>JAJOZX010003546.1:0-491490 GCA_023014485.1 Bathynomus jamesi | reverse complement strand
CCTTATATCAGCTGGCTGATTACAGCTTTTAGGATGAATTGCTAACCTTAGTTTTTGTAACATTAAAAATAGTATGTTTCCGCGAATACACTTCGCAGACGTTTAGTAGCCGATCCAGACCTTTAACAGAGACTTATTAACACCATATCATCGGCATAAACTAAGTTATTTATCAGTGTGTTATCTATACAACATCTCACTGTTCCCTCATTAAGCGAAGCAGTTAATCCGTCAATATGCACATTAAACAGCATAGGGGAGAGCAAGGAGCCTTGTCTCACCCCGCAAGAGGAGCCAAAACACTCGGATAGTACATTGCCCCCACCTGACAGTGAAAAATTGGTGGGAATATCAATTTCAATATATTTAATATGTACATGGGAACCTTCCTGTCTTCTAGTTTTGCAAAATATTGTGGTTCACCCTATCATATGCCTTACTTATATCTAGGAAACAGCTATAAATAGTTGAATTACTGTCGCTATATTTAGATATTGTTTCTTTAAGTACATAGATCAGTTGAGTGGGACCTTTTAAAGCCAAACTGATTAGATGTCCATAGAAAATCATTTAATCGGTGTAACGAGTTTTTCTAGTAGTTTCGAGAAGCAGGAAGCGACAGCAATAGGCCTGTAATTATTGCTGGACAGAATGTCTCTGTACTTATTTTTGACCAGGGGCAAGATATATACCCTCGTGAACTCTGCAGGGATATAGCTATGAGCAAGCATGGCTGATAGGAGCAATGTTATGTGCTGACATATTACGTCATTGACATTTGATAAGTCATCTACCACCGACGCAGAACCAGTCTAACTCTTGAATTAACCTCTTTACTTCAGAAAATGATATAAAGTATTTTCCCTTGTCCCTCCCACAATCGTTTCGCTGCAATCTATCTTAAGATTATCCCTACTCACACTGTTAAGAATGTTAGAATAGTGGTATTTCCACAGTTTCGCAATTTCATCCTCACCCGACCGATTGTCAAAAGGAGATCAGTATCTTAATAAATCTAGGATTGGAATTTAAAAGTTATACTTAGTAGTTAGGATAAAGAAAATTAAGAATAAAAAAAAATTAAATTATATTTATAATGAAAACTATGTTACTAATTAAATGGGTATAACAAAAGGATATAATTAAACTACACGGAAATTAACTTAAATGAATAGCTAAAATGGCTAAATGAAATCGACTAAACATAGATAACTAAAATGGAAAGATAAATGATGATATAAATATATGCACGAAAGCTTATTGCTGAAGTTAGTATATAAATCAGAATTAGAGGCTACAAAATGCAAAAATGGAATCTGATGGATGTTGAGATGCAGACGACAGCCTCCAAGTGTATTTCTCTTATCAGTGAGTTATTTACAAAAGAATATTCTTGGCCAATATGATATCGGAGAGAACCAGCGTTCAGAAAGAACCTTATATAAGAACTATGAATGAAAGTAGTATTGAAATAGAAAAACACACATTTACATTACACAATTAAAACAAACAAAAAAGAATGAAAATAATACAAATATCAAAACTTCTAAACAATGAAAACAAAGAATAAAAAAGTTAAAAAAAAGTCGGGCTATACTCACCATGAGATAATGTATCTCAAACAGAAGTGAGGTTAAAGATGGCTTGTCATACAGATAACACATCGCTTCTCCGGAAACGAACGTATGAACACACCCACTGATCGTTTAGGAAGGGTCAATGTGGGAGTAGAATTAAGTTGCAAATTTATAGCCTTAAGTTATTTTAGCTTTAATAGCTGTAATAAACTGGGCATTGAAAATGAACTGTTAAGGATTAATTCTGACCAAGAAGAAAGAAGAGTATCTTCTTGACAATATTATATTTATATATAGTTCATATATGAAAAATATATTATTATAATATATATATTATAATATATATATATATATATATATATATATATATATATATTTATACACAAACCACTTGATTCCCCATAATACCCCATGTTTTATCTTCAATATTTAAAACAGCCCTTGAGATAAACCTCGCGTGTCCTCATCGACTCGTGCGACGCTCTCCCCCCCTTTTTTCTTTGTTCTTAAATGCTTGCCTCGGCGCGTTTTGGATTCGTAGGAGAGATGCGGGGAAAAAACCCGTAAGAAGATATCTGGCGCTTCGTCGGGAAAAAGTGAAAGGCCGGGTGGCGCTCTGGTAATTCTCCGAGTAGGCCTTTGAGAGGGTTTGCTCGTTAAAAACTAAATTTGAGAGTTATTGAGTGAGATTTGAGATTTGAGTTCGAGATATTGAGTTTGAGAGAATATTGAGATTTGAGTTTACGAGGAAATATTGAGAGCCATTAACCTAAACTACTGCGAGGGATGTAGTGGATGGGCAATGATAGAACTTAAATTATTTAATTAATGTTAAGACTAGTTTAAGAAAAAACCTGAACTTGACCATACTATATTTTGAATTTGAGACTGAACTTGTAGCCAAATGTGACTTAATTTTATTGATTAAAAGCTATTCAAACAAACCATTTCATTATCAAATATACACTAAACTCGGGGGTACAGAGGTAAGCGGAGGATAAAGAATTCATGCAGAGGTTCACTAACTTAAAGAAAAATTCATTATAACTTCAATTTACTCATCGAGCATTTAGAGTGACCTTCGAAAACAAACAATTTGTAATAAGGGTCCGTCTCCCCTGAAAACGGAAAACTTTTATTACAAACTGGTGTCAGAAGAAGAAGGGGATCAACGGACAATTTTTATTACACACATATATATATAGATATATAAATATATATATATATATATATATATATATGATACACACAGACCGTACATGAAACAAGGAACTCTTCTGTGATAATTAAATCCACGATAGTTCGAATAATAATGGTAAATGACAAACACTTTAGTTTTTTCTTTTTCATGATGCTAGCCCAACGTGGGCAACGGGTCACTCGCAAAGAGGTCGCATAAATATAGCTTCCCTCACCAGCTATCTGCAAAGCAGACAGGATCCAGCTTTGGGATATGGATCTAGGGTTTAAAGCAGCCTAGCCCTGCTACATTTAGGACCTCAATTTAAGCAAAAGACTCGCTGCCTTCACGTCAGATTGAATACATCAAAGAAAAACGGGTAACTATTATATTTTTAGCCAAAAACCAAAACTTAAACCTTAACTGGCAGAATTGAGCGTCCACTTTTCAAGCCATATAACATGCCCGTTTCAAGATGGGAATGAACTCAGAATGGTCCCCTGAGGTTTTTTATGATACACACAGACCGTGCATGGAACAAGGAACTCTTCTGGAATAATTAAATCCACTATAGTCCGAATAGGTAATGGTAAATGAAAAACACTATAGTTTTTTTCTTTTTCATGATGCTAACCTGTGTGTTACGACTCCAAGTTCACCACGTCTAGTTTTCATCCATGTACAAGTGGCCAGCAAGACACGTCTTCAGGACACTTCTCCAAGGATTTCGCCGTAGGTATCTTGTTAAGAACCGAGCTCTTTTTTTTAAAGTAATCTCTAAACATTTGAGTATCAGTATTATTAACAATTAATAATTAGTATCAAGCCAGAATTAACAAAAAACACAGTGAACATTCCATACACTAGTGATACATTTCTTTTTATTGAAACAGAGTTATTTCCACTATTATAATTAGTATAGAATATTTTTATATTTTATGTACCAAACATAATATTACCGTACCTTCGCGTACATTCGAGTGAAATGTTGTTTACATTTTTTTATTTTTGTTTACAATTTTTTCAAATTATTGAATTAAATTGACTTGCAATTATTGTGCATTTATTGTGCATTATTATAATAGAGAAAGAGATAGTTTATAGAGATAGTTTATAGTTTATAGAGACATTTGATAGCAGTTCAAATCAGTAGGTTGCATCCAGAGGGACAACCGCCCCAGAGGTTTATAGAAATACTTGATAGCACTTCAAGTCAGTAGGTTGCATCCAGAGGGACAACCGCCCCAGAGTTTTATAGAAATACTTGATAGCAGTTCAAGTCAGTCAGTTTCAAGTCAGTTTCAAGTCAGTTTCAGGCGTAGTCAGTTTCAGTTGTAGTCAGTTTCAGTTGTAGTCAGTTTCAGTTAAAGTCAGTTTCAGTTGCAAGTCAGTTACAAGTCCGTTTAAGTTACAAGTCAGTTTCAGTTCCAAGTCAGTTGTAGTCAGTACCAAGTCAGTTGTAGTCAGTACCAAGTCAGTTGTAGTCAGTACCAAGTCAGTTGTAGTCAGTCCCAAGTCAGTTTAGTCAGTTGCAAGTCAGTTTAGAGAATTTAATAAGCCTCTCAGAATCCTCCGAGCCACTATAGAAGAACTCGGAGAGTAGTATATCTGATAATGATGATGATGACTGAGATTCACAAAGCATACCAAGCAGATCCTCTCTGCCAAGCTGGATCCTATCTGCGTGGCAGATAGCTGGTGAGAGAAGCTATATTTTGGGGCATCTTTGCGATTACTTATTCGAACAATAGTGGATTTAATTGCCTAGAAGAGTTCCTTGTTGCATGCACGGTCTGTGTGTAACATGAGAGTTTCTCAAGGGGCCCATTCTGAGTTGTATTATATATATATATATATATATATATATATATATATATTTATTTATTTATATATATAACAAACCTGTCTAACTCGGACTCAGGATAAGCTGGGAATTCCGTCGGAAAAAACCTGTCTTACTTGGAATTTGTTCGAGTTGTACAGGTAAAGTCCGAGGTGACCACGTGGTACACTCCGATACCCACTATCAACGCGGAAAACGAACACCATCACATGACACCCTCACCAGGTAACACTTATTCATCCACTTGTATATAATTTTATTTTCTTTCAGAAACTTTAAGTACACCTTAATAATTTATACACCTGAAAATTTTACCTGTATAAGACGGAATCATCTATTTCTCGGACCACTCTCGCCCAATTAGTCTAAGTTATACAGGTTTTACTATACTGTTTTAACTCCCCTTCGAGAAGACTAGTTTAGTTTCTATGAAGAGGAGCTGAAATAAACTCGAAATTACTCGGATTGGATATTTCACTTTTTCCTGCAGTTATTTCAAAATAAAAAAGTTCATGCATTTAATGTGAATATGAGCCATATATATTATTCATCGATGCATTCATGGTTTAAGTGGAAGTATGAAGAGTTAAATATCTTTTTCCATACAGCATCATTCTGCCCATACGCCCATTTAAGGGTACAATCAGCTCGCAGCAGCATTGCCAAGAAAATAGGGTGTCAAAATACCGAAGAGGCTTCCCTATGTGGTTCATCACCACTGAAAGCAACAACGATCTGTGTTAGTCTAGTCCAAAGAACATCTGTATTCGTATTCAATTAATCGCAATTTTCGTTAGTTTGTATTAAAGACATCTCCAGTTATTATCAGTCCTGGTGCATGATTCTTCAGCAGCAAGATGCACTGCAAAATTTTTGTTTCTTCCCCAAGGAAGCATGAATTTATTTGCATCAATATGTCATAATCATACTCCCTCAGGCTTGCTCTACACAAACTCGATCAAAAACCGCAAGTATTCGCAATCCCAAACCGTCCGTATACAGGCCTATATTTAGTTTAGAATAATATTTTTTATATATCTGTAGACACAACACGGAATAACATTGTACAGTATTTGTGAAATCAAATGGAATAGAATTTAAAGAAGATCGAATAAATAACCTCCGAAAAAAACAACCCCAGAATAAAATTTGGAAAACCTTTAATGCTTTACCTTTTTTCCTTATTTTGTATTTATGGTTTAAATATTTCTCCATTATACCTTTTCATAATCCAGTTTAAATTTTCCCGCCGTTTTCCCACAGGTATTGTGTTTTACCATCGTAATTAGTATTGTTATTGGTAATTATTTGCAAATGATATAGCCTGAAGTTAAAATAAAAAATAAATTTTTCTAGTGTATTTTAGTGTGCTCTGTTCAAATATAACCTTCATTTCCTGCCCAAATGGAAAGCAATATGATTATTTATACATTACTTTGGAGTCGTATTTCTTCATTTCTGGTCATGTGAATAGCAATATATTAACCAAAAATTATGAAAACTAACTAAACCTAACCTAACTAAACTAAACCTAACTTAACCTAACTAAACCTAATCTAACTAAACCTAACGCTAACAAGGAGGCTCCGCCCCTTGACCTCCGCTAATAACCTAAAGTTCGTTCCTGATATGACGAAATATGACTCCGAAATAATGTAAACAAATTCTTATTTCTTTACATTTGCACAGGAAATGAAGGTTATATTTGAACAAAGCACACCAAAATACACTAGAAAAATGTATTTTAAGAAAAGATATAAGGCCTAATAGATAATGACGCCTGATCATTATGGCCAAAACGTTCAATTTCCGTAAGGTAGAACAACTCACACCCTTCGCACAGCAACATCATACGAAAACTGACCTGCTACGTTCGGACTGAAAGACATGTGAACGGCGCATAGAAAATGACGACATCACTATTTCCCTGTACAAATAGCACAAAATTATACTCATCCGACCAAAAATGAATGTATTTATATATATATTATTAGTATCATAATTTTCACCATTAATATGCATTTGCACAAAAAATTAGTGACAAATTAGAATAAAGCGACTAAAACTACCTCATAAAAAGTTATTTTGATTTACAAGTCCAGCCAATGTCATTTAAAACATATTAACCTTGTCATTATCTTTATTATTATTGTTATTATCATTATTTCCGTCATTAATAGTTATTATTCTTTTCATTATTAATTCCACACAGATTACCTTTTTAATTTTCACTCAAGTTCGATCAATGAATAAGCTCCGCCCAGCGTCATGCGGACAAAAATTTTACTCGGTTGAACAATATTTTGGCCACAAACTTTGCCCTAAACGTTTTTGTAATGAGCGAATTTGTTCGATGTTTACATCAAATTATTCGCGACGATATCCTCTATCTTTTAATGTAAAGTGCTTGTGGCGTAGGTTCTTCTGAAAAGAGTTATAGCCTTCAGAAGAGCCATCCGCGAAGTAAAAATTGGGTAAAAAAAGATTTGTCCACGCACAGTGATCAACAAGAAAAGGAAATGTCAGCATATATTTACTATGCATAATAATTATAATTATACCGAAATAATATATGAAACATTTCTTATATATATATATATATATATATATATATATATATATATATATATATAATAAGTGATGCGCCTCGGTGTGTAGTGGTTAGCATCGCTGACTACGAATCCATCCGCTACGAGATAGATACCCCGTGACGGCCAAATCTAGCTGTTCATCCTTCCATACCATAAAAATTGGTTGGTAGATAAGTGGGTACCCTGTGTAGTCTCGTGATTAAAGGCGCTGGGCCGCTGATCGGGAGGTCGTGAGATCGAGTCTGGGCGAGGTCTTTGTAATTTCTGACCGCCCGTGGTGGGGCGTGGTTCAGATTCCATTTTAAACTGTAGGTCTAAGGTGAAGTGACAAGGGTGACCTTCGTCAGAATGAACAATTCGAGCGGAAGCAAAACCAAGGTTAACCAAGGTGTGTGTATATTTTTTTTCTTTAAGAGAGAGAGGGAGATTATTCCTTTTTACCATGCATCGGTAGAAGTGAGGGATTGAATAAAATGGAAAAATGATTTTTATTTTTTGCTGAAAAGGGTGTTTGTCGGAGGAACGTGTATTTAGCGAGAACTCATAAAAAGCGAATGCGTGGTATAAGGCGATCTTCCAAGGAATTATAAATTTTGTTAAAGTTTTTGAAATCTTCAGTATATTTTCTATAGATTTTCTTTAGGTGAGCTTTATTCCCAACTGTACCTCAGAGATACCCTATCAAAATGGTAGATGACGTTCATGAATAGTTATCCATTTAGACTTTAGCTAGGTTCAGGCAGAAATGTTGGATGAAGTGTTACAATTGTTGCAAACCATTTTATCTTGCAACGCTTCTCTCCTCAGCTTCACCACCACCAGGCGACCCACTCGACACTTCTTCTCTCCCGCCAAGAAAGACGCGTCGCTGGTTTTCTTTCTCTTTTCAACGGAAATTACGTTTATATTAAAGTGGCCGTTACCTCTCGAAGGTTCTTTCGTCTGGTCACCAAATGTTTGTCTCAGACGCCTACTGAAATGCATTACTTTTTTACCTCAAAGGTTAATTAAAAAATGGATTCCACTTAGTGCGCAGAGGGAATGAGATCGCTAATGTAAAAACAGTCTTCTTATAATTAAGTTTTACTTTTTGATAAACTCCATTATGGCGAGAAATTGTTTTTGTTTTTCGCTTTATATGTAATAAATTTTTGCCTAGTAATTGCTTTGTTTGCCACAAAAAGTAATTAACGGAGAAAAAATTTACTTCCATTTTATATGCAATAAAATTTTGTAACCTTATATTTTAATTTTTATTTATTTTTATATTTTTCAATAAATGTATTTCCTTCTCTTTCTGCACTGTCTTTTATAAAATGTAATATTCTTAAATATGCTTTACGGCACGAATAGGACCAGCGTCCTGACAGCTGGTAACCCCACCCACGGCCACAACACCACTTCTGCATGAACCGTCTGGCAACCGCTATGCCATGATCAACTTCTTTACCATTTTTATTTTGCATCGTTATTATTTATGATTTAATAAATTATATTTAAAGTTTGCTTTTCATTTCAGTTCTTTATTTTGTTGTTTTTTATTTTTATTTTTTAATGTAATTAAATTATGTAGTTTCACTCTATGTGTGTATGCGTGTGGTGTAACCTCCATCATTCATGAGTTCACCTAGTTATATTTAGTCACATTTCAGTTGTTGCGGGTGTGTTGGTACATATGTGTGTATTTATGTATGAGAGGGGTGTTGAGTGTGTTTTTATGTATGTGAGTCTGTGTTGAGTGTGTTTTTATGTATGTGAGTCTATGTTGAGTGTGTTTTTATGTTCGTACCATGATTTAGTTTATATTTCAAAAGTTTCCTTCTTTCATGTGTTCTTCCAATTATAATACTTTGTCAATTTGCTATATATTGGTATGTCGGATCTTTTCCGTTTGACTGCCGCCATTGAAACATAATTAAACTTTTTGTATTCTTTATAAGGCTAACTAACAAAAATATCACGACATAACCTAACCAATCGTCAAGGTCGTACAGTTGACCTAATGATTGGTTAGGTTAGGTCGTGATATTTTCGTTAGTTAGCCTTATAAGGCTAAGTAAAGAAGGCTGGGGCACTAGGCCTGTTCAAAAATCAACTTTTTCTTATTTTCATAGGTTTCTGTACATTTTCCCATGCTTTTTGACCTGAAAAAGCCGAAAATCACAACTATTTTGACCTAGGATGTAGGGAAGCATTGCCGCATGTAGCTTTAAATTTTCTGCCTTGAAATCGGCCAAAGCGCCAATTCCGGGGTCCCTTGAATTATGTTTTGCACTTTAACTTTTGATCTAAACAAGATAGAGCAACAAATTAGGTATCAAATGAAAGAGCATAAATTAATAAATAATAATAATAATAATAATAATAATAAATAATAATAATAAATAAATAATAATTAATAATAATAATAATAATAATAATAATAATAATAATTATCTATCATTTTTCAGGAAACAACAGAAACTCAATCAGAATCTAGAAAACCATCTACAAGTTACAACTTCACAATGGCATTAAGCAAGGAACTGAGGGAGCTCCGTGGGCGCACAGTTGATATCTCAGAACCTCCACGTACTGTCCACAGGCAGGTGTCAACTGGGCCATCTACCAGATCTCTCACTGAAACTTTCCTGGTTGGATACCCTTCAGCTTTTATCAGTGGTTCCCAGCTTCCCACGAACAGACAGGCGTTCCAGTATTTCCTTAATCTTCAGAATTTACCGGAAAATGCAGGAGGCCCATGGTTCAAGACCTTGCATATGAAACAGTTGAATCTATCATCTCATTCTGGCAGATGGCTAGGATCAAGACAATGATCAAGTACAACGCAATGAAGCTCTTCATGAAACTACATGAGAAACATCGTGCTCTGGTGAAAAGCAAAGGAAGAGCAAGTAACCCTGGAGGAAAAAGAGGAGCATTTGTGCTGGAATTAGACAGCCTGTTCGATATAGGAGCTCCAGATGCAATCCAGGAAATACAGAACAGCAGACTGTTATCCAGAGAGAAGAAAGATGAGGATATCAGGTTCTACGAAGACCAAAAGACTGAGAGGAAAGGTCATATGTCTGGTCATGACAAGATTTTTGAGACAAGATCCCTGCAGCAAGCAGCGAGGAATGAAAGACTGCAGCATAGACAAGAACATGGTAAAACTAATTACTTTGAACGTCACAAAAAGTTTTAAGTTTTACTCCATTGCGATATTTAGCATGTACTTAACAATTACTGTCTTAACATGTTGTACTATTTTACAGCTGCAGCAGAACAAGAGGCAGTTGTTCATGTGGATGACATTACCTGGGGTGACTCAACTGACAACGACGCTAACACAGAGGACATGGATTACCATCAGCCTCGTCCTGGATGTTCCCACCATCAAGACACTGTGACTAGTGTGACTTTGACGTTTCCAAGGAAGGTCATGGAATGTGATGTCATCTGCAATACAGCTGATCGTCTTAGTTTATCAGACAATCAAGTTACTGCCATGGTTTCTGCCACCTTGAAAGCTGGAGGGGCTGATCTGGATAACTTCGTCATCTCAACCTCAACAACACGTCGCAACAGAATGCTGTCCAGGTATAATATCAGCCAGAGTCACATGTCCAAGTTTTGTGAAAAACCCCCACAGTACGCTGCCTTACACTGGGATGGAAAGTTGCTCAAAGATGTCTTGGGCAGTGAACCTGGAGTACCTCAGAGACTTTAGCTGTGCTAGTGTCTGGTCCACCTTCATACACTGAAGGAAAGTTATTGGGAGTACCTGTCATCAGACAATTCTTCTGGCACAGCTCAGGCTGAGGCTTCAATGGATTTACTGGAGACATAGGAACTTACGGATAATGTTACTGCCCTTGTTTTTGACACTACATCCAGTAACAGTGGAGTTCACAGAGGAGCTGCCAAACTGCTAGAGAAAATGCTGAACAAAAAGGTGTTTTATCTGGCCTGTCGACATCACATCCTGGAAATCCTAGTAGGAGCAGTTTGGGAGAAGCTGTTTGGGAAGGTGAAGGAGCCAGATAATCCCTGGTTTGAGCATCTGAAGGATGTTGGACGGACTTGTCCAAGGAAAACCCAAAGATGCTGGCTATCAAGAGCAAATGGCTGAAGGAAAAGAAGAAGAACAGTGAAGAAATACTCCAAGACATTCTAACAGCAGAAAGGCTTCCAAGAGCCGACTACAGGGAAATGGCTGAACTGACAGTCATTGTTCTTGGAGGAACGCCTCCTCGAGGTATTCACTGGAGTCGACCAGGCGCCATTCATCAGGCCAGATGGATGGCCAGAAACCTGTACTCCATGAAAATGCTGATGTTTGCAGATCAACTTGAGTACGACGAAGACACTCTATCAAAGCTGGAAAGACTCAACACCTTCCTTGCGCTGTTCTACACTCCTGTATGGATGATGTCAATGTCTGCTGCAGATGCTCCCGTGAATGATCTAAGTCTAAGCCAGGACATGTTGAAGTACAAGAAAACTGACCCAGAGCTTGCTGATGCAGTACTTAATAAGATGGAAAACCACAAATGGTACCTGACGCAGGAAGTCGTGCCATTTGCCCTGTTCAGCAGTAGATTGAGTGACACATTGAAGCACGACATTGCTGCCCAGTTACATGCCACTGAGAAGCCAGACAGCTTCAGAACAGGAAAGCCTCTATTCCAGAGTCACAGCTAAGACCACCCTGGTTGATCTCATTGGCCCAGAATCACATTTCCTGCTGGACACACTGAACATTGGATCCGAGTGGCTTCTGGAACCTGTCACGTCTTGGCCACAGAATGAGGACTACAGAAAAGCGTTGGACTATGTTAAGAATCTGAAAGCGGTGAATGACATTGCTGAACGTGGTGTCAAGATGATGAGCGACTTTGCAAATGTCATAACAACAGATGCCAAGCAAAGGGACTATCTCCTTCAAGCTGTGGAGTTCAACAGACACCGCTTTGACAGCTACAAGAAACAAACTCTCAACAACTGACTGTGTAAATGTCATTATGAAATTAATCATCATGTAATGCTTTCACTTCTTGATCGATTAGACTTGTGACAAATGTTAATCTCAAATTTGTGTCATGATAAGGCGCCTTGTCTGCCTTGAGTGTGAGAAAACGAATTTTGTGATATTTCTGAAAACTTTGTATGTACCAATGTGCCATTTCTTGTTCCAAGACTATCATAATTGTATAAGTTAGAAAGAGGATTAAAAACACTTTAATTTGGTGCCTATTTTGTTGCTCTATCTTGTTTAGATAAAAAGTTATAGTGCAAAACATGATTCAAGGGACCCCGGAACTGGTGCTTTTGGCCGATTTCAAGGCAGAAAACTTAAAGCTCCATGCGGCAATGCTTCTCAACAACCTAGGTCAAAATGGTTGTGATTTTCGGCCTTTTCAGGTCAAAAAGCATGGGAAAAAGTACATTAAAGAAAAAATGGTCCAACCAAACCCCTGGATGATAAACCACACCATGCTGTTAATCCTGGTAAATTAACATGTTTATCCACATAAACGTGTGGATTATCAAGTGACCAGTACCTGCAGTTGTGTCGATTTACTGTGCCATTCAGCTTGAAGGTAGCTTCATCAGACCACACGATTTTGTTGGCAAACTGTACGTCTTCGGCTTCCAGTGACTGAGATCATTCACAAAATTCGAGTCTGCGATCAGGGTCATCTTCAGTCATGGCGTGTAACAGACTTGGAATGTAGCTTTTCCATTTTGACGACTTTAAAATCCGGTGAACACCTGATTTGCTGATTCCGGTCTCACGGGCGCATTGCCTAACTGATTTCTGTGGTGATCGATTAAATTTTTGCAACACTAAAACGGAATTTTCATCACTCGCACTTGATTTGCGTCGTCCAGATCTTCGCTTGTGCATATCTTGAGCAGATCCCTCTGCCTCAAACTTGTCACGGATGCTTGTAATGGCGAGACGTGTCGGTGGCTTTGTACCAAATTCCCGGATCCATTGCCGCTGGACTTCGGACACATTCTCAAATTTCCAATACCATTTCAGGTGAGTGACTAGACTACGTTCGGTCCATAGGCTTCGCCATTACAAGGCCTTTGATAAAACAAGGCCAGGCTTAGTCGACGCATTAAAAAGTGCATTCATGCCGCCGGAGAACATTTTGAGCACTTGGCGTAGTTAATTAAATTTTTTATGCAAACAACTCGCTATAACATTTTGATCACTTAGATTACTAATTTACCTTTCATTGGCAATTGCTATAACAATATATTGTTTGGTTTTTTTTAAATTATAAAATATATGATGCTATAAAGAGTATATAGTTTTTTTGGGACACCATGTATATATATATGCATATATATATATACAGGGTGCGGCACGGGAATCAAGTGTTTTTTGAATAGCTAGTAATCGGCCATTAGGAATGGGAGGGGCGTGCGGTAGGTAGCATTCCATTCCTGGGTTCATAGCATTTAACTTTAACTAACACTCACCTTTATCTTTCAGGTGCCATCATGGAGCAGTGGACGTTAGAACACCGCATGTTCGCGTATGATCATTTTGTTAGGAGTGGCGAGTCAGTGACAGCAGTTCAGCGTGCGTTTCGCCGCAGATTCAACATTCATCGAAATGACTCTGTTCCCGCTCGTGACACAATCTTACGTTGGGTTAACAATCTTCGAACAGGAGGCTCAATAATGAAAACAAAACCGAAGGGGCCGCAACGCACTTTGCGTACTCCAGAGAACGTTGAAAGGGTCAGACAAGCGATGTTGCAAAGCCCAGGCCGCTCTGCTCGGAGACATTCAGCTGCACTCGGAATCAGCAATCGTACTGTTAGACGGATTTTGCATGAAGAATTACATTTTCACCCATACAAGTTAGCGATGGTGCAGGAATTGAATGTAAACGATTGCCCCCAACGACTGAATTTTGCACAGGAAATGCTTGCACTTTATGAGCAGAATGAAAACATGATGGTGGTAATGAGTGATGAAGCCCATTTCCACCTTAATGGGGCCGTCAACAATCAAAACTGTCGGTATTGGGCTGCTGAAAATCCGCGACAACTCCATGAAAAACCGCTGCATAGCCCTAAGGTTACAGTTTGGTGCGCGGTGGGAAAGTTTGGCGTCATCGGTCCCTATTTCTTCGAACAAAATGGGGTTACCGTTACCATAACATCTGGGCGTTACATTGAGATGGTGAACACCTTTTTCATCCCTGAGTTACGAAGAAGGCGTATTGCTCGTCGACATTTGTGGTTTCAGCAAGATGGGGCCACGCCACACACCGCCAGAGCGTCAATGGCTGTTCTTCGCCCCCTGTTTCCCAACCATCTCATTTCGAGATTTGGTGACATTGCATGGCCCCTCGGTCCCCTGACTTGTCCACATGTGACTTCTTTCTATGGGGGTACCTCAAGTCACGTGTCTACGAGGACAAGCCCCGTACATTAGATGCATTGAAGGAAGCGATCCGTCAACAAATCATCCAAATCAACAGAGACCTGCTGGGAAGAGTGGAGGCCAATTTTCGTAAACGCCTTCAACAATGCGTCGACGGCCAAGGACATCATATGCCAGGTATAATTTTCGGTACATGATTATTATGACATGAAATGCTATGTTCTTACGAATGTTGTTCTACCAATATATTTTCTTTACAAAAATAAATATCATTTTCCTGATTATTCCAAAAACACTTGGTTCCCGTGCCCCACCCTATATATATATATATGATGAATAAAACCACGAAGGAAAGGAAACACAAAATGGTGCTCAAGCGCTTTCGTCTAATGACATCCTCAGGAACACTGAAGTACATAAAAAGGTTACAGCCTATATAGGTTACAGAAAGAAAAAAAAAGAAAAAATAAATAACATACATACACACACACATATATAATATATATATATACATACATACATATCTATATATACAAATACATACATACATACATACATACATATATATACAATAAACAGAGAAGTAAAAATAAAAAATAAAAAATTAAAACCTTAAAGGATTACCAATGAGGCGTACAGATTTGTAAGGAAAAATATCGATTTTTAGCACGAGATCAAATGGATTATAAAAATACAAATTTATACTGGAACTCTGCCCGGGTTTTAACACACTGCTGCCTATGGTCAGGTTTCGATATATATAAAAAAATAAAATGCAAATTAAAAGTTAATAAAGTAGAAGACAAGTTTACCAAAGAAGGCCATATTTTCATCAATGTTTCTCCGCGCCCTTAGGATCGCCAGTCCGGAATACATCGATGCCGAATTGGAAAAAATCAACGGTATTGGAAGTGATTTGTGTTATCCATCTGCGTTTATGGAATCTTGTCTCAACAAGGCAAAACGAACTTTCTATCGTGTCAATATTAACACTCGTACTTTGTCAAAAAATATTTTAGTACTTCCATTTTTCCCGGGCCTTTTAGGCATTGCTAATGTACTTAAACTTTTGGAGATTAATGTAGTATTTTCATATAACAATATTGTGAAAAATATCATAGTAAAAAATAGCCCTACCAATAATTCAGGCATTATCTATAAAATTGGTTGTAAACAATGTGATTCCTTTTACATAGGTCAGACGGGAAAGGATTTGCACACACGTATAAAACAGCATCAATATTCCGTTAGAACAGGACAGTTGTCCAGTGCCCTTTTTGTCCATTTGTCAGAGTTAGCCCACTGTATTGATTGGAATAATGCTTCAGTTTTATTCCATTCAAGCAACATTGTTAATAGAAATATTCTTGAGTCTGCCATTATCCAACTTTCGAATAACTTCAACATAAGCAAAGGTCTTTTTCAACTCGATCCTGTTATTTTGAATTCCTTTAAAACAGATTTAGATAAGAAGGGTAAAACATTAAATCTTTGGTAAACTTGTCTTCTACTTTATTAACTTTTAATTTGCATTTTATTTTTTTATATATATCGAAACCTAACCATAGGCAGCAGTGTGTTAAAACCCGGGCAGAGTTCCAGTATAAATTTGTATTTTTATAATCCATTTGATCTTGTGCTAAAAATCGATATTTTTCCTTACAAATCTGTACGCCTCACTGGTAATCCTTTAAGGTTTTAATTTTTTATTTTTTATTTTTACTTCTCTGTTTATTGTATATATATGTATGTATGTATGTATATATTTGTATATATAGATATGTATGTGTATATATATATATATATATATATATGTGTGTGTGTATGTATGTTATTTATTTTTTCTTTTTTTTTTCTTTCTGTAACCTATATATAGGCTGTAACCTTTTTATGTACTTCAGTGTTCCTGAGGATGTCATTAGACGAAAGCGCTTGAGCACCATTTTGTGTTTCCTTTCCTTCGTGGTTTTATTCATCATAAATATTTTTCACGTGTTACTTTCGTGAAATAATTTTCATATATATATATATAAATAAAATATATATATATATATATACTCTTTATATATACACACACAGTATATATAGAGTATATATATATATATATATATATATATATATATATATATATACAAGCGTCGTTCTTTACATTAAATATACTGCGTGTTGTTTGCAGTTAAAATGTATATATGTACGGCTTGAGAAGGTGCCCCCTCAGGGCATTCGATTCCTCTCGTATGTAGGAGAATTACGACTTCTGATTGATCGAGGACCTTGGTGTAGTGGATAGCATGTCCGACCGCAATTGGATGATCCCGGGTTCGATTCCTGGAAGGTACCTCATTTTTCATTTGTTCGTTCTTTCTCCTCTTCTTGTGCGGACGCTCTTCTACACAAGCGTCGTTTTTTACATATATATATATATATATATATATATATATATATATATATATATATATACTGTATGTGTATATATATATATACACACACACACACAGTGTATATACAGTGAGTGTGTGTATATATATATATATATATAAACATACTATATATAGAGTATATATATATACGAGGTGCGATCCAAAAGTTCCCAGACTGGCAGCTTGGAGCGCTAACAGACCGTAGTAAGAACTTGGGCCGCTAGATAGCGCTAAACAGCTTTATCGTGAAGCAGTGTGCCGAGTATCACGGTGATACACGCACGAGTTTTTTTTACGAGCGTGTTTGTGCGTTAGTTTTAGTGGTTTTATGCGATTTTTGCGAGAAGAGAAATGGAAGACTTGAAGAAGCAGCGCGTGTGCATCAAGTTTTGTTTCAAACTCGGCAAAACCGCGTTGGAGACACACGAAATGCTTAAACAAGCATTTAGTGTTGACGCCAAGGGCAGAAGCCAGATTTTCGAGTGGGTCTCACGGTTCAAACTTGGGCAAACTTTGGTTGAGGATTCCGAACGTTCTGGTCGGCCCTCAACCAGTAGAATCGAAGAAAATGTTGAAAAAGTGCGTCAGGCCTTCCACGAGGACCGTCGGCGAACGATTAACGACATCTGCAGCAACGTTGGCGTATCGTTTGGTTCATGCCAACGCATTCTCACAGAGGAACTCAACATGTCGCTGCCAAATTCGCTCTGTCTCTGCAGCACTTTTTGGCCAAAAACAACATGGCAGTGGTCCCCCCCTCTACTCCCCCGACCTAGCCCCCTGTGACTTCTTCCTGTTCCCCAAGATGAAGATCCGGCTGAAGGGGCGACGATTTGACGACATCGAGTTGATTCAGGCGGAATTGCACGAGGTGCTGAACAACATCCCCAAAATGGAGATCCAGAGGTGCTTTCAGCAATGGGAAAATCGTTGGGCCGGCTGTATCAATTCCCAAGGGGACTACTTCGAAGGGACAGCAGTAATTAGAACCTAAGGTAAGCCTACATTTTTTTGTCGATCCAGTCCGAGAACTTTTGGATCGCACCTCGTATAAACAGTATATATATATATATGAAAATGAAAATGAAAAGGTATATTGGCAGACTATAGTCCATATGACAAATATTATTAATACAATGAAAGTTCATATACTAAGGATAGAAATATATACAATTGATTAGAAATAATACTGTAATGTCGAAGTTAAGTGGAGCTACAGACAGACGTTCTCGTACCAAGAAGTCCATAGCTTAGAGCAGTGGTTCCCAACCTTTTCACCACAAAGGACCCCTTTTATTTTTATTTTTTTCCCACGGACCCCATGTTTTTGAAAGATTCCGTCTACCAAACAAACTGTTTTTATTAACTAATAATTAACTCGTTTTCTCATTTTTCACTATCAAATAAAGGACATATAAGTGAGTATGCAATTAAAATACAGCGTATTAAAAAAGTATTAATAATTCCAGCCAAGAGCAAGGAAACTTGAAATTTTAGCCTAAGCGCCCTTATCGTGGGTAAAAGTACGATTTCCATTGGAACCTCTCGAAATATTGAAAGCTCACGGACCCCAAGTATTACCTTCGCGGACCCCCAGGGGTCCGGGGACCCCAGGTTGGGAACCACTGGCTTAGAGGATAAATGGCAGGACTCATGGATAGCTTGGATGATCGGGTTGGTTGATTTTTTAATTCTTCGCATTAGACTGTGTTGAGCACGTCTTGTTACCTCGGGGAAGCTCGGGACATTGCGGGTGGAAAACATTTGCGAAGCTGAGCATCTCGGGAGTAATTTATGTAAGAGTCTAAAAGACCTGTTTTAAAGCAAATTTAGAGTTTTGCCAGAACCTTTTTTATAATTCACCTACAGTTGCTGTCCGTATATATTACTGCAGAAAGTACGAAAGAGAGTGTCTTTAGCTCCACTTGTACAGAATCGAAAGTTCCTTATGGTCATATTCGCTTTAGCACACAGGCTTCGAGATTGTTTTCTTATATCCGACTCATCGCCATTCATTTTAAACCTTATATCAGCTGGCTGATTACAGCTTTTAGGATAAAATTGCATAACCTTAGTTTTTGTAACATTAAAAAGAATATCATGTTTCTGCGAATACACTTCGCAGACTTTTAGTAGCCGATCCAGACCTTTAACAGAGGGACTTATTAACACCATATCATCGGCATACACTAAGTTATTTATCCTTGTGTTATCTATATAACATCCCACTGTTGCCTCATTAAGTGAAGCAATTAATCCGTCGATATACACATTAAACAACATAGGGGAGAGCAAGGAGCCTTGTCTCACCCCGCAAGAGGAACCAAAACACTCGGATAGTATATTGCCCCACCTTACAGTGAAAGATTGGTGGGAATACCAAAATTTCAATAAATTTAATATGTACATGGGAACCTTCCTGTCTTCTAGTTTTGCAAATAAAATATTGTGGTTCACCCTATCATATGCCTTACTTATATCTAGGAAACAGCTATAAATAGTTGAATTACTGTCAATGTATTTAGATATTGTTTCTTTAAGTACATAGATACACAGGTCAGTTGAGTGGGACCTTTTAAAACCAAACTGATTAGATGTCCATAGGAAATCGGCGTAACAAGAGTTTTTCTAGTAGTTTCGTTGAGCAGGAAGCGACAGCTATAGGCCTGTAATTATTGCTGAACAGAATGTCTCTGTACTTATTTTTGACCAGGGGCAAGATGTATACCCTCATGAAATCTGCAGGGATATATACATATATACATATACACACAGTATATATATATATATATATGTATGTATATTGTATAGACAAATATATACACACATATATATATATATATATATTATATATAATATATAATATATATATATATATATATATATATATATTAAATATACACTATATATATATATATATATATATATTATATATAATAAATATATATATATATATATATATATATATATATATATACACCTCTAAAAATGAACAATGAATAATTCATATATAATCTTTATAATTCAAATACTCATTTTTACATAAGAACCAAAATGGCCTAACGCGAGTTTGGATAAAATTTTGATTGGCTTTCTATTTTTGCAATGTCACAACCATGCTACCTACCGTTTCTATGGTTAAGTCGTAGCCATGTTTGTGTCATTGGAGGTTCGTTGTGAGAAGCGAATGTCCATTAATTTCATTCCCTCAAAGTACAAACAAGACACTCGACGGTTTAGATCAGTGCTCTTCAACCTGGGCGGTACCGCCCACTAGTGGGCGAAGGATCTCATTAATCTAAAGGTAATTGCAATTAATTTTATTGTTTTATGCAGGGTATATAACTTTTAGTTTGAGTTTTTGCATTTTTTATTTTGGTGGGCGATACGGAGATTCAAAAGTTACAAAAGTGGGCGGTAAGCATAAAAAGGTTGAAGAGCACTGGTTTAGATCGTTTAACATTTCCATCACAATATTACCCATATCCCCATTTTCCATTTATTATGGACTTTATGATAATTAATTATTATTGTCTTGCATCTAACCTTATCCCTACACATCGCATGCGACATGATTTGAACCCTTGTTTGTACTTCTTCATTCATTTACTTAATTCTTCCTCAAATGCACCTAATTCCTTAATATTTACTGGATACTCGTATAAGTATATATATATTTAATTAATAGTTTCACTCACGCTTTGTGCAATGGCTATCGACCTTTCTTTACTATATTGCTCCAATTCATCTCTTCTAAATTCTCCCAATAATGACTTGTATTGTACGTACGATTTAAATAACTATGGCGTGTTAATTATGAATTGACGTATAGCATAGTTTGAATAACTATGACATCATAAAGTAGCGTAATTCCCTTCACATTTTCCATACCTTAAATACCGATCATATCTTTAGTATTCAATGTATGGTAAATTCTTTAACATAATAATAAAAAATTTACACTCTATACGTCATAATTTATATGTTGTTCATTCAGACATCTATATCTTATCGTGATCGTTATCTTTTATTAATTGTATTAATTATTCATTCATCGACATACCTATTGTCTACCTATTGTTAACCTATTGTGTGACTACCAATATGTGTACAAAACTTTATGCATTCGTACATGTTCGCAAATGATCATGATTTCGTACATAGTTACGTACATGTAAATATGTCCACACGTATTCTTTTTACTTTTTCTTTTAATTATTTCACTTCTCGCAAGATATTCTTTCAGGCTTACACAAGTGTTCGAATTCCGCTGAGCAGGCTAAAACGAGATCTTCTGAGGTGAAAATCTATTCTTGCTTGCTTCTAATTTATAAAACATTATTATGTCTGTTATGTTTTATATATATATATATATACACACCATATGTGCCCATGTAATTTATGTTATACTCCTAACAACCTAATTGTCTATAAATATGAAAAACTGTAAAAGAACAAAACTATAGTTAACTGTTTAATTGTAATTAACTGTAATATTTTAATATAATGTAATTGATGTAATTTAATGAAACTATAATTAACGATAATAATTTAATATAATGTATTAATGTAATTAACCCTTTAGCTGCGGAATTTTCGCGCTGCCTGTTAGTTTTTGGGTTACGCTCGCACCATATGGTGCGTTCCGCAGCAAAGGGGTTAATATACTTTAATGAAACTATAATTAACGATAATAATTTAATATAATGTAATTAATGTACTTTAATGAAATTGTAATTAACGATAATAATTTAATATAATGTAATTAATGTACTTTAATGAAACTGTAATTGACGATAAGTGAATGTGAATTAATTCATAATTATAATTATAGTTGTAGTAAACCAAAATTACAATCTACTTAATAATGTACTTAGATTGTACTCAATGTACTACTCCGAAATTGTCGCCATTTAGGAATGTATACTCGGCGATATTGCGATTATTATTTTTTGTTATTTATTTTTTTTCCGTTTTATTTTGGAATCTTTCAAAATTCTGATCATGTGTTTAAAATTAGGCTTAACGTAGATCTCCATTAAACGGGGGGAACTTAACCTTTCATTTGTACTACCCCCAACATTTAGACTTATATGATGCTTGTATTTGTAAAATAAGAGACACTCCCTTGTTAGCAGCTTTGAGCGAGGAGGAACCCTCCTTGAGGAGCCCTCGCCTCCTCACTTTTAAGTTCCGGCCTGAAAGAGGTCGAACCTCTCCCCCTGTAAAAGTCTAATCTACTTTAGAGGCTGAGCATTACCTGTATATTTTAGCAATAAATTACAGTAAGAACAAGTCTTTATCTTCTCCTTCGAACCTTACTCTCTTCAGAGAACTCAGTCAATAAAGTAGAGAAAAATAATTTACCGATACGTTATAAGAAGCATCAGGGAACCTTCAGAGAATTTAGTAAGTTTTCACGGAATCCTCCGAATCACTACAGAACAACTCGGAGAGTATTATAGGAGAAACTACTGTGAGTAACAAATCCGTTGCTGCCTCCTAACCAGAACCCTCGTCGACTTCGAAACAACCCAAGACTATAGAAAGAGAAGAATTAACAAAACTGTTGAACCTTGCCAGGATAAAAAAGTGGCGACCTTGCCCCAGGATAATAACTGGCGACCTCTGCATCTAGGATTCTTCCAGTCTTCCAGACCCTCGAACTAGAACCAACATCCAGTTGACTGGCGTGTTACGACTTCCAGTTCGTCACATCCACCCTTGAACCGGTGTTTCACGACTCCAAGTTCTCCACGCCTAGTTTTCATCCAAGAACAAGTTGCCAGCAAGACACGTCTTCAGGACACGTCTCCAAGGATTTCGCCGTAGGAATTTGTTAAGTACAGAACTCTTTTTTTAAAGTAATCTCTAAACATTTGAGAAGTCAGTATTATTAAGTTAATAATGAGTATGAAGCTAGAATTAACAAGAAACACAGTGAACATTCACTACACCGGTGATACATTTTTTTAATTGAAAATTAGTTATTTTCACTATTATAGTTAGTATAGAATAATTTTAATTTATGTACCAAGCATAATATTACCGTACCTTTGCGTACATTCGAGTGAAATGCTGTTTACATTTTTGTTTTTGTTTACAATTTTTTTCAAATTATTGAATCGAATTGACTTCAAATTATTGTGCATTTATTGTGCATTATTATAATATAGAAAGAGAGAGTTTATAGTTTATAGAGACACTTGATAGCAGTTCAAGTCAGTAGGTTGCATTCAAGGGGACAACCGTCCCAGAGATTTATAGAAATACCTGATCGCAGTTCAAGTTAGTAGGTTGCACCCAGAGGGACAGCCGCTCCAGAGATTATAGAAATACTTGATAGCAGTTCAAGGCAGTCAGTCAGTTAGTTTCAAGTTAGTCAGTCAGTCAGTCAGTGCCAAGTCAGTTGTAGTCAGTCAGTCCCCAGTCAGTTGTAGTCAGTCAGTCCCCAGTCAGTTGTAGTCAGTTCCAAATCAGTTGTAGTCATCCCCAAATCAGTTGTAGTCAGTCCCAAGTCAGTTGTAGTCAGTCCCAAGACAGTTGTAGTCAGTTTCAAGACAGTTGTTGTTCAAGTCAAGTTCAAGTCAAGTTCAGTACAGTCAATTTAATTCAACCTTTTTTGGTTGTAAAAGAGAATTTAATTCAACCTGAATTTAAGAGAATTTAATCTAAGAGAATTTAACTTAAGATAATTTAATTCAACCTGAATTGGCAGGTATGTGTCTTTAATTCAACCTTCTTTTTTTTGTCGGAAGAAGAAGGAAATTTACAGATTTGTCTCTTTTTGCATGCAGTAATTGCGTATATAAATATATAGGTGAAATTATATATTTTATTGTTTGTAACCAAAACAGTTTTTACAAATGTTTCAACCATGGTTGACTCTACTTTGGCTCCAGTCAAACCACAGTTTAACCATCTGTTTTCTTTCAGCCAGATTGGTCCAGAAGCCAGCCAGGAGCCTCTTTTGGTACTATGGAACATAATCTCAATTCATTTTGTGTTCTTTATTTTTAAGAGTATTATATGGAACCTATAACCCCATGTTCAGTTCATTAAAATGCATAATTGATTTCTATTTTTAATTTATATTCTTCATTTTCTTTATTCAATTAATCGTGAGTAATTGTCGTTAAATTGTTATTATACCATTTGTAAGGTATCAGACACAATTATCGCCAATTTGGACACATATTCGAATTCATTTTTCCTTCCGTAACTCAAGTCACTTTTACATTAAAACTCATACGCATACATCATCATTAATACTACCGGTATTAGAATTTAATAATAATTAATTCATTTAAACGTAAAGGATTTTATAACCCTACTCCCATTTTAAATTATTGTACAAGGTGTCCCATAAGTCCGGCATCATAGGAGAAATTCATGTTTTTCTATTTCTACAAACCATAATTCATATTTTTCTCTTTCTACAGGCCATAATGTCTGTGAGCAAGGAAGAACGAATCCAGATAATTCTACTCATAGGAAATCGGAGTCAAAGAGAGGCCGCTGCTGAATTTAACAGACTGCATCCAGACCTCGAGTCAATAACACAGAATTGTGTTAGCAGACTTGTTGCAAAGTTTAAGGAAACAGGATCCATAGAAGATAAACCATGCAGTGGACCTTCAAGGAGGTCCACTGACGATGATACAGCGACTGCTATCCTGGAACGAAGAAGGAAATTTCCCAACATGGTTCCAGCAAGACGGCGCTCCTGCACATTACAGCACCCAAGTAAGGGAATACCTGTACCATCAATTCCCTGGTCATTGGATAGGACGTCGAGGGCCTGTGGAATGGCCAGATAGAAGCCCGGATCTCACGCCACTAGATTTTTATCTCTGGGGCCACTTGAAAGCGCTGGTATACACAGAGAAAATTAGGAGTGTTGAACATTTGCGGCAGCGCATTATTGGGGCATGTAACACCATTACTCTTGACATCATTTACCGTGTGCTTGCTGACTGGGTATCACGTCTGAATTTGTGTATTGAAACCAATGGTGGACATATTGAGCACGTTCTGTGAATAAAAGCTTTTGTTTTGCCGTTTTTTATTATTTTTCCTATGATGCCGGACTTATGGCACACCCTGTATATTATTTTTAAACTTTACTAATTCGAAAACTTTCTGAATCCCTACACATACACACGCATGCATGCACAATATATATATACTATATACACAAACCTTATTCTAAAATCATTGGATATCCGACAAACTTTATTTAATTGCGTGTAAGTGCTGACTATGATATTTACTCTAGATTATTTAAATTTATTTAATCTTAATAATGGTTGCTTAATATATATATAATCTTGCTCATGCATTTATTCAGTTACACTAGCCAACCACTTACACTCTGTACCTAATACACATAAATACACACTTGACCACAGGTCTGTACATCATCAATTACGTAATTCGATTTTTACCTAAAGTAGTCAATAAAATTAGTTTAGTAACTGTACGATCATGATAACTAAATATTTGTAAAATTTAACAATATCATTGTTTGTCTAAATTAACGAATTAATCCTTTTTTTCTGTTTGCATAAATTAAAGTATTAATCTTTGATTTTTTATATTTTATAATAACTCTCTAAGCAAGTGTCGTGTTAAGGATTTGATTTTCTAATTACTGTGCATTGTAACTTAACCACCCCGACTTATGTTGTGTATATAAATTTGTAATTATAAAAACCTTTAGTCATCATCTGGTTTGAATTAGTTCGGATGTTATATTATTGTATTGTATTAATTGTATTGTATTAATATCATTCTAGAGGGGAGAGCCCTTTAAAAATGAACAATGAGTAATTCCTACATAAACAAATATTCATTTTCACAGAAGAACCAAAATCGCCTAACGCGAGTTTGGATAAAATTTTTGTGTTGCTTTCTATTTTTGCAGTTTCACAACCATGCGACCTACCATTTCTATTGTTAAGCCGAATCCATGTTTGTGTCACTGAAGGTTCATTGTGAGAAACGAATGTCCCTTAATTTCATTCCCTTAAAGTACAAACAAGACAATTGACGGTTTAGATCGTGTAACATTTCCATCACAATATTACCCATATCTCCATTTTCCATTTATTATAGACTTTGTGATAATTAATTATTGTTGTCTTGCATCTAACCCTGATCCCTAAATTTTATTAGATTATGCATGTACATTGAATGTGGTATGATTTGAACCCTTGTTTGTGCTTCTTTATTTATTTACTTATTTCTTCCCAAATGTACCAATTCTTTAATATTTACTGTATACTCGTATAAGTATATTTATTCGTTAATAGTTTCACTCACTCTTTATACAATGGCTATAAACCTTTCCTTACTGTATTGCTCTAATTCATCTCTTCTAAATTCTCCCAATAATGAGTTGTACTGTATGTACGAATTAAATAACTATGGCATATTAAATATGAATTGACGTATGACATAATTTGAAAAAGTATGACGTCATAAAGTAACTTCATTCTCTTCACGTTTTCCATACCTTGAATACTGAATCATGTGTTTAGTATGTGGATATCTTTCGTATATAATGTATGGTAAATTCTTTAACATAATAATAAAAACTTTACAATCTATACGTCATTATTTATATGTTGTTCATTCATACATCCATATCTTATCTTGACCGTTATCTTTTGTGTGATTACCAATATGTGTACAAAACTTTATGCATTCGTACATGTTCGCAAATGATCATGATCACGTACGTAATTACCTTACAAATAAGTACGTTCACAAGTATTCTTTTTATTTCTTTTCTTTAAATTAATTAATTTCTCGCAATACTCATAAATGCTTATGCAAGTGTTCGAATTCCGCTAACCACAGCGGAAGCGAGCGCTTCTGAGGTGAAAATCTCCTCTCGCTTGCTTCTAGTTTATAAAACATTATTATGTGTGTTATGTTATATATATAAATATATATATTATATATATATATATATATGTGCCCATGTACTTTATGTTATATTCCTAACATCCTAATTGTCTATGAAACACTGCAAAAAAACTATAGTTAACTGTTTAATTGTAATTAACTGTAATATTTTAATATAATGTAAGTGATGTACTTTAATGAAACTATAATTAACGATAATAATTTAATATAATGTAATTAATGTACTTTAATGAAACTGTAATTGACGATATTAAGTGAATGTGAATTAATTCGTAATTATAATCATAGTTGTAGTAAACCAAAATTACAATGTACTTACTAATGTACTTAGATTGTACTCAATGTACTACTCCGAAATTGTCGCCATTTAGAAATGTATACTCGGCGATATTGCGATTATTATTTTTTTTCGTTTTATTTTGGAATCTTTCAAAATTATGATCATGTGTTTAAAATTAGGCTTAAGGCAGATCTCCATTAAACGGGGGGCAACTTAACCTTCAGCACTCCCCCAACATTTAGACGTATATGATGCTTGTATTTGTAAAATAAGAGACATTCCCTTGTTAGCAGCCTTTGAGCGAGGAGGAGCCCTCCTCGAGGAGGCCCTCGCCTCCTCACTTTTAAGTTCCGGCCTGAGCCATGGTCGAAAGAGGTCGAACCTCTCCCTATGTAAAAGTCTAATCTAACTTAGAAGCTGAGCATTACCTGTACATTTTAGCAGTAAATTACAGTAAGAAAAAGTCGTTATCTTCTCCTTCGAGCCATACTCTCTTCAGAGAACTCAGTCAATAAAGTAGAGAAAAATAATTTCCCGATACGTTATAAGAAGCATCAGGGAACCTTCAGAGAATTTTGCAAGTTTTCACGGAATCCTCCGAACTACTACAGAAGAACTCGGAGAGTATTATAGAAGAAACTACTATGAGTAACAAATCCGTTGCTGCCTCCTAACCAGAACCCCCGTCGACTTCGAAACAACCAAGGCCATAGAAGAGGGGGTTAACATATATGTGTATATATATATATATATATATATGTATGTACATATGTGTGTATGTATATATATGTATACATATCTATGTATATATGTATATATATTAGGGTGTTCCACTTTTATCAAGTTGTGAATTTCACTGCACTTTTCTCTTCCCCGTACACCTTATGATCTGTAAAACATATGTATCAAATTTGAACGAAATTGAACACCATTTAGAGGTTGCACACTTATGTCACCTCTGATACCTTAGCCCTTTGTAACCAAATCTCGAGAACGTCCCAACTTCCAACATATTGTAATGTTTTCTTTTCTTTCACAGGTGCAAAAAGTGTTGAAAATATAAAGAAAGAAGATCTGGCTGATTGAAAAGACTCCAGTCGAAGAGCTCTTAAGAGCAAGATTGCCATCCCGGGAGCAAGTCCTCCTCTGCTTTATGTACCATCACCTGGAGCTGAAGGAAACAATCCCCCTTGCCATCAAGTCTACGAGTATCAAGCTTCAAGAAGTTTGGAAGAAGGCGAATATCCCCGTGAAGACAGAGGAGAACATAAGAGCTGTATACCAAAGCTGTACAAAGAATACCAAAACTTGAAGAAGGAGAAGTCGAGAGAGACGGACAAAGCCATTATGAAGCGTCAGGTGTGGAAGGGAGACTTTGCTGACCTTTTCGACATCGCTTGTCAAGGTGTGATGAGCATGAGTTCAGTTCCGGGGAAGGACAAGGTTTTCTTATCCTCCCAGAGGGAGGACAGAATGAGTTCTTCAATGGCTGGGGTGGATAGGAAACACACCATGGCTGTCAAACGGAAAGAAGGAGCAGCTAAGAAACTTGAACTTCGAAAAAGAAAGCATGCTGAAGAAGCTGAAAAGATCTCCGAGAAAATGAAGCCATCAACTGTTCATCGAGCACGTGCCAAGTATCGAGAGAAAATGTCCAAACAACTTGAGGAGTCGATCTTCAAAGATCCACCTCTCTTAGTTCTGCACTGGGACAGCAAGCTACTACCCCAAGCTGCTGGCGGAAGCTCTAGAAGCTTGGAAGACAGAGTAGCTGTTGTGGTAACAGGGAAGGAGTTCGAGCATCTTCTTGGAGTGCCTGTTGACCAGGATGGTACTGGTGAACAAATCGCTCGAGCCTTCATCCAGGAGCTGCAACGATTTGGAATTCAGGACCGCATCATTGGCCTCTCGTTTGACGCTACGGCGTCCAATACCGGACTTCTGCAAGGGGCATGTATGAGGATTGAACAATTCCTTGGTCGGTCGGTCTTGTGGTTGAATTGCCGTCACTACATCTATGAACTCATTTTGAAGGAGGTCTTTCATAAATCCCTGGGGCCAACAAGTGGTTCTGAAATCCTGTTGTTTCGACGATTTCAGCAGCGTTGGGACTTTATTAACAAAATTTGTTTCAAAACCATGATCGATGGAAAAGAGCCAGCCACTAGGTATTTGGAAGATAAGCGAATGAGGATGGTGAGTTATTTTCGTGGAGTCATTGAAAGTTCATGTCACCCGAGAGAAGATTATGAGGAACTCCTCAAGCTGTCGCTCCTTTTCCTTGGAGGTTGGGGTGGAGCTGAGTTCTCCTTCAGGACTCCAGGAACCCATCATCAAGCCAGGTGGATGGCGAAAGCTATCTATGTGTTGAAAATGGTTTTGTTCCGGGAGCAACTGGAACTCACCGACCAAGAAGTGAAGGGATTGCACGACGTGGCCCTTTTTACGTGTTTCATTTATGTCCGGTTCTGGCACGAGGCAGTGTCAGTAGGTGGGGCCCTTAAAATGACCTAGACATGATTCAACTGTTGATTTCATATCAGAACAAGGACATGGGCCAGGCTGCCTTGAGAGTTGCCAAAAGGCATCTATGGTATCTCTCGGAGACTCTAGTCGCTTGGCTTTCATTGATGAACGGATATCGCCAAATGAGAAAGAAAAGATGTTCCAGGCCTTGAACAAACCTGCGTCGAGGAAGTCGACAACGTAGAGGAGTACACCAAAAATGACGGCTTGAGAAATTCAGTCAATGCGCTGAAAGTCGTAAACGATTTGTTGTAAGAATTCGTAGAGTGGATCTTCTGGAGACACCCGTTTCCTGGGGTAACTTTCTTAAAGACTTACGTGGGCTGTTTTCGAGGTGACTGAAAAACAAATCTGAAAAGAACAAAAAACATATTAAAACACAAATTATTTAAATGTGCCTATGGCTCCTGACTTTTGCGCCACCCTGTATATACAACATATATACACACACATATATATATATATATATATATATATGTATATATGTACAATATGTGTGTGTGTTTGTATGTGTGAAAATAATGGCATGAGCAGGAGCACTTTTTGCATATGCAAAATATGCGCTATGTTGTGTTAACTTTTATCCTGTCTTTGTGAGCGCCCACGGCTTCGAGTTAGAGGACCCGGCTTCGAATCCTGGTGGGGAATGTTTTGCATATATAAGGGTGATGCATAAATGTATTTCATAAATCGCAATCTGTATTCTTGAGACAAAAGTAAAGAAAAGAGGCCATATGAACATGCGATTTATGAAACACGTATATGTCTCACCCTATCTATATATATATATTATATATATATATATATATATATACACAGAGTGCATTCCGGTTTTTTGGGGCGCCGGTTAACTTGGAGCAGCCGGTTTATTGGGTCAATCTTCTGAGAACAAAAACCATTGCAATTAACTAGTGATATTTTTTCCGCTTAATATGGCCAACTGCGCCGCTTTATTGGTCCGAAAATTGTGACGTCAATCCCATGAACAAGGAAGGAAGTTAAGTCAGGCTGATGATTGTGTCTCACTGCTCAGTGTAATTCAGATTGTCACGGCGACAAGATCTTTCGTTCACTGAGAAAATTGATATGTTGAACAAGATCAAATCCCTGCCGGCTAACATCAGTCAATGGCAACTCGCGTCCATGTGAGTGGTCCCATACTGAAAACCAAGGCGGTTGAGCTTGCTCACAAGTTGGGACAAGACAACTTCAAAGCAACGGATGGCTGTCGGAGCTGAGCAATGGAAGTCGACCATACTGCCTGAGCTGCTCGCTCAGTTTTCTGCTGATGATATCTACAACGCCGAATAAACTGGTCTTTTTTATTGAGCCACACCCGATGGTTCGCCGGTCTACAAAGACGAGTTATTTTCTAGTTTTAAAAAAGCTACGGCTCGTGTAACTGTGCTATGCTATGCCAACATGTCTGGAAATGACAAATTGAAACTTCTTTTGATCGGCAAGAATCAGAAACCACGATGCTTTAAAGGTTTGAACATTGACAGCTTACCGGTCACTTATCGTGCAAACAAAACTGCTTGGATGACTGCAGTTTTGTTCACTGTGTGGCTGATGTCATGGGATGCAGCTTTACAATGAAAGTCGCGTAAAGTTTTATTGTTTGTGGACAATTGCTCGGCTCACACACATCTGGATTGCATAAAGAACATAAGATTGGAGTTTTTGCCACCTAGCACAACCTCCCGATAGAAGATAGGTTCGTTTAATTGGGCCAGCCGTTTTAGTGAGACAAAGCACGTGAGTCCCGTTGTGTTCCAATTAAACGGAATCGACTGTGTATATATTTATATATATATATATTTATATATATTAATTTAAAGTAACGAATAATAAAATTAATCTGATTGACATAACTAATAGATTATTATTAAATAAATAGTTACTATAATAATAATAATAATAATTATTATTATTATTAAATAAAAGTAATTATTAAATAAAATTAAAAGTCAAGATCTAGATCTAGTCAGTTTTATAGATTAAATATAATACGTCATAAGTACTGTTACGCAAAATCAATTTTTGTAATTATAAATTTATTTCACCAACTCAAAATTTATCTTAACGTGTATAATTTTGTTAATTTGTTTTGATTCATATTACTATTTTTTTTATTTAATTACTTAATTATAATACTAAAACAGTTCAAATGTTTTAAATTTATAATGAGCCTTTTGCGATGGCTGAAGCGACTGATAACAGAAATAATATTTCTTCAAGTGCTGGGGATTAGATGAGAACTGAAGGCGTAACTGTAGACAGAATAATACCCCAAGAAATTAATTCCAGTAATAATTTAACATCTGAAGATCAAGAGCTTTGTGATATGTATAACTAAATAACAAATACAGAAAATCTTGCATTGGAGTTTATCCTGACTGACTCAGTAATATTTATATAATAATAAAGAAGATAAAATAATATAGGTTGCTTGCGATAAAAGGCAAAAGGTTGTTGTGCTCAGTTTGCTGTAATGTGAAATATCTTGGACCTCAAAAGATACGGAGTTCGGGTTACTAGAAAAATGGTTAATCATTGGTGGGTCCTCATATGGAAAAAATACTAATTAACATCAGCAATTTCTTAGGAAGGAAATATTTGTCCATAAAACTAGTAGCATTCATAAAATTGCAAAGTCAGTGTTCATTAAATGAACACTGAAGAATCAATAGCAAAACGTAACATGTATCAAGATATCCACTTTTTGCCGTGTATTCAAAACAGTATATAAAATTACACAGTTAGGAAGATCATTTGTTGATGTGCAACGTTTGAATGACATTGGCATAGATAGAATATTACATTACACGTTACTCACGTGTGATTACTGATCACATTGGAAATAAAATGCGAAAGATTAAATTATTAACGTTATAATGGATAATGCCGCCAAGGCTGGTATAGGTGTAGATAAAGCCACTGTGTGTGTGTGTGTGTAAAGATTTTCATCAGTAATAACACTGGTATGCATCATATCTGATGTTCCAACATACATAACTGTTTTTTATCAATTTAGGTGTGCTGAATCAAAAAATCACACATTTTTTCCCATCACGTACAGTTTTCTGGCAAATACCTATCACCCATTTTGTATGAAATGGGAAGACTCGAAGGAAATGCAGCACAAGAAGTGAACATAAAAACAACGCTTTTCTCCTACTGATCAATCATAATTGATCTATTATGTATCAATTAAGTATCAAAGATGAATTTACTTTGAAATGTATTGTCTTTGTATTTCTTATAATTTTGTACTCTTGGAAATTTAGTTGTTTAATATGTACATACTATGAATACACTGTATCTGACTTATATTTTGTGAAAAACTCTGACGTGATATATAAAAATGGTTGTGAAATTTGAAATCAGCATGGCAAAATTGTATAAGATCACGTAATAGAAATAAAACATCTCGTACTTTGGTTTGAAATCCAGACTTGTGTAATCATCCTGGTGAAGCAAAGTTCTTTTTTTTCGGGGTGGAGATTTGATAGGCTTGCCAAATACAACTCCCACTATATACTATTGTTGGTGTTCTTTGTTCGTGGTAAGAAAAACATTGTTTTAATGGTGACTTTCTCGCAAGCAATTATGTGTCATTGGCTTCAGATGATGTTTCATACATATTTGGTTCTAAAAATGGAGTTGTAGCACTCCATGAAAGAAAATCTCAGATTTGATCACATGACATTGTAGTAATCACGGGCTGGAGTTAGCTGTAGGAGACGATGTAGAAGAAATGACTGGTATAAACCATTTGCAATCTTCTTTGAGTACATTTTATATAACATTTGTGAAAAATCAAACTGAATTGTGCCAAAGTGCTGAACACCTGGAATTGGAGTTATAGTCCATCTGACGAATACTTAACTTACGTTGGGATGTTTCCAAATGAAAGGTATGTTCAGTAGAAGCCTTTTGAAATAATTACGCAGCATTATAGGAACATTTTAATGGTACCGATGAAGACGAAAAGCGAGACTCAAAGGGAAGAGCAAGTATGCAAGACTAAAGAAAAAATTGAGGAAATTACTTTTGTTTCTGCCCTTGGTCTTACGTGTGACTTATATGCAGGCAAATTGAAAGATGTAGGTTTGCTTTACACTGAAAAAAATATGTGTTCAATCATCAAATCATCTGTCCAATTCAACAGAAGTAAATTTGAAATCTTGAAAAAGCGCATCTTTACAACAAAATCATCCCAAGTGAAACCAGACAGAGTAAATTTCAGCGATTTGATACATTGTCTTGAAGTATTGAAGCCATCAACATGTAAAAATAAGACTTAGATACTGCCGTAACTATGAATACTTCCTTCAGTAGATGGCGCCAACCATTTAACGGAATGATTCTGTACAAAGTGTTGGAAATGCGCCTCTCTGTGTAAGAAAAGACTATGGTAGAAAATAATGCCTGATATTCAAACAATGTATAAAGTAAGTGAATAAACCTGATGGAAAAGATAAGGAGAAGGAAGGAATACAATTACTCAAAATGTTGGCTTTACTTTCCTATACAAATCTAAGGAGAAACTACTAATATATTGAGGGTAGGACTTTCCTATTAATATAGAAAATAATATAATAAAGCATGAAGTAAAGTTTTTCTCTATCTTTAGAGAAAATCATACGTATAAAGAATAACAAAATTTCTTAAAATGTTGGGTTTAATTTTATGTACAGTAATTCAAATACAACTTATAAAAGTAAAAATTTTCTTGTATTTTGAGATTACTTTCTCCACAAAATAAAGCTTGTTTTTATAGTTTCACTTTAAATTTTTCTTTATTTGCGAGGCATATTATACTTATGAATAGTAGCTTACTTTCTTAAAATTATTTTATAACTATATCTTTGAATCTCAATTATTTTTACTTAATAGTGGAGAAAAACTGTTTTGAACAGTAGAGCAAGTATTAAAAATAAAATTTAATTCACGCCATGACAAGTGTAATATTTTCGTATGATATCAAAGAAATAACTAAACAGTAATTTTGTGGCAGGTAAAGTGTCACCTAAATATTAGGAAGGTTTTCCTTTTAATTTTTACAGTGCAAAGGTAACCTTTCTGCTGACCATACCACATGTACAGTATGAGTCGAAGAATCCAGTCAGTTTACTTCGTCGTAAGTAGTATGACGGCAAAATGTTAGAGTGCAATGCAATTGCAAATGTTGACCAATGTTGCAAAGGGGGAGGGGGAATGTCGCAAGAGGTTATGCAACATGGGGAGGGGTTATCCCCCAAGCTGCAACGAAGGGGAACTCCACTGCATGCTGGGGAGTCCAACTGAACTCTTTGGGGAGAAGTTGGGATGGCCTCAGCTCCCCCCCTAAAGGGGTATACCTAACCTAAGAGAGAAAGGAGAAGGAGAGAGGAGTGTTCGCTTGGTTCCTGCCAAGCGCATACTGAAAGTTCATCCCAGCGCTTGCTGTCTAATAAAGTCCTAATCCGCAAGTTGGCATAGAAGCCAGTGCCTCCAGGCATTATCAGCCAGTTGGAACAGTGTGTACATCGTTTGGACAGCCAAGAAACGCACACAAATGCACGTACACTCCTGACTACACGCCCATAAAGTATTATACACACAACTATATGCACGATTATATGCACCGGGTTCAAGTCCGGTTGACGGCGCGCTGCAATCCTTCCACACAAAATGGTTGGTGGATAAATGGGAACCCTGGGTATCCTAGTGGTTAAGACGTTGAATTCCCCGTTAAACTGTAGGTCTAAGGTGGAGTGTAAACAAACTTCCAGACAAATGGTTTGTAGATAAATGGGAACCCAGGGTATCCTAGTAGTTATGACGCTGGGCTGCTGGATTCACCGTTAAACTGTATTGCAAGACTCGGTCATGTTTGTCTGTTTATCTGTTTGTTTATTTCCCCCTCTCTCGCTCCCTCTCTCTCTCTCGTTCCTTCTCTCTCTCTCTCTCGCTCCCTCTCTCTCTTTCATATATATATATATATATATATATATATATATATATATATATATATATGTGTGTTTAAAGCTATTTTCCAGGTTTATGGCGATTTATTTTTCAGAGGAACTAGCAAAGATATCTAAAGATGGGTGTAAATCCCTTCAGATATATATATATATATATATATATATATATATATAATATATATATATATATATATATATATACAGGGTTTTTCATAACAGGTGGGACGCACTTTCAGGATGGATTAAGGACCTAAAAACAATAAAAAAAGTTTACATAAACATATGCCCGAAATCGCTTTGTTTCCGAGTTACAGCCCGTTTTGTGTTCCAGCAATTCTTTCCGCAAACTGTTTACAAACACTGCTTGCCGACAATGTTTGTGAGTGTGTACGAGACTTATTTCATGTATGGCCTTGCCGATTGTAATGTTTCGTACACTCTGTGACATGTTTCAATATCGTTGAGTGTAGAGCCCTCAGTCAATCAGAGGTGCATCGCTGTGTTTCACTGTTCGTATTCGTAACTTCTTACCGTGAATAAGTGCAGTCTTGTGAAAAAAAAACCTTAAAATTTTTTGTGCTATTCAGTGATAGTGTGCATTTGAAGTTAGAATGGAGGCTTATTCAAACAGAGAAATGGCAGACATGCATCTCACGTATGGACTTGCCGAGTGTAATGCAGCCGCAGTCAGACGTCTGTATGCGGAAAGGTTTCCGAATCGCCGTCTACCAGATAAGAAGACCTTTCAGAGAATAGGCGAGCGTCTTGGTGATACAGGATCATTCAACAAGCGAATTTCAGATGGTGGTAGACCAATCAGCGCCAGAACTGTTGAGTTGGAGGAGCGGGTCCTGGATCGCGTGGAGGAACATCCTGGTGTCAGCACCCGAAGGAAGGATAGCAGCAGCAGAGGGGGTAAGATACACAACTGTGTGGAGAATTTTACGGGAACAACAGCTTTACCCATATCACATTAGAGAGTACAAGGCCTTACTGAAGCTGATTTCCTACCACGAGAGGCTTTTTGTACTTGGTTCCTTTAACAGTGTGCTCGCGATCCTCTTTTTCTTTCCTCCGTGTTGTTTTCTGATGAGGCTGCCTTCACAAGAAATGGCGTGATGAATTTTCACAACACTCATCACTGGACCGAAGAGAATCCGCATGTCATCATCCAGTCAAAGTACCAACAACAATTTAGTATCAATGTATGGGCAGGACTTATTGCTGACAATTTAAGCGGTCCTTTTGTTTTGCCTGGAAGATTAACAGGAGACTCCTATTCCAATTTTTTAAGGAATAATTTAAGCGATTTACTAGATGAAGTTCCTCTTGGTGTTCGACGTCGTATGTGGTTTAAGCATGACGGCGCTTCGCCTCATTTTAGTCGAGTAGCCAGAGACTATTTGGATAGGCCATGGAGGACCCATTGCGTGTCCTGCTCGCTCTCCGGAGCTAAATTCACTCGATTTTTACCTGTGGGGTCATCTGAAATCCATCGTTTACGTGAGACCCATTGACAACGTTGAAATACTTCGTCAACGTGTAGAACAAGGATACCAGAAAATCTGAACAATACCTGAAATGTTTGAACGCGTCAGGCAGTCTATGACGAGGCGTCTTCAGGCGTGTATTCAAGAGCAAGGCGGTCATTTTGAGCACTTCCTTTAAAGGTAAGGCGGATACTTGTTGGAACATATAACAGGCTGTAACTCGGAAACAAAGCGATTTCGGGCATATATTTATATACACTTTTTCATTGTTTTCAGGTCCTGAATCCATCCTAAAAGTGCGTCCCACATGTTATGAAACACCCTGTATATATATATATATATATTAATATATATATATATATATATATATATATATTATATATATATATATATATATATATATATATATATATATAATTTATGCCTGATTTCTGAATATACAGGGAGCGGAATAAGACGGTTTACCGAGAATAACGGAAGCACCTTGTGAAAAATAATATTTATCATTTACTACAGAAATTACGAATTAGTAAAGAAGAGTTAAAAATTTGGGGACACAGGAATTTACATGGAATATATATGATCAAAAAAATTAAATAAAAAGTAATAATAGTATAAGAAATACGAACGAGGAATAAATATATATATATATATATATATATATAATAAAAAATAATAATATACAAAACGACGCAGTATAACCATCGACACATTAGTGCAGGAGAAGTATATATATATATATATATATATATATATATATGTGTGTGTGTGTGTGTGTGTGGTGTGTGTGTATACAGTTATATTAAATAACTAAATATATTGAAAATAAAAAACAATTTACACATTATGTATATATATATATATATTATACGTCTATTAAAGATTTATTCATTTAAAAAATAAAATTTGAAACACTTTGTTCTACCAGCGGGGTTTTATTGGCGCCAGGAGCCGAAAGACAACAACGGAATTATAATCTCGATAATAAACTTCTCTTCGCTGGAATCTTATTTGTACTCTCTAGACATCATAAAGATTAAAGTCACACGTTTATGATAGTCATCCTTGACGGCCAATTAATTTTTCAAAATTTATTTTCTCTGGATACTATAAACTTTAAACCTACGAGAATTGTCTCGCCTTCACGGGCAGCTAATTTTTCCAATTTTATTTTAGATGGGCCAACATAAACCTAAACCGATTTCCAAATTTATTTTCCAACCTCGTTAAGCCCTGATATATAAAAGGGTGCTTATTATATGTTCAAATCTCCCATCCCCCACCGTCTCATCGGCGCCCCAGGAAAACAAGATTTATTTTCCAAGCAAAGCGAATCTCTCTCTCCACCGCTCCGGAAGAAATCTATGGAACGGGCAAGATATATTTGACACGCCCCAGATTTCACGGGATAGCCAATCACAACTCTGTCGGCGGAGCCCCAGGACCTCTGGTTGGTGGATGGCATCACTCACACGTTATGTCTCACCCAAATTTCACCGATAGCCAATAGAAAACTCGCGATACGGGTATTGTGGATGTTCACAATTACGGCCCGTCTATAAAAGGGGGCATTTTCATCACAGGAATCCACATCAGTTGTTTTTATCAACCAGAGCTATAGAAATATCTCGCCATGAGTCAGTCACAGCAGCTTTACATCTTTTCGGAATTGTTAGAAGATAAAGATTTCTACGCAGAGGCATCGAGCGTAATTTTCGCAGCTACAGACCGGAACGCACTACTTTCAACGCAGTCCATTGCAGAAATTTGCCGGTGTTAGTTAATTTATAAAAAGCCATAATAAATGCATTCTGAAAAAATAGTTTTTGATTTGAGCGGAAGACCGGGGTATGTATATTTATCGTTTCATTCAGTGCAAGTGTTATAATTTATAAAAATTCGTAACAAAACAAAGTGAAAGGATGTCTGCCTTGGAGTCGAGACCCGGTGCTGGCAGATGAAGTGTAGCACATCCAGCTAATCTTACTTTTGAGCCCTGTTAGGATATCTGCTTTGTGATTATTATTTATCTGGGCGCCTAAATCGCTATTTTCTCTTATTGTAACTCTCTCTTCCCATATATATATATATATATATATTGATGTATGTGTTAACAACCGGGCTCGTTACCCGATGCCTGCAGATGATGCGTCCGGGTTCGAGACCCGGTGCTGGAAGATGATGCGTAGCACATCCAGCTAATCTTACTTTTGAGCCCTGTTAGGATATCAAACAGGTCAAACAGGTCTTAATTGTACTAAGTTATCTTTAACCTGAAATGTAGATTTTGTAGACTAATACAAAATATACTATGTTAGGTGGGACTATATGATGTTTAATTACATCGTCTCTTATTAGCTATCACCATTCCAAACTTCTTGCTTTATTAAATAATTTGTTCTACAAATGGTAAAATTAATGTAAAATCTTCAGCACCTAGGAATAATTCATTCATTCTCTATTAGGCTAGTATTTGACCTTTCACTTGTTGTAAGCCAATTATATGCATATTTAGAGATCCTGATAAAATTTTCCATATTTTCTTATTCAGGGGAATATTTTTAAATTACTTAGAAATGAAGAAAGAAACTCCTACTTTCTTAGTTAATTTTAATCTGTTAATTGGGACTGTGGTGGTTAGATACTGTTCACTCTTGCTTGGATGCTCTGATTTGTGTGAGATGTCTGCTCATCCTCAGACAAAAGCTGATCCATGGCTGAAATGACTCTCACGTTGAGGAAAAAAAATAAACTTTCAATCATTTACCTGAAAAAATCTAATTTTTGACAGTCAGAAGCGAAGTCATTTTAACAAATAGGTCTTAAGTATATTGAATTTTTATGTTATTGACACTATAAGTTAAAAAAATGCTTGTACTGTATTATTTCAATTTCTTATAACAGTTGGTAAAATTGTTTTTTACTTTGGAAAATTGTAAGGGTGGGCGAGAAGTCACCGTACACCCACACGATACTCACCCGAAATCAATTTGAGTTTACACAGCACAGCACAGCACACAATACTATGTACAATGACAGTCTGGCAACAGTGTCGAATGGCAATTTGGCAACAGTGTCGAAGATAGTGCGTACTTGACAGCCGTACCCATGGAATTTAGTTGTGGTGTTGTCGGTATGGTTGACACAAGCAGTTACTCTGTTGAGGAGCGGTTGGTGGCAAGTGTGTGGGTGCATGAGACCACACACGGGACAAACAATGACGGAGGTGATGGCTGTGTTTCGGAAACGGTTTAATAAGGCTCCACCACGAAGAGCGACACTGCTGGATTGGGAAAAACGTGCGTTCGCTCTTGGAAGCGTTAAAGACAGGCCGCGGAGTGGAAGAAAGACAACGCGCTTGGAAACATGTGCAGCGATTGCCGCTTCCATTGAACATTCCCCAATTAAGTCGACGCGGAAACGACATCAGAGCTTGGTGTGCCACACTCAACGATGAGAGACGACATGAAGAAAGACCTGAAAGTGAGGCCGTATCGCCCAACTTTCGTTAATGAACTGTCAGATGCCGACATCGATCGGCGTTATGAATCATGCCGTGCTCTGTTCGACACATTCCCAAGTGCCGTATCCCGCTCAAAGGTTCTTTTCAGTGATGAATGTGCCATCTATCGCTCGCAGTTCGCGCGACAGAAATGTGGTGTTCTGGTCAAAAGAGAATCCCCATTTCACGCAGGAGTTGGAACATAATCCACCGCATGTGATGATATGGGCGGGTATGACATGAAGTCATTTGATTGGACCTTACTTTTTCGATGGATCCGTGAACGCGGCATCTTATTCGGCAATGTTGGAGACGTGGCTCATACCTCAGCTAAGAGATAGGGGACTCATGGATGACGTGTGGCTACAGCACGATGGGGCACCCGCACACTTTGCTCTTTCTCTGCGCGACGTTTTGAACGAACATTTAGCAGGCCGCTGGATTGGCCGTGGTTCACCGACATCTCCGGCACCATTACCATGGCCACCACGTAGTCCTGACCTTACCACCCCGGACAATTCGTTGTGGGGTATTATCAAGGGAGTAGTGGCTGCGCGTCGCTACAAAACCAACGAAGAGTTGCGCAGAGCTGTGGAAGACGCCTTTCACACCATTACTCCACAAATGCTCCGACGCATGTCACAGAGGACATGGAGGCGCATCCGCTTGTGTGTCCAGCATCAAGATGCACATACGGATCCACTGAACATGTAACCACGAAGTACGTAAGTGATTCAGATCAATTATGATTGATTATGATTGCATATTGGTTGGTGTACGGTGACTTCTCTGAGTTTTTAAGTCGTTACATTTGATTGTATTGATACTCAAAAACTAGAGACCTTCAAAATCAATAAAACATGATACCCAGATCTGACCAATTCTAATAATGCAAAGTGAGTGATAAATATTTTATGTGGTACGGTAGCAACATTAAAATAACAGGTGAGTCAAGCCAAGACCATGTATCAGAACAAAAAAGAGAGTGAATAATGCATTTAGGACATCTTTGTGATGGAAGCTAGTTAGAATCGTATTTCAAATCATTTTAGTTGGTTCTACTGAAGAGCAAGATATAAAGACAATAAAAATCTGATTTTTATGGATGTAGAGGATGCCTTGAACTAATTTGGGTCAAGAAAACTGTAACACATAGAGAATGGTAGAGTGGAGAAACAGAAAAAACTCTTTTTTTAACCATAGAGTTCAAGAATTTGGCAAATACTCGTAGTTATAAATTGTGTAAACGGTGATAAGTTATGTTTGTTAAAGGTCATTACTGAAGAGAATGAATACGAAGAGTAAATAGGTAGAACATGATAAAAGATGCCTGTATTTAGCAAGTATGAGAATAAATTTGGAGTTGATTTAAGTATGCTACAAGAGTTAAGTAGGTGTAGCATGACTTGTCATATGATATGGTAAATAGTAGCTACTTAGTTTTAAGAAAAAGATCGATGGTTTCATGTATGCGAGTTTACAGGAGTAGTATGACCGAAAATGTTAGAGTGCAATGCAATTGCAAATGTTGATCAATGTTGCAAATGAGGGAGGGGGGGGATGTTGCAAGAGGTTGTGCAACTAGGTGGAGGGGTTATCCAGAAGCTGCAATGTAGGGGAACTCCCCCAGCTTGCTGGGGGAGTTCCCTTAACCTCTTTGGGGGATGAGTTGGGACGGCCTCACCCCCAAAGGGGTATGCCTAACTTAAGAGAGAAAGGAGGAGAGAGGAGTGTTCGCCTCGCTCCTGCCAAGCGCATATTGAGAGTTCATCCGAGTGCACGCTCTCTTATAAGGTCCACATTAGCCAGTTGGCTTAGAAGGCATCAAAGAAGGCGTAAATGGCTTGGTCTGGTGTACATTATTAGGGATGGGTTGCCAGATTGCGCTATTTAATTAATTAAAGCATATATTCTCGACAGTTAGCTTTCCGCCGTTTGGCATAATCAGTCAGTTGGCTTAATCCGCCAGTTGGCTTAACCCTCCAGTTGACTTAGAAAACCGAGAAGGCAGGTGTATATATTAGCTTTTCAGGTGCCAGATTGCGCTAAACAGGTATTTTTGACAATTGGCTTAGAAATCCGGCACCCGTTTTAGAAGGCAGCCATTTGGTATAATTAAATAAAAATATCGTTTACAACCACTCTGTTCATATAGACGAATTATTGGAATCAATTTTACGAAATATATAGAAAATAAATATTCAAGCAAACATAAGAAATACAAACGAGGAATATATATATATATATGTTAATCCCTCCGTCTATGGCCTTGGTTGGTTCGAAGTCGCCGGGGTTCTGGTTAGGAGGCAGCAACGGATTTGCTACTCACAATAGTTTCTTCTATAATACTCTACGAGTTCTTCTGTAGTGGTTGGAAGGATTCCGTGAAAACTTACTAAATTCTCTGAAGATTCCCTGATGCTTCTTATAGCGTATTGGGAAATTATTTTTCTCTACTTTATTGACTGAGTTCTCGGACGAGAGCACGGCTCGAAGGAAAAGATAAAAAACTTTCTTTTACTGTAATTTAATGCTAAAATGTACATGTAGTGCTCTGAATTTACAGGGGTAGAGGTTCGACCTCTTTCGACCATGGCTCAGCCCAGAATCTAAAAAAAATTAAGGAGGCAAGGGGCGTCTGCCCCCTCCTGTGGGAGTGAAGTCTAAGAAGAAGTAGCAGTCGAAGTCGAAGTAATGTTATATTACAATTACATGCTTTATATATACAGGTAATCTAAATTTTGGGGGATTGCAATTTGAAGGTTAAGTTTCCCCCTTTAAACACGTGATCAGAATATTGAAAGATTCCAAATAAAATTTTTTAAAAATTATAAAAAATAATCGTATTTTCGCCGAGTATTCGTTTCTAAAGGGCGACATAATTTCGGAGTAGTACATTGAGTATAATCTAAGTACATCATTGAGTAGGTTGTAATTTTGGTTTATTACAATTACGATTATAATTACCAACTACTTCACATTCGCTTATTATCGTTAATTATAGTTTTATTAAAGTACATTAATTACATTATATTAATTGTTATCGTTAATTAAAGTATATTAATTACATTATAAATTATCATTAATTAGTTTCATGAAAGTACATTAATTACATTATATTAAAGTATGAGAGTTAATTACAATTAAACAGTTAACTATAGCTTGTTTTGTTTTTAGTGTTTCATATTTATAGAAAATTAAGATGTTGGGAATATAACAAAGTACATGGAAACTTACGGTATATATATATAACATAACACACACAATAATGTTTTATAAATTCAGGCAAGCGAGAGGAGATTTTACGTTTTCAGATGTCAATTTATGCTGTGATCATCGAATTGCGTACACTTGCATAAGCATTTTCGAGTTTATTGCGAGAGGCGAAATAATCAAAATAAAAAATAAAAAAATATAATACATGCGAACTAATTTGCACGACTTTCACGAACAGGTACGGATGTATAACGTTTTCTACACATTTCATAGGATGACACGAGTAAAATGAATATTTAATAAAGTTGATATAGGATAATGGTCAAGATAAGATATGGACGTATGGATGAATATGGTCGAATAATAGTTATATTGCTTCATACCAGACAGGACACAACATATAAATAATGACTTATAGAGAGTGAAGTTTTTATTATTATTAAAGAATTTACCATACATTGAATACGGAAGATGTCCACATACTAAACACGTAATTCAGTGTTCAAGGTATGGAAAACGTGAAGGAAATGAAGTTACTTTTATGACGTCATAGTTATTTACTTTGTACGTACCGTATAAGTCATTATTGGGAGAAATTAAAGGAGAGGAATTAGAGACACAGTTACGGGACATTCGCTTCTCACAGCGAACTTCTAATGGCACAAACATGAATACTGCTTAACCATAGAAATGGTTGGTCGCATGGTTGCGACACAGAAAAAAAAATAGAAAGCAAAAACCGAAATTCTATCCAAAGTCCTTCAGGCGATTTTTGTTTCTCATGTAAAAATAAACATTGAAACATAAAAACTATACAATCATAAGTCCTGTATGAAGACAATGAATATAAGGATCCATATAAGAATTATATAATGATTATATAGGAATTATTCATTGTTCATTTTTACAGGGCTCTCCCCTCTAAAATGATATTAATACAATAATATAATATCCTAAGTAATTCAAACTAGATGATGACTAATGGTTTTTATAATTACAAATTTATATACTCAACATAAGTCGGGGTGGTTAAGTTACAATGCACGGTAATTAGAAAATCAAATCTAATTTTAGACAACCCTTTAATTCAAACAATCAATGATAGCTTTAAATTTTCAACAAAAATTTTAATTCTGTTTAATTTTTAACAAAAATTTATTTTTTGTGGGAAAGATTACATAATGCATGGTAGGTAAAAGGGAAAAATATGAATTTTAAAGTTCAGGAATTTTTCAAAGTTACCATGATCGTACAATCTATAAACTAATTTTATTGACTATTGTAGGTAAAAATCGAATTACGTAATGGATGATGTATAGACCTGTGGTCAAGTGTGTATTTTATAATTTTGAGGGACAGATTAGCTTAGAGGGTTGTTAAATTAACTGAATAAATGCATGAGCAAGATATATAGAGTAAGCAAAAATGATTAAGATTAAATAGCATAGTTAGCACTTACACGCAATGAAATAGTTTATTGTGATATCCAGTGATTTTAGCATAAGGTTTGTATATACAGTATATATATTGTGCATACATGTGAGTGTGTGTAAGGATTCGGGAGGTTTTCGAATGAACAAAGTTATATAATAATTCAAATTGAGAGTAGGGTTATAGAGGTCTTTACGTTTAAAGTCAATTATTATTAATTCCTAATACAGGTAGCATTAACGGTAATGTATTCGTAAGAGGTTCACTGTAAAAGTGAATTGAAGTACGAGTGAATTCGAGTATCTGTCAAAAGTAATAAAATTCAATTAGGATTATAGATTTTAGGTAATTAAATCAGTTACACGTATTAAGGTAATAAAAAAGGCACTTAGAGGATATTACAAGTAATGAAAGTAAATCTCATGGTATTAAAATTGAATTTCGACACACAATTAAATTCGACTACTAACATTCATAGCCACATAGTAGTGTGTCAAATTGACTATAATTTTCGTTTGATACCTTAACAGATGGTATAATAATAATTTAACGAAAATTACTCAATATTAATCGAATGAAAAAAAATATAAAAATATAAAAATTTAAAATAGAAATCAATTATAAACTATAATGAACTAAACATAGAATATTCTTAAAATAAAAAAACACAACTTAACCTAAATTTAGAGTATGTGCGGTCATACGATAGGGCATGCGGGTCATACGGTTACAGGGGATTCGCAACATGCCCGGAAAACAGTGGATTGACCGTGCGAGCCTTGCTCAATCATAAAGGAGGTGGCTTATCGGGGGGAGTCATGATGTCTGAAATCGACAATATGTCTTTTTCGTGAGCACTTTCTCTTTAGAAAAAGATTGCTTGTCACACTGCTCATAACACAATTTAAAGGATTTAAAGGATTAATTATTACACAACTATTATCATCACATATACATTACAATAATTATCAAAATCATTATAAACAATTGTAAATCTGTTTTTGTTACAAGAAAATATAAAATTTCACCTGTATATTTATATACGCAACAACTGCATGCAAAAAGGAGACAAATCGGTCAATTTTCTTCTTACAACAAAAAAAAAAGAAGGTTGAACTAAAGACACAAACCGGTCAGTTTGAATTAAATTCTCTTAAATTACATTCTCTGAAACTAAATTTTCTTAAACAACAAAAAAGTTAAATTCAATTGACTGCATTGAAATGACTTGGGACTTGAAAACTGACTTTGGACTTGAAACTGAGACTTGAAACTAACTTCAAATAAAACTGACTTCAAATACAACTGACTTCAAATAAAACTGACTTCAAATAAAACAAACTGATTCAAAACTGACTGAAACTTACTTCAAAACTGACTAAAACTGACATCAAAACTGACTGAAACTTCGAAATTACTTGAAACTGATTAACTTGAAACTGATTAACTTGAATCGGATTAACTTGGAACTGATCAACTTGAAACTGATTAACTTGGAACTGACTAACTTGGAACTGACTAACTTGGAACTGACTTGAAACTGACTGAGACTTGAAACTGACTGACTGACTGACTTGAAACTGAAACTGACTTTGAACTGAAACTGACTTGAAACTGACTTGCAACTGAAACTGACTTGCAACTGACTTGCAACTGAAACTTCTGACTGAACTCTATCAAGTATCTTGAAACTGAAACTGTCTGACTTGAACTCTATCAAGTATCTTGAAACTGAACTGACTGAAATTGACTGCACTTTAACTCTATTGAGTGGAGTCTATTAATCTCTGGGTTTGGTTGTCCCTCTTGGAAGCAACCAACTAACTGGAACTAACTGAAATGGACTGCACTGAACTGCTATCAGTGGAGTCTACAAATTACTTGAAACTGACTTGCACTTGAACTGCTATCAAGTCGAGACAATTAATCTCTGGGGTTTGGTTGTCCCTCTTGGATACAACCAACTGAAACTGTCTGAAAACTGATTTGCAACTTATTTTCAACTAAAACTGACTTGGAACTGATTTGCAACGGATTTGCAACTAGAACTGGCTCGAAACTACTTCAAGTAGCTCTACAAATCTCTGGGGATTGGTTGTCCCTCTTGGATGCAACCAACTGAAACTGAAAACTGAAACTGGAACATGAAACTGCTCTAAGTATCTCTATAACTCTATAAACTCTCTATAAACTCTCTCTTTATTAATTTGAAATTCAATTCAATTCAATAATTTGAAATTTTTTTTAACAAAAATACGAAATGTAAGCACATTTCACTCCAATGTACGCGAAGGTACAGTAATATTATGTTTGGTACATAAAATAAAATTATTCTATACTAAATATAACAGTGAAAATAACTGTGACATTTAACTCTCTGGCAATAACACTGTGAAAATAAACTTCTGGGATAATTAACTTCTGTGAAAATTAACTTCTGTGAAAATCAACTTCTGTGAAAATTAAATTCTGTCAAAATTAACTTCTGCGAAAATAAGTGTTTCAATAAAAGAAATGTATCACTGGTGTCTGAAATGTTCACTGTTTCTTGTTAATTATGAATTAATACTAGTTAACTGTTACTAATGCTGTCTTCTCAACTGTTTACAAATTACTTAAAACAAAAAAAACTCTGTACTTAACAAAATTTCTACGGCGTAATCCTTAGAGACGTGTCCTGAAGACGTGTGTTCCTGGCTACTTCTTCTAGATGAGACGAGACGTGGATAACTTGGAGTCGTTACACTCCGGTTCAAGGGTGGATGTGACGAACTGGAAGTCGTGACACGCCGGCCAAATGGTGGGTCTTATTATCTTGGTAGTAGGGTCGCCAGAATTTTGATCCTGATGCAGGGTAATTTCTATCCTTGCAAGGTCGCCAGACTGTTAACCCCTCCGTCTCTGGCCTTGGTTGGTTCGAAGTCAACGGGGGTTCTGGTTAGGAGGCAGCAACGGATTTGTTACTCATAGTAGTTTCTTCTATAATACTCTCCGAATTCTTCTGTAGTGGTTCGGAGGATTCCGTGAAAACTTACTAAATTCTCTGAAGATTCCCTGATGCTTCTTATAACGTATCGCGAAATTATTTTTCTCTACTTTATTGACTGAGTTCTCGGACGAGAGCACGGCTCGAAAGAAAAGATAAAAAACTTTCTTTTACTGTAATTTACTGCTAAAATGTATAAGTAGTGCTGTGAATTTACAGAGATAGAGGTTCGACCTCTATCGAAAATGGCTCATGCCGGAATCTAAAAAAAATTAAGGAGGCAAGGGGCCTCTGCCCCCTCCTGTGTGAGTGAAGTCTAAGAAGAAGAAGAGTAGCAGTCGAAGTCGAATTAATGTTATATTACAATTAAATGCGTTAGATATAATCTAAATTTTGGTGGAGTGCAGGTTGAAGATTAAATTCCCCCTTTAAACACATGATCAGAATTTTGAAAGATTCCAAAATAAAAATTTTAAAAAACTAATAATAATAAATCGTATTTTCGCAAGTATACATTTCTAAAGGGCGACATAATTCGGAGTTGTACATTGAGTACAATCTAAGTAGATCACTGAGTACGTTGTAATTTTGGTTTATACAATTTCGATTATAATTACCAATTAATTCATATTCGCTTATTATCGTTAATTATATTTTTATTAAAGTACGTTAATTACATTATATTAAATTATTATTGTTAATTAAAGTACATTAAATACATTATAAATTATTATCATTAATTACAGTTTCATTAAAGTACATTAATTACATTATATTAAAGTATTACAGTTAATTACAATTAAACAGTTAACTATAGCTTTGTTTTGTTTTTACAGTGTTTCATATTTATAGAAATTAAGATGTTAGGAATATAACACAAAGTACCTGGAAACATACGGTATGTATATATATATATATATATATATATATATATATATATATATAACATAAAACACACAATAATGTTTTATAAATTCGAGACAAGCGAGAGGAGATTTTACGTTTACAGATGTCAATTTATGCTGTGATCATCGAATTGCGTACAATTGCATAAACATTTTCGAGTTTATTGCGAGGCGAAATAATAAAAATAAAAATATAACAAATATAATACATGCGAACGTATTTGCACGACTTTCAAAAAACAGGTACGGATGCATAAAGTTTTGTATACATTTCGTAGGCTGACACGAGTAAAATGAATATTTATTCATTTAATAAAATTGATTTGGATAATGGACAAGATAAGATATGGAAGTATGAATGAATATGGTCGAACAATAGTTATATTGCATCATACCAGACAGGACACAACATATAAATAATGATTATAGAGAGTGATGTTTTTATTATTATTAAAGAATTTACCATACATTGAATACGGAAGATGTCCACATACTAAACACGTGATTCAGTGTTCAAGGTATGGAAAACGTGAAGGAAATGAACTTACTCTTATGACGTCATAGTTATTTACTTTGTACGTACCGTATAATTCATTATTGGGAGAAATGAAAGGAGACGAATGTTTGTGACACAGAAAAAAAAATAGAAAGCAAAAATCGAAATTCTATCCAAACTCGCTCGGGCGATTTTGGTTTCTCATGTAAAAATGAACATTCAAACATAAAAACTATACAAACAAACGTACTGTATGAAGACAGTGAATATAAGGATTCATATAAGAATTATATAATGACTATGTAGGATTTATTTATTGTTCGTTTGTACACACACACACACACACATATATATATATATATATATATATATATATATATATATATATATATATATAATGAAAAAATAATAATATACCAAACAATGGGATAACCATCAATATAACAGTACTGGAGAAATATATATAATATATATTAAATAATTAAATATTGAAATAAAAATATAATAAAATACAAAACGATGGAGTGTAATCATTAACACTTTAGTACAGGAACAAAAAATATTTATATATATACACAATTATATTAATTAAATAAATATATTGAAAATAAATACACATCAAAATACTTTATGTTCTACTGCGCAAACCACTAAACTAGCTAGTAATCGAGTCTATATTCATATCATTATTGCTTTGCACTACGCGGTAAATGCGGCTTAATATTTTTTCACCGCTCAAATTGTGCGGGCGCCTATACTCGATATAAATGGCCTTCATATCGTTCAATACTATTTTTGTGCCCACTTTACCTTCAATTGGTGTTATCTTTAAACACAGCTAGAATACACTCAAAAGCACGCACAAAGTGGGCTTCGTTAGCCATCACGTCATTGTTAAATACAAGTTTATAAACACTCCTTTCCAATCGAGGTTTTTTTTTTACCGTCCCAAGCTTTTCAATCGTGAACTCTTCTTCACTCTGCATAGCGGCAAATGAAATAAATTTCCAAGTCGTAACGACAGCTGCTCATTATACAGTATAATGTTATAATGTTTCAGAACAACAAAGACCCTAGGAACCATTCATGGCTGGTCTACTTAACTGTGTTCGTAATTGTGTATTGTGCATGTCTTCCGTGGTGGCGGAGGGGACCTACAATTTTACGTAGGTTCCGAACCACAAAGCCTTAATTTTACTACCTTAAACTATACCTAATCTATCAACATATGCGTCTAATCGATTTTTAAACATATCTATAGATGTGCTACTAATTACTTCTACCGGTAAACTATTCCAGCTATTTACTATTCTATACGTAAAAAAGTTTCGACTTGTCACCTTACACCCGTTATTTCTAGTCCTATTATAATGAGATATTTCGAAAAAGTTATCTCTTTCTACGTTATCGAACCAATTCATAATTTTGAAAAACTGGATCAGATCACCCCTTAGCCTCCTATTCTCGAGTGTAGTAAATTTTAACTCCATAAGCCTATCCTCGTACGATTTTTACCTAAGCGACGGAATCATCTTAGTTGCTCGTCTTTGAACTCTTTCGATTTTGTCTATATCTTTGCGCATATGCGGATTCCAAAATTGGATCGCGTACTCCAAATGGGGTTTAACTAATGATTTATAAAGTGGAACTATAATATCACGCGATTTTTACTAAAAATTCCGAGCTATAAACCCTAACACTTTGTTCGCTTTATTGACAGCTGCTGTACTTTGTTTCGCAACTTTTAAGTCACCAGTGACTATAACTCCTAAATCTTTTTCCTGCTCTACGCTTGTTAACTCTTTCCCTGATATACTACACGCAAAATTACTGTTACGCGAACCTATATGTAAAATTTTGCATTTATCGACATTAAATCTCATTAGCCATGTGATTGACCAATCTACGATTTTATTCAGATCTTCCTGGATTTTACCACTATCTTCGTTATTAATCGCCCTACCATCCAGCTTCGTGTCATCCACAAACTTTGAAACTGTACTGACTAGGCCGACATCTAAATCGTTAATATATATAAGAAAAAGCAAGGAGCCCAATACAGAACCCTGAGGAACGCCACTCTACATTAGCCCAACACGACTCCGCTCCATCAAAGACCACCCTCTATTTCCTACCTCGCAACCACTCTTCTAGCCAATTTATTACTACACTCCTGATTCCATGAGCTTTAGTTTTTTTCAATGAGTCTTTTTTGCGGTACGGTGTCAAACGCTTTTTGAAAATCTAAATACACTACATCAACCGCCCGATGTCTATCGTAAACGTCAACCACGCTTTGAAAAAATTCTAAAAGATTAGTTAAGCAAGATTTGTTTCGCCTAAAACCGTGCTGCGTATTTCTAAGTTATGCAATTCTAAGTGTTCGACTATATGATCCCTAATTATTGATTCCAGTAGCTTACCTACAACAGACGTTAAACTGATTGGCCTATAATTTCCCGCCGCACCTTTATCGCCTTTCTTAAAGATAGGTGTTACGTTTGCTAACTTGAAATTATCTGGTACGCACCCCTCAGAAATAGACGCATTAAATATTTGTTAGCGGCACAACAATGCTATCTTTTAATTCTTTTAGTTGTAAGGGATATATGGAATCCGGCCCCGGTGATTTACGCGTTTTCATTTTATCAATATAGTGCATTACTTCCCCTTCAGTAACTACAATATTATCTAAAATATTACCATTACCAAATGTCTATGAACGTAGGGATATTCGTTACATCTTCTATAGTAAAAACTGACGTAAAAAATACGTTTAGCAAGGTAGCCATTTCCTTGTTTTCAGAAACTAGATCTCCGTTAACATTTTTCAACGGCCCTAAGACACTTTTTACTGGATTTCTATTGTTGACGCATTGAAAGAATCGCTTGGGGTTTTCTTTATAGTCACGAGCTATGGAGATTTCAAATTCGCGCTTGGACGTTTTTATTACACTTTTCGCTTCACGCCTTAGAGATATGTAGTTGTTTCGTAACCACAAATTGTCTTTATCGCACTTATGTTGCCTATAAGCCCCATCCCTACTCTTTATAATGTCTCCTACTCTAGAAGTAAACCACAAGGGCTTGTTGTTTACTTTCGCACGCTTAATTTTGTACAGTACATATTCCTCATTTATAGTCCTAAATACTGTTTCAAATGATTCCCACATTAGTTTCGCGTTGGAGATCCCCATGACGTTTTCCCAATTGACGTGTGACAATTTATTTCGAAATTTACAAAAGTCTGCGTGCTGGAAGTTAGGAATTTTTGTCGAGTTAGCTGGTTTCGAGTGATTTATTGAGAGGACAAACTCTACCATATTGTGATCGCTATTGCTTAACGGTTCTATTACTTGAAGATCAGTAATTAACCTATCATCCGTAGTTATTACGAAATATAAAATACTCTCCAACCTCGTAGGTTCCCCATCCTTTAGAATAAGAAAGTTATCCTCGAGAAAATTAACTAAGCGATTACCTTCCGCGTGCGTCTCCCTGCATTATATCTTAATTCACGTTGGCGCAATTAAAGTCACCCATAACTAAGGCCTGCTCACTACTTATTATTTTCTTTAGTTCACGATATAACGCTTCGTTCGTATCAGCTGTTTGATTAGGGGGCCTATATATAACCGCAACAACAAGTTTGAAATCGTTCAATGTAAGTTCTGCTATAGTTGATTCTATCGGTTCTGGAATTGTGTGCTTTACTTCTATAACGTTCGCAATATTATCTTCGATATAAAACATAACACCGCCTCCTCGTCTACCTATTCTCTTTTTAACAAAATGTCTATAACCTCTAATTTGATACTCCCCTACAAAGTCACGTGTTTCAATGCTAAGCCACGATTCATTTATCGCAATTAAATCAGTCTTTACAAGCAATTAAAGAAAAAAATTTGTTTATTTTATTTCGTAGGCTACGAGCATTTAAAGATATAATCTTCAAATTATTTGTAATTGCAACACCTTCACGAGTGCAGGGGAAATTTGTAGAATTTACGCTGGGGCCGTTCGAGTCACGGCAGCCTGAAAAGAAGAAACAGTATTATGAAATAGTTTCTAAACGCGCAATGAAATACTCTTCCTAAACGCGCAAAATAGTCTTCCTAAACGCGCAGAATATAGAGATACAACTCATCAGGTAAAACAGTGAAGGCGAGCTCTGCCCTGTACCGCTCAAGTCCTTTGTACGAAAGTTCGTGATATTTCGAAGAGTCTAAACCTTTTAAATAAGCAACCAACTCTAGACCATTCTCGCCTTGTTCATTCCTACATTCGATAAAGCCGTCGAGCAGAGCGATGTATGCGTATTCAAGAACCGTGTCAAACCAAACATTTTCGCTTAGGGGGAATTTCACGAACTAAACACATTTTATTCACAAACCGGTGCACTGTTTGAAAGAAACATGCTACCGTATTTTTCTTTTGTGTTTAACAATCGATACTCGTCTCTAAATTCTATCAAAAACTCACAAAGGCCTTTAGCAACAATCTCACTGCGAACCTCGTCGTCATATATATGAATGTAGTGGTAAAAGTACTTTAGCGTGTGCATGATGATAAGATTTACGTTCTCCGCTGCAGGGTACGAGTACTTGGTGTGATGCAGCATGAAATAATACCGCCCGATGCCGGCAGATGACGCATCCGGGTTCGAGACCTGGTACTGGCACATCCAGCTGATCTTACTTTTGAGCCCTGTTTGGATATCTGCTTTGTGATTATTATTTTCCCTGGCGCCCAAATCGCTATTTTCTCTTATTGTACCCCTCTCTTCCCATATATATATATACAGGGTGTCCCATAAGTCTGGCATGATAGGAAAAATAATAAAAAAAGGCAAAACAAAAGTTTTTATTTACAGAACGTGCTCAATATGTTCACCATTGTTTTCAATACATAAATTCAGACGTGATACCCAGTCAGCAAGCACACGGTGCATGATGTCAGGAGTAAAGGTGTTACATGCCCCAATAATGCGCTGCCGCAAATGTTCAACACTTCTAATTTTCTCTGCGTATACCAGCGCTTTCAAGTGGCCCCAGAGATAAAAATCTAGTGGCGTGAGATCCGGGCTTCTAGCTGGCCATTCCACAGGCCCTCGACGTCGTATCCAATGAACAGGGAATTGTTGGTACAGGTATTCCCTTACTTGGGTGCTGTAATGTGCAGGAGCGCCGTCTTGCTGGAACCATGTTGGGAAATTTCCTTCTTCGTTCAAGACGCTGGGAAATGCTTCTTCCTTGAATATACGTAGGTAGGTGCCTCCAGTGACATGTTCATCGAAAAATAGGGGCCTATGATGCGATCCTTCCAAATGCCACACCATACCATCACCCGAGATGCACCTTGTTCCTTTGAAGAGGTATACCAGTGAGGGTTGTTTTGAGACCAGTAGCGGGTGTTCTGTCGATTTACCTCACCATTTCCATAAAAAACAGCCTCGCCACTGAACAGAATGGTAGACGGGAAATTGGCATCCCGAGCATATTGATCCGTAGCCCATTCACAAAATTCCATCTGCCGGTCGGGATCATCTTCGCTTAATTTCTGTAGGATCTGAAGTTTATATGGATGCCATTTGTGAGCCTGAAGAATGCGATGGATGCTACTTTTCGACATTCCTGTCTCGGCGGACAATCGCCGAAGAGGCTTATTGGGAATTCTGTTAAAATGAGCAAGGATAGCAGTCGCTGCATCATCGTCAGTGGACCTACTTGAAGGTACACTGCGTGGTTTATCTTCTATGGATCCTGTTTCCTTAATGTTTGCAACAAGTCTGCTAACACAACTCTGTGTTATTGGCTCGCGGTCTGGATGCAGTCTGTTAAATTCAGCAGCGGCCTCTCTTTGACTCCGATTTCCTATGAGGAGAATTATCTGGATTCGTTCTTCCTTGCTCACAGACATTATGGCCTGTAGAAAGAGAAAAATATGAATTATGGTTTTAGAAATAGAAAAATATTAATTTTTCTTATGATGCTTGGCTTATGGGACACCCTCTATATACAGGGCTTTTTTGTGACGGTACGCGCCGGTACAGCGTCCGGCACCTTTTTTTCAGAGCGACGTTGACTCACGTGCACTCTAATAAATTAACGTTCCCATCTCGACTGACCCATTTGGAGGGAACAACAAATTCACATGACAATTCGTTCGCTGACGAGAAGGAGCAGGGGGCGCAGGAAGAGGGCAGGGGTGGGAGAGGAGTTTTACAATTTATCAAGATATGAGTACCGGCACCTCTTTTTTTTTTTTTACAAAAAAGCACGGTATATATATATATATATATATATTGATGTATGTGTTAACAACCGGGCTTGTTACCCGATGCAGGCAGATGATGCGTAGCATACCAATCTAATCTTACTTTTGAGCCCTGTTAGGATATCTTCTTTGTGATTATTATTTGCTCTCGGCGCCCGAATCGCTATTTTCTTTTATTTTAACTCTTTTCCCCACATATATATATATATATATATATATATATATATATATATATATATTGATGCATATGTTATCAACCGGGTTCGTTACCCGATGCTGGCAGAAGATTCGTAGCATACCCAACTAATTTTACTTTTCAAACCTGTCAGGATATCTGTCTTGTGATTATAATTTGCCAGGCTTCCTAATCGGCATTTCCTCTTTTTGCAACTCTTTAATTAAACTTTAATTTAATTTATCTTTAAATAAAAAAGGTCCAGCATGAACTAATCATGTTAATTTCTCCTTAAAGGACCGACGCGGAACTTCATCGTGCTATAGCAGCTTTTCGTGACAGCTGCTTTGATAAAAGGCGAATAAAGGATTTGGAGGCTTTACCACACAGCCAACCCAGTGACCTGAATACTGGGGTCGAGGTATTGACTCACATCAGGTCCGACGAATGCCACGTCATCGAAAACTAATGTAAGGTTTTTTTTTGTGAGTCAGAACAAAATACATTGTATTTTCATTTAATTTATTAAATGGTAGAAAGCATGTTTTAGGACAATTCGGTTTACAGAAGTAGCGTCCACTAAATATGACTAATATTAATGGAGACATTTTACAGTAAGAAATATATATACACATAAAACTTTACAGAATATAGTTACAAAAATATACACACACGTAAAACTTTACACAACACAGCGAGTGCCCACAAATGGGTACTATTTTTTTATCTATCTATATATCGTTTAATCATTCATCTCAGTGTCGCACAAATCGAATAATTTTAAAAAATTTATAAATCTCCTCCTACGTAATATGTGCAGGAGAAATGAAAGACAGTACATGCCACAAGTATTACTAAAATATCCTTGGAAACGGTAAGGATTCCAGACAATTTCAGGGACATGTAGCTGTTCGATAAATTGTACGACAACAGGGTCACTCCAGGGCTGAGTGCCGAGTGAATCAAAATAGTACATTCTTTCCCTATTTTTAAAATAGATTGCAAACCAATGAACCCCCTCACCCCCAACAATGTCAGTGTTCCCGATATGGCTCTACCAATGTCTCGTATTTGGCAATTTCATTGCTTCATTCTTCGCAAACACACCGATAAATTAGGAGCATGTGATTCGGTCACTTTTCATTACTCTCTGGAGTGTATTTGGTCTATTTTAAAAGTCTGTGACAACGTTCCAGAAGCGGTCAATTTCTATTAGTGCTTGTGATTCGAGGTACACGAGTACACTAATAGGCTCGTCTATCGGGTTGGCGAATTCCAATCTAACTGAGATGTTCCCACTTTGTTGTGGACTTAAGTGTATATTTATACTAGCAGATAAGTCAGGGGTAATATCAAATGAGTAAAGGTTAAATTCTTCGACAAATTCTTTCAGCATTACGCCAAACCCAAGCTTTTCACGGCCACCGGCATTATGGACCAGATTAGTATAAGCTCTCGCGCAGTGCGGGAACACAGCCTCTTAGGAATAGTCCGTAGCCATAGTCCCCCCAAATGCAACCCCATTTACGTATAGAGTTATATTTTTAAGGCCGAAATTCTCGAATTTAAAGGCGCTCTTTTTATATTTTCGTTTCGTCGATGCGTGATCATGCATTCCAATTAATATCCTTTTAAGTAGAACTCCCAGGGCCACGTTTTCTAGCTGTTTCGAGGCCAACCCGGTAGGCACCGTGTGTAGCTTGATCTGTACTCTGTTAATTTGGTATTTTAATGTCAAGTGTATTAAATTTTTTTCAATTTCTACATATTTCGGGGAACTTAATTTCACTCGCCATACACGTAAATATGTTTCCATGATGTGAATCACAACGGGTTTTGTGCCCTCTCCTTTATCAGGTCCCAGATTTATGCAGATCTCAGGACTCGTGCGGTTGAGTTTTAGTTTCATGTCGACGCCTTTCAAAAGCAGTTTCTCCTGGAACGTGAAGTCTGTATGAAGACGCCAAAATTTTAAAATTTATCCTTTGTACTACTTTCATTTTTACTCTGATAATAGCCCTCGGAGTTTAAAAAGGTGTCCTTCGCCTCTTTTGGAAAGTTCAGGACATTTTCCAGGTAGGATCGTAGGTGATAATAACCCGTTCCTACCGAGATGTTAAACTGATTTAAATACACCTCACACTGGCTGAATATGGAGTGTAGAAAGTTGGCTTCAGGGTATGCAGAGTAACTATCATCGCAGTCTGTTCCATCTGAATGGGCTATGCGCAGTTTAGCGTACATGTGCATGCAGCTGGGATCAAAAAAGTATGCATGAGCTGGGTATCACGAATTCTATAGGGACACTCGGTGAACTAATTGTGTTTAATGGGTTATTTGTAATAAAGTCGCTATGCTCAATAGAAACCTGTGTAGGGGGCATATCAAAGAGGGACAGTTTCGATTTAAAACATTGTGAGCTACACGGATGGATGAAGCGCGCCATGACGAGTCAGAAATAGTACAACCTCTCTCGACAAGTAGTAATCAGTCTATGATTGGTGAGATTAGTGTCCTCAGCTTATATCGTTTAAGAAAATGATCAGCCATGGACTTCATACGTTTAGAACACTTCTTTTTTGATGTCATTTTACCTTTAGCGCCACGTGTTGGTAACCCCTTCATCCTGACAACCCTCGTCTTCTTTCCGCTACCACGTATTTTTTCTCTTTGCATCGTTGATGGTTTTGTCCCGTGTACGGTTTAAATGTTTTTTTTTTAGCTTCTTTAGGTTTAGTTTCACCCATTATATCTTCTACCGCGTTAAAACCTGATTGTAACGCTTTCCTCCCGAGGTACGTATCCCCCCTCTTCAACAGCGGGACAGTGGTGCGTAGTATAGTTGAATAAATGGATCCATGCCCACTCCCACGCTGATATCTCTCCCCTCGATAGATTGGGAACGGCCTTCGGGTCATTATAACTGAAAGTGACGAAAGTGTAGCTTCACTGTTGAGCTCCCATCACCGAATGGGAAATTTTTTCCCTCAGTCGTTCGTATATATATTGAGATATTGGTTAATAAATTAGTCGCAACATTCACATGAAGGGGCTAGTCATACGTAATGCTCAAACTTTTCCCTCTATGGTTGGGGATGTGTGCAATGGGCAACAGGCGCGCCTGGGTGTCCCCTCCAAGTTGATGCTCTACGACATTGTTAAATATAACACATGTCTGGGGATGGGAGCTTTCACCCAATTTCTCCATTTTCGTCTGATATATTAAGCTGGACAAGTCATGTTGTGCCTCGTGAAAGGTATCTCTTTGGAGAGCTGCACCATATCGACCCTCGGCCACAATCGTGAACAGCTCTTTGTCTTTAATATTTCTACTAAACGTTGATTTTAACTTCAACGTGCGTGCAGGCGTGTCTATATTTACGACTTCAAAAGTAAATCGGTTGTCAGGTACGATTTTTCAAGACTCTTGTTTAACCCGTCAGAATGTCCATGGCTGTCATAATGACCGATTCCTATTGTTACATTTGTACTTTAGTACTGGACCTCATGAAACAGGACTGATCGCATAGTTATGCCTAATTTTTCATACTCATCGATTCTTCTAAGGATTAGAAATATGATTTGCTCATTTTCCAGAGTTAAAAATTTGGTGGCTTTCTGGAATTCATAAACATCAACTTCGTACGAATCACGTTCCAACTCAATGGGCACATGGAGTTCTGTTACAAATTTGGCCAGGGAGTTGTTAGGATGTATATACAGAGAAGAAGAGGGAGTGTGACATAGAAGTGGTTAGGCGCCATGTTCCATACTATTGAAGCTCCATTAATGCAGCAGCTTTTATATAGGTATTGAAGCTTTCTGGTTAATCTAGTCATTTCACCAGGTACATTCTTCTCTTTCCTGAACCTTTGCTGCCTAAAATTTTTTCAATTTTAAATGCACTTTTTCCTAAATTAAATTTCACTTTCTGCAACTCCTCGCGGTAAAAGCCTCCTGCGGTTTCTTCCCCATTCAAATCTTCAACGTAACACATCATTATCTCGCTTTAGGTCCCATAGCACTAACTTTAAAAATCTCAAGTGTCCATCCTTCCTCAAATCCTTTCGCGAATTTATTTCCCGAACGTGATAGCCTTATATAATTATTGATTTTCAAATGTGTAGAGTGCTATGGCGGTGTTCCATCTCTTCTCACCTCTGTGCGCGTACCTCTTTCTAAAACATCATTTGGTGTTATGCCAATCTTACGGTGACATGAACGGTTGTATGACGATGCCAATAACCACAAAGTGTTTATATATCTGTATATGCTTTTAAGTGTAAAATAGCAATGCATGCGTTCCTTTATGGTACGTTGAACTCTTTCAATTAAAGAGGCCTTGTGTATAGAACTGGTAGTGTAGTAACTGATATTAAACTCTGTAAGCATGTTCTGAAAAGCGTGGCCTATAAATTCTTTCCTCATATCCGAACAAAAATAGCCAGGAACCCTGTTTTCTTTCAGCATCAACGTTTTGGTAGCTTTACCAACTGTTTCAGGCGATTTATTTTTCAGAGGAATTAGCCACAGATATCTAGAGAATACATCTATTATGAATAGGTTATAGCGGTAGCCGCCGTTATACACTGAATATCCTTGCATGTCTGTTAAACCCGCATCCTGCTCTCGCAAAAACTTCTCAACACCTTTTTTCCCTATTCCATCATTGTAAACACCTCTGTACAGTCTATTACCGCCGCCATAGGAGGAAGCGTTAGAAATGACATAACAGCGTTTTCTTAATATGTTCTCCATTTCCGAATTTTAGAGAGACGTGGATGAGGTTGGCCGTTATTCTCTTCTTTCTCCTCTTCAGAGATGCTACTGTTGGGGTGATGGCGTACTCAGTTGTGACACATGCGAGACTTGATCCAAGTCTTTAAACCTATTCAGATTTCCTATCATTGTTTTGGGGACATTTATTTGTTGCAGTTTTGCCTTAATATGCTTCCATCCCGTTGGTGAGGGCCTGTTCCACTTTCTCAGCAAATCATGGACAATGTCGACGATAATGGATCCCTGTACCCTTGTTGCTTTAACAGTGATCTGGCCGGTATCAGTCCACTGTATGATGGGGTCCTCACTCAATAGATAACAAAGACTTAAGCCTTTATTCCGCACTGTATGTGGGAGACTGCTTTTTAATACATGCTCGATGTGTTGCCTTCCGTTATTCTTTGGCTGGACATCTCTAACGTCGAGCCCTGATCCTATGTCGCCATGCTTAGCGTTGCTAGCGCTGTGCCTAATAAACACGGGGAGCTCTGTCGGATTCTTATAATCTTCGTACTCATGAAGAAATTTCTGCAGAGCCTCTTGGTACAAGATCCTTTCCTCATCAGGTGACTTTTCACTATTTGATAGGGCTAACAAATCGCTTTCCATTCTTTTAAGCCTACTTTTAGGGGGTTCTAGTACCGTATCAGGAATCTTTGAACTTTGCAATGAAGCATACATCTCGTGCAGAATCACTACCACTTTTTTCATTATATTAATCTAGTCAGTAAAGGTCCCAAAGCTGAAAATAAGATGGGAGGAATGATCCCCCTCTTTGTACAATAATTCGCTTTTTCTTCCCCACAGTTTGACTTTTACGAGCGAACGCACGTATCATGTCCTTGTAATAACATAAGAGAGCCTTTTGAGGGGATTTCATTGGCACATTACATTTTATAACATTAAGACAGATTTCTCAGCTGCATTTTAAAAAGTCGGAGTCGATATTTTTAAAAAACATCTGTTGCAATGCCTGGGGCAATCGTTGATAGATTTTTATTAATTCACGATATTTCATCAAACTATTTGTCATTCTGAAATATACCATTTCAGGATCGTTTGGGAATATATTCGTTCTTAGAAGCACCCTAAACGTGTTTCGCGGGTGAAGGTCACAAAGCAAATATCCGTAACGCTGACTTCTGGCTTCTTTATAAACCTCCAAAAACTCCTTACGCTGATTCGGGAACATTTGATTGGCTAATACCCCAATTTGTGACACATCTCTACGTTGCGCGAATAAGACTAGATATTGTGTATTTAACGACACATCGCGCATGTATTTATTTTTGAAAAGTAAATTCTGATTGATGAAGAATACGCTTATGTTAAGATGGTGGGAGAACACTGTAAATGTCTCGGCAAACGTTTTATCCATTTCAAACATGAGATTGTCAAATACAATGACTGTATGCTCATCTCCCTTCAACGAATTAACGTCATAAACACCTTTGTGGAACAAAATATCATCTTGGTAGTTGTGGAACACTGATTGATATGTCGAATAGTATCATACTACTTTATGCACAAACTTTGAGAACATCTCTCCCTTATCTTTAATGATTTTAAGCATAACCACAGTTTTACCACTTCCTGTAGGGCCAGATATAATACATGTGGTGGGGCTTGTAAACCTGAATTTTTCTACAAACTCCATCTCTAACACGTCACACCCGTAAATGAGTCATTTACAAAATATAACAAAATTTAAGAGCTGCTCCTTATACTCTTGTTTTTCTTCTTCCACAGAACCATGAATGACTAAGATGTACAGCCCCCCCCCATCATCGATATTACAGATGACCCCGATGACCGTGTAGCTACAGACTCCATCCCCGCTGACGAACCCTCACCAGCGATACTTGTAGCACGCGACAATTCAAAGCGGAAGCATGATGAAGACCCCTCCACATCAGGTATAAAGCGTGCCAGGATTGCGCCACGTTGCTAGAACCCCAGTAATAGAGCACCAACCCTCTACGTCTTACGACACAACCACCACAATAGTACCTCCATCAAATATACTCCCTTATTCCTGTTCAATTGCGGGTACTTCCTCCACAGCAGCAACAGCTTCTCGTGCTGTGGAGGAAGGTATAACATTCGAGTTGGTGCGTACCGCTACCCCCACCCCTGCCCTGAATAGAAATCGTTGCATGGTCAGGGTTGACGATGGATTCATGTATAGCAACGGCGTTGGACTGCGACGCGTAGTTGAACATATTGTGGAGTTTGCCCTTCAGAACTGCGACGAACCTGAAGTACGGACGAGGTTGTCCTTCAGATTCGGGTCAGATGACGGGGATAGAGATGATTTTTGGGTAGTAATACCGTTCAGACGCTTGGCCGTTGTAGACATAGAATATATCTTTGGCCGTATAATGCAGGTATCTCAAAATACCAGAGCCTTCAATATGGACAACTTCATGGTAGATATTGACAGAGTATTCCGGGTTGCGGGTCATAGTGCCACCTTATATTCTTAATTTCAATTCTCAGGCTATTTACAGAAAGCATATAAACGTCGATCGTGGTTTTGTCTTTATAGCAATAGTCTTAGCTCATATGTTCTCTGTACTAAATACAATCGCGCATAATATCTGGCTACCTACGATTGTGCAGCGTGCCCGTAAACTGGCTTCAGATTGTAAGCTTGAGTTTGAATGTAATATGGGTCCTGAAGAGCTGAGAAGGGTCGAGCAGGAAATGAATGTTCGTATAGTTGTAACTGGAATGGATGATCGTCGTAGGACTGTGTATTTTTAAAAGATGTGTGAGAGATTGTAGAAGACCTCTACTTATTTTATGATTGTCAGGAACATCGTATCTCCCCATTCGTAATATAAGGAACTTCTACGCTAGTAATGATAAAAGTGGAAAACATGGAAGGAATCATGATTTGTGTAAGGGATGTCTCGAATTTGCTTATGATATAGTGAAACATTGTAAGGAGTGCTACATGGTATGTGAGCAATGTAAAAGCCCCAAATGTGAAAGTCGTGTAGTTGAAGCTGAGAAGAGAGAATGTAATGTGTGTAGACGTACATTTTTCAATAATGAATGCTTTGAACTCCATAAATCAAATGGCATCTGCAGGAAAATGAGAATCTGTGAATGTGGCATGTTTCATATGATGGATAATTGGGGTAAGTTTGTGCATAAATGCGATGAAATTCACTGTTCTACATGTCATGTAAAATATAAGGCGGATGGAGTGAAGCATGTATGTTATATGAAAGATTCTAAGCCTAAATTAGCCCTTTTAGAACCGTGTCCTTCGATATAGAAATATACACGAACGATGAAACTAAAGAGGTTATTCCACATATACTCGTAAGTCAGATTATCTGTGATGAGTGCACGGATGTCGAGTGTGATAAGTGTTACAAATGTGGTAAATGGACAAACGTTTTTAAAACGATTGTACACGACAGCCCTGTGAAACTCTTTGTATCCTATATTGTCAAGTTAGCGGACAACTTAAATAAAATTCTTGCTCATAACGGAGCAAAATTTGACACACAGTTCCTTTATAAGGAGTTTCTTGAACACGAGTCATCAGAGATATTTACAGGCGAACCCTTGAAAAGAGGTAACAAACACATACAAATGCAGATAAGAAGCAATGTTCACAAAAACCCACCTTAATAGACAGAGTTTATAAGTTTATAAGCCCCTCCACATGCCCAGTGGAAATAAACTCTCTCTATTAGAGTGAGTTTTTATTATCAAATTTTGACCTTCACGTAGAAAAAAGTGAAGTTTTTTGCAAGCAATGTTCAGTTTAAGGACACTCTGCTGTTCACACCTTGTAAATTAGCCAAGCTACCGAAGGTCATGGGGTTAGCCGCTGAAGTTTCAAAAGGTATTTCCATTACACATTTCTCACTAACGAAACTTTAAAATATGTAGGACTACCTCCACCCAAACATTACTTAAACTACAACATGAGTGATAGTGAGCGTGAAGATTTTGACCGCGACTACAATTTTAATAAAACTATTCCATAAAATATAGCTGATGAATGTGAGCCTTATTGCGTGATTGACGTGCGCGTGCTTAGAGTATGTTTCCAGGCCTTCAGAAGGATGTACATAGCCCGTTTCAAGTGCGATCCGCTGGAAGTCGCAACCACGATCGCTTCATTATTTTTACGGTGTTAACGAATAACTTGATGCCAAAAGACACCTTAGCCGTCATTCACAGAAACAATCCCCACAGTTATGGACAAAAAGATTTTTACTGGCTGATACACCTACAGCAACATACCGAGGTATACATAAAACACGCCCGCAACACGGGTGAAGTACCCATTAAGATCAATGGACGTGTTTTTTGGGTTGATGGTCTAAGTGAGGATCCAACCACTGGTGAGAAGACTGTGTACTCCTTTAACGTTTGCTGGTGGCATGGATGCCCACGCCCTAAGTGTGCCTTTACAGGGGACCTCCATGGAAGAACCCCCCGCCAACAACCTTGCATGGACCCGTAATCGCGATCAACTTATAGGATCCAAGTTCACTCACAAGATCGTGTGGGAGCATGTATAATGCACGGATGGAAACAGATGGCCAGTACCGTGAAGAAATAAGGAGCATCAAACGTTCAATGGTGTTGGACCCCCTCAGTTGCGGTGATAGCTTGTTTTGGAGGGCGTACAAACCCATTCAAGCTATACTTTCCGCCTACGGAGGGAGTGAAACTCCATTAGTACGACTTCTGTTCTTTATATCCCTACGTGATGAAGAACAATACGTACCACGTAGGTGCGCTTGAGAAACTGGTGGGTCCCACCATGCCACCCATCGAGGAGTTCTCAGCTAACTTGAATGATCGCTACTTTGGACTCTCTTTCGTAGACGTTCTACCCCCTCGCGATTTATGGATGTCGATCTTACCCGTCGTTATAGATCACAAGCTCATGTTTCCCCTGTGCGTGAAGTGCGCTGAGTAGAACAACGTGAATTGTAATCATACGACCAATCAGCGTAAGATCAGAGGTGTATATACAAACCCTGAGCTGGACCTAGCCGTTCGCCATGGATAGAGAATATTGAAGATACATGAGGTGTGGAGGTTTCAGAAGCTACCCAACCTTTTCACGCCATATATAAACGCTTTTTTGAAGGATAAGGTAGAAGCATCGGGGTATCCGCGAGAAGTTCATACCGAAGATGAAAAAACGGCTTATATTCAGCGTTAGCATGCCCATGAAGGGATACAGCTTGACCATTCCAAAATTGTTTGAACCCAGGCAAGCGCTTTAGTGCAAAGTTGTGTCTAAACAGTCTTTGGGTGAAATTTGCACAGAATACTGGCAAAGGGAACGTTCATTTGGCACAAAGTTATAGTGAAGTTTAGGATTATGCCAACGCTCCCGATAGAGGTTATGCAGATCGTGAATGTAGGTAATATTTACATAATACTTTATATAAGTAATACTTTATATTCTACTACGCTTAACTAAAACACTAAACTCACACGTAATCAAGTCTACAGTCACATCATTATTGCTTTGCACTATGCGGTAAATACGATTTAACATTATTTCACTGCTCAAGTTATAGGGATACCTATACTCGATATAAATGGCCTTCATATCGTTCAATACTATCTTTGTGCCCACTTTACATTCGGTTGGTAAGTTATCTTTAAATACAGCTAGAATACACTCAAAAGCACGCAAAAAGAGGGCATCGTTAGCAATCACGTCATTATTAAATACAAGTTTATAAATACTACTTTCCAATCGAGGGTTTTTTCTTACCGTCCCAAGCTTTTCAATCGTAAACTCTTCTTCACTCTGCATAGCGGCAATTCAAATAATCTTCCAAGTCGTTTGGGGAAACCAACGATTTCAAACGTTCTGTCGAGGATGAATCGGTTTTGCTTGTTGACAAGAGCGTTATTATCAGATGCATTCTTCCACATCAGTCGTATATCAATGCATGGCTGTTCGTTATTTATACACAACGTACGAACAAAGGCATATGAGGGGACATCACTAATCTGTTCTCTTCATGTACCTACCTCTGCGGGTATTTTATAACGGTCCTCACCGCACTTCTCAACTACCATGAAGACTCGATTCATCTCCTCAACACTTTAATAAATAACATTACGTTTACCAGAGTGTGCTTGCCTGCAAATCGTTTCAATTACATAGTTAATGGTACCGGTTTCACGCCTGAACACGCGCAATGACTTCGTCACGGACACTTCGTACGCGGCATTGAGAATGCTTCTCAAAGGAAGTTCCATCGTATTCGAGAAGTACACGTCCAGTCAGTTCAAGCTCTGAGATGACTATGAGCCACGGGAGGAGCGAGTCACACCATAAGATGATGAAACGTGTACGACGCTGTTTCGACGTGAATACTTGCATCCGACTATACTGGGTATGTGTTTTGAGAAATTTTCCGATACATGAAGCAATATTGGTTTTAATGTTTCATCGCTCCCACGCCCCAGAATACGCACCAAACATTTTCGCTTAGGGGAAATTTCACGAACTAAACACATTTTATTCACAAACCGGTGCACTATTTGAGAGAAACATGTTACCGTATTTTTCTTTTATGTTTACCAATCGATACTCGTCTCTAAATTCTATCAAAAACTCACAGGCCTTTAGCCACAATCTCACTGCGAACCTCGTCATGATATATATGAATGTAGTGGCAAAAGTACTTTAGATTGTCCATGATCACAAGGGTTACATTCTCAGCCGCAGCGTACGCGTACTCGGTGTGACGCAGCATGATAATACCACCTGTCACACCACTCATGAAAAAGACACATTATCCATATCCGTTGCTTCTCTTCTACACGCGCTGTTTCTTTCACATCACCGTGTATGTACGCTTTTATACAGTTTAACCTTACAACGTAGTCCATTACATCGTTTGTGCCGCAAAATCCGGCAATACTCTCGCCAGAATATCCATAGAGTATTTGAACATCTTGTTCCCTCGTGCGATGCAATATATCCTTAAAAGTCTCAAAGGAAGTGGAGGTAGGCAGTCTTTCAGTATTCAGCACATCTTCCGACTTTACCGAATACCATTTCCTAAAGGTCGCACACGCAATATGAAAAGTAGCCATCACTATTTCTCCTCTACGTGAGAAAATATGCGTCTGAGCTCCAGGGTTTGCAGCGGCCAACTGAGCACGCAAGGATGGAGATATGCTCAGGTAGTGGCAGGAGTCACGTGACCGATCTTACAGTGGCCGGGGCTTAGGATTGTACACAGCACGCACGCAAAGAAGAAAATGAAACCCTAATTGAAACAAATATACGTAATAAATAAACATATTTTTAACAATATATATATATATAATATAAACAGTCAAGGATTAAGGTATCCAAAGGGTACGGTATCATAGGTACCAGGCACCTGATAACGTTTCCTGTAGGTGTTATGGCACACCTTCATGCCTCTAAGTTCCTTCACACACACCAGTTTCTGCGCCCGAAAATTGTGAGACCCCACAGTCAGTTGGGATGGATGGTTGCCCTCATCTTCCGAGCACACTAGATCCTTCAACGAGTCAAAGTTAACGACTCGTCGGCTCGCATGGTTAAGCGTGATACCCTTACCCTTCACGATATATTTCATATCCTTCCCCACCCTCAACCGTACCCCATACGTTTTTGGCCCTGTTGATACAAATGAGTCAGCGTATGCACCATCACCATACTCATCCTTGGTCTCGTCAGTTAACTCTCCGAGGAATTCCCAAATAGAAGGCATGTATTCACCCTCCATCGCTGTGAATATTACGCTATCTGTGTCAACGTACAGCACCCTCCGCCCAAGAGAGTGCAGTAACCCCCAAAGGTTGATGCGGGCGTAGGCCGTTGTGAAGCTGCCTACAGGTATGTTTTAACCCGTGAGGTATGTGTGGCCAGTTCGGAGATGTTGTACTTTTTTATGGAAGTATTGCCTACATTCACGATCTTCATAACCTCTTTATCGAGAGCGGTGGCAAAATCCCAGACTTCACTATAACTTTGTGCCAAATGAACGTTCCCTTTGCCAGTATTCTGTGCAAATTTCACCCAAAGACTGTTTAGACACAACTTTGCACTAAAGCGCTTGCCTGGGTTCTAACAATTTTGGAATGGTCAAGCTGTATCCCTTCATGGGCATTCTAACGCTGAATATAAGCCGTTTTTTCATCTTCGGTATGAACTTCTCGCGGATACCCCGATGCTTCTACCTTATCCTTCAAGAAAGCGTTTATATATTGCGTGAAAAGGTTGGGTAGCTTCTGAAACCTCCACACCTCATGTATCTTCAATATTCTCTACCCATGGCGAACGGCTAGGTCCAGCTCAGGGCTTGTATATACACCTCTGATCTTACGCTGATTGGTCGTATGATTACAATTCACATTGTTCTACTCAGCGCACTTCACGCACAGGGGAAACATGAGCTTGTGATCTACATATAACGACGATCTTGTGAGTAAACTGGGATCCTATAAGTTGATCGCGGTTACGGGTCGATGCGAGGCTGTAGGCGGGGGATCTTCCATAGAGGTCCCCTGTGACGGCAAAATCAGGGCGTGGGCATACATGCCACCAGCAAACGTTAAAGGAGTACACAGTCTTCTCACCAGTGGTTGGATCCTCACTTAGACCATCAACCCACAAAACACGGCCATTGACCTTATTAGGTACTTCCCCAGTGTTGCGGGGGTGTTTTATATATACACCCCGGTCTGTTGCTGTAGGTATAAGAGCCAGTAAATAGCCTTTTCTCCATAACTGCGGGGTTGTTTCGGTGAATGACAGCTAAGGTGTCTTTCGCATCAAGTTATTCTTGAACACCGTAAAACATAATGAGGCAATCGTGGTTGCGACTTGCAGAGGATCGCATTTGAAACGGGCTATGTTCATCCTACTAAAGGCCTGGAAACATACTCTAAGCACGCGCACGTCATTCACGCAATAACGTTCACATTCATCAGCTATATTGTATGGACTAGCTTCATTAAAACTTGTAGTAGCGGTCAAAATCTTCATGCTCACTATCACTCATGTTGGTGTACTAGTTAAAGTAATGTTTGGGTGGATGTAGTCCTACATAATTTAAAGTTCGTTAGTGCGGAATGCGTAAGGGAAATACCCTTTTGAAACTTCAGCGGCTACCCCATGACCTTGGGTAGCTTGGCTAATTTACAAGGTGTGAACAGCAGGGTGTCTTTAAACTGTCATTACTCTTACCTGCTTCTGTATTAGTTTGTTGCCTCTTTTCAAGGGATCACCTGTAAATATCTCAGACGACTCGTGTTCAAGCAACTCCTTATAAAGGAACTGTGTGTCAAATTTTGCTCCGTTATGGGCAAGAATATACAGTCATTTTTTTACTTGTCGCTAACTTGACAATATAGGATACAAAGAGTTTCACAGGGCTGTCGTGTGCATTCGTTTAAAAACGTTTGTCCGTTTACACATTTGTGACACTCATCAACTCGACATCCATGCACTCATCACAGATAGTCTGGCTTCAGCGTTCGTGTATGTTTCTATATCGTAGTACACGGTTATACAAGGGCTATTTTTACTTAGCATCTTTCATATAACATACATGCTTCACTCCATCGCCTTTATTTTTCATGACATGTAGAACAGTGAATTTCATCGCATTTATGCTTGAAATCCCCCAATTATCCATCATGTGAAACATACCGCACTTACAAATCCTCATTTTCCTGCAAGTGCCAATTGATTTATGGAGTTCAAAGCATTTATTATTGAAAAATGTACGTCTACACACATTACACTCTTCTCAGTTTCAACTACATGTTTCACATTTGGGGCTTTTACACTGCTCACATACCATGTAGCACTCCTTACAATGTTTCACTATATCATCCGCAAACTCGAGACACCCTTACACAAATCATGATGCCTTCCATATTTTCGACTTTTATCATACTAGCGTAGAGAGTCCTTATATTACGGATGGGGAGATACGATGTTCCTGACAATCATAAAATAAGTAGAGGTCTTCTACGATCTCTCACACAGCTTTTAAAAACATACACAGTCCTACGACGATCATCCATTCCAAATACAACTATACGAACATTCATTTCCTGCTCTACCTTCTCAGCTCTTCAGGACCCATATTACACTCAAACTCAAGCTTACAATCTGAAGCCGGTTTACGGGCACGCTGCAGATATTATACGCGATTGTATTTAGCAAAGTGAACATGTGAGCTAAGACCATTGCGATAAAGCCAAAACCACGATTGACGTTTAAATGCTTTCTGTAAATAGATTGAGAATTGAAATTAAGTATAAGGTGTGGCACTATGCAACCGGAATACTCTGTCAATATGTACCATGAAGTTGTCCATATTGAAGGCTGTCCTACTTTGAGAGGCCTGCACTATACGGCCAAAGATATATTCTATGTCTACAGCGGCCAAGCGTCTGAACGGTATTACTACCCAAAAGTCATCTCTATCCCCGTCACCTGACCCGAACTTGAAAGACAACCTCGTCCAGACTTCACGTTCGTCGCAGTTCTGAAGGGCAAACTTCACAATACGTTCAACTGCGCGTCGCAGTCCAACGCGGTTCCTATACATGCATCCAGGGTCAACCCTGACCACGTACCGATTTCTATTCAGGGCAGGGTGGGCGTAGCGGTGCGCACCAACTCGAATGTTATACCTTCCTCCAAAGCACGAGAAGCTGCTGCTGGTGCTGGTCTGGAGGAAGTACCCGCAATTGAACAGGAATAAGGGAGTATATTTAAGGATGGTACTATTGTGGGGGTTGTGTCGTAAGAGGTAGCGGGTTGGGGCTCTATTACTGGCGTTCTAACAACTGGCGCAATCCTGGCACGCTTTAGACCTGACGTGGAGTGTTCTTCATCACGGTTCCGCTTTGAATTGTCGCGTGCTACAGGTATCGCTGGTGAGGGTTCGTCAGCGGGGAAGGAGTCTGTAGCTACACGGTCATCGGGGTCATCTGTAATATCGATGATGGAGGCTGTACATCGTCGTCATTCACGGTTCTGTGGAAGAAGAAAACAAGATATAAGGAGCAGCACTTAAATTTTGTTATATTTTGTAAATGACCCACTTAGGGTGTGACGTGTTAGAGATGGAATCTGTAGAAAAATTCAGGTTCACAAGCCCTCCACATGTATTATATCTGGCCCTACAGGATGTGGTAAAACTGTGTTATGCTTAAAATCATTAAAGATAAGGGGGAGATGTTCTCAAAATTTGTGCATAAAGTAATATGGTGCTATTCGACGTATCAATCAGTGTTCAACAAGTACCAAGATGATATTTTGTTCCACAAAGGTGTATATGACGTTAATTCGTTAAAGGAAATGAGCATACAGTCATTGTAATTGACGATCTCATGTTGGAAATGGATAAAACGTTTGCCGAGACATTTACAGTGTTCTCCCACCATCTTAACATAAGCGTATTCTTCATCAATCAGAATCTATTTTTCAAAAATAGATACATGCGCGATGTGTCGTTAAATACACAATATCTAGTCTTATTCGCGCAACGTAGAGATGTGTCACAAATTGGGGTATTAGCCAATCAAATGTTCCCGAATCAGCGTAAGGAGTTTTTGGAGGTTTATAAAGAAGCCACAAGTCAGCGTTACGGATATTTGCTTTGTGACCTTCACCCGCGAAACACGTTTAGGGTGCTTCTAAGAACGAATATATTCCCAAACGATCCTGAAACGGTATATATTCAGAATGACAAATAGGCTGAAGAAATATCGTGAATTAATAAAAATCTATCAACGATTGCCCCGGGCATTGCAACAGATTTTGTTAAAAATATCGACTCCGACTTTTTAAAATGCATCTGTGAAATCTGTCTTAATGTTATAAAATGTAATGTGCCAATGAAACCCCCTCAGAAGGCTCTTACGTCGTTACAAGAACATAATACGTGCGCTCGCTCGTAAAAGTCAAACTGTGGGGAAGAAAAGCGAATTATTGTACAAAGAGGGGATCATTCCTCCCCATCTTATTTTCAGTTTTGGGACCTTACTGACTAGATTAATATAATGGAAAGTGGTAGTGATTCGCACGAGGTGTATGCTTCATTGCAAAGTTCAAAGATTCCAGACAGTTCTAGAACCCGTAAAAGTAGGCTTAAAAGAATGGAAAGCGATTGTTAGCCCTATTAAACAGTGAAAAGTCACCTGATGAGAAAAGGATCTTGTACAAGAGGCTCTGCAGAAATTTCTTCATGAGTACGAAGATTATAAGAATCCGACAGAGCTCCCCGTGGTTATTAGGCACAGCGCTAGCAACGCTGAGCATGGCGACATAGGACCTGGGCCCGACGTTAGAGATGACCCAAAGAATAACGGAACGCAACACATCGAGCATGTATTAAAAAGCAGTCTCCCACATACATTGAGGAATAATTTATAATATTGAGTGAGGACCCCATCATACAGTGGACCGATACAGGCGAGGTCATTGTTGAAGGAACAAGGGTACAGGGATCCAATATCGTCGACATTGTCCATGATCTGGTGAGAAAGTGACAGGCCCTCACCAACAGGATGGAAGCATATTAAAGCAAGACTAACAAATAAATGTCCCCAAAACATTGATAGGAAATCTGAATAGGTTAAAGACTTGGATCAAGTCTCGCATGTGTCACAACTGAGTACGCCATCACCCCCAACAGTAGCATCTCTGAAGAGGAGAAAGAAGAGAACAAACGGCCAACCTTATCCACGTGTCTCTAAAATCGAAATGGGAACATATTAAGAAAACGCTATTATGACATTTCTAACCCCGCTCCTATGGCGGCGTTAATAGACTGTACAGAGGTGTTTACAATGATGGAGTAGGAAAAAAGATGTTGAGAGGTTTTTGCGGAGCAGGATGCTTATACACTTCATAAACCGGAGAGAAAAAGGTTTAAAACGGCCAAGACAACAGCGGCTTCGATTGACTCTATTTGGCAAGCGGATTTAACAGACATGCAAAGATATTCAGTGTATAACGACGGTTACCGCTAACCTATTCATTAGATGTATTCTTAGATATCTGTGGCTAATTCCTCTGAAAAATAAATCGCCAAAACAGTTGCTAAAGCTACCAAAACGTTGATGTTGAAAGAAGACAGGGTTCCTGGCTATTTTTGTACGGATATGGGGAAAGAATTTATGGCCACGTTTTCAGAACATGCTGACAGAGTTTAATATCAGTTACTACACTAGTAGTTCTATACAAGGCCTCTTTAGCTGAAAGAGTTCAACGTACCATAAAGGAAGCATGCATCGCTATTTTACACATAAAAATACATACAGATATATAAACGTTCTGGGGTCATTGACATCATCAGGCAACCGTTCATACCACCGTACGATTGGTACAACACCTAACGAAGTTTTAGAAAGAGGTACGCGCACAGAGGTGAGAAGAGATGGAACACCGCAACCACACTATACACGTTTCAAAATCAATGATTATGTAAGGCTATCACGTTCGGAAAATAAATTCGCGAAGGGATTTGAGCAAGGATGAACACGTGAGTTTTTAAAGTTAGAGCTATGAGACCTAAGGGCAAGATAATGATGTATTACGTTGAAGATTTGAATGGGGAAGAAATCGCTGGAGGCTTTTACCCTGAGGAGTTGCAGAAAGTGACATTTAATTTAGGAAAAAGTGTTTAAAATTGAAAAAATTTTAGGCAGCAAAGGTTCATGAAAGAGAAAAATGTACCTGGTGAAATGGCTAGGTTACCCAGAAAGCTTCAACACCTATATAAAAGCTTCTGCATTAATGGAGCTTAAATAGTATGCAACATGGCGCCTAACCACTTCTATATCACACTCCCTTCCTCTTCTTCTCTGTCTGTACATCCTGACAACACCCTGGGCAACTTTGTAGCAGAACTACATGCGCCCATGTAGTGTCGATGATTGTGAAAAATAGGTATAACCTTAGACAACACTATACGATCAGTCCGTTTCGGTGAGGTATAGTACTACAGAACAAATGTAACTAGGAATCGGTCAGTATGACACAGCCATGGACATTGTGAGGAGCTTAAACAAGAGTCTTGGAAAATCGTACCTGACAACCGATTTACTTTTTGAAGTCGTAAACATAGACACGCCTGCACGCACGTTGAATTTAAAATCAACGCTTAGTAGAGATATTAATAGAGATATTAAAGACAATGAGCTATTCACAATTGTGGTCGAGGGTCGATATGGTGCAGCCCTCCAAAGAGATACCTTTCTCGAGGCACAACATGACTTGTCCAGCTTAATGTATCAGCTGAAGATGAAGAAATTGGGTGAAAGCTGCCCATCCCCAGATATGTGCTATATTTACAGCAATATCTTAGAGCATCAACTTGGAGGGGACACCCAGGCGCGCCTGTTGCGCATTGCACACATCCCCAACCATAGATGGAAAAGTTTGAGCATTACATATGACAAGCCCCTTTACGTGAATGTTGCGACTAATCTATTAACCAATATCTCAATATATATAAGAAAGATTGAGGGAAAAAATTTCCCATTCGGTGATGGGAGATTAAAAGTGAAGCTACACTTTCGTCGCTTTCAGTTATAATGACCCGAAGGTCTTTTCCAGTCTATCGAGGGGTGAGATATCAGCGTGGGAGTGGGCTTGGATCCATTTTTTCAGCCATACTACGCACCGCTGTCCCACTGTTGAAGAGGGGTGCTACATACATCGGGAGGAAAGCGTTACAATCAGGTTTTAACGCAGTAGAAGACATAATGGGAGGAACTAAACCTAGAGGAGCTCTAAAATACATTTAAAACGTACACGGGACGAAATCATCAAAGATGCAAAGAGAAAAAAGTGTGGTGGTGGAAAGAAGAAGAATAGGGTTGTCTGGAAGAAGGGATTACAAACACGTGGCGCTAAACGTAAAAGCACATCAAAAAAGAAGTGTTCTAAACGTGTGAAGCCTATGGTTGATCATTTTCTTAAATGATATAAGCTGAGGACACTGCTCTCACGAAACATAGGCTGATTTCTACTTGTCGAGGAGGTTGTACTATTTCTGACTCGTCATGGTGCGTTTCATCCATCCGTGTAGCTCACAATGTTGTAAATCGGAACTGTCCCTCTTTGGTATGCCCCCTACACAGGTTTCTATTGCACAAAACAACTTTATTCCACTTAACCCATTAAACACAATTAGTTCACCGAGTGCCCCTATAGAATTCGTGACACCCAGCTCAGGCCCATACTTTTTTGATCCGAGCTGCATGCACATTTACGCTAAACTGCGTATAGCCCATTCATATGGAACGGACTGCGATGAGAGTTACTCTGCCTACCCTGAAACCAACATTTTACACTCCATATTAAGCCAGTGTGAGGTATTTAAATTAGTTTAACATCTCGGCAGGAACTGGTTATTATCACCTACGAACCTATCTGGAAAATGTTCTCAACTTTTCAAAGAAGCGAAGGACACCTTTTTAACTGCCGAGGGCTATTGTCAGACTAAAGATGAAAGTAGTATAAAGAATAAATTAAAAATTCTAAAAAAAGATATACGAATATTTTCGGCGTCTTCATAGACTTCACGTTCCAGGAGAAACTGCTTATGAACGGCATCGACATGAAACTAAAACTCAACTGCACGAGTCCTGAGATCTGTATAAGTCTGGGACCTGATCAAGAAGAGGGCGCAAAACCCGTTGTGATTCACTTCATGGAAACGTATCTGCTTGTACGGCGAGTGAAATTAAGTTCCCCGAAATAAGTAGAAATTGAAAAAAATGTAATACACGAACAGAAAAATACCCAATTAACAGAGTACAGATGAAGCTATACTGGGTGCCCGCCGGGTTGAACTCGAAGCAGCTAGAAAACGTGGCCCTGGGAGTTCTACCTAAAAGGATATTAATTGGAATGCACGATCACGCATCGACGAATGGAAAATATAAAAAGAGCGCCTTTAAATTCGAGAATTTCGACCTTGAAAATATAACTCTATACGTAAATGGCTAACACTACTCATAAGACGCGGTGTTCCCGCTCTTCGCGAGAACTTATAGTAATCTGGCCCATATTGCCGGTGGCTGTGACGAGCTTGGGTTTGGCGTAATGAAGAAAGAATTTGCAGAAGAATTTAACCTTTACCCCCTTGATATTACCCCTGACTTATCTGCTGGTGTAAATACACACTTAAGTCCACAACAAAGTGGGAACATTTCAGTCAGATTGGAATTCGCCAACCTGATAGACGCCCCTATTAGCGTTCTCTTGTACCTCGAATCACAAGCTCTAATAGAAGTTGACCGCTAACGGAACGTTGTCACAGCCTTTTAAAATGACGCACATACACTCTAGAGAGTAATGAAAAGTGACCGAATCACACGCTCCAACTTTATCGGTGTGTTTGCGAAGAATGAAACAATGAAAGTGCCAACTACGAAAGATTGGTGTAGTCTTATCTTCAACACCGACATTGTTGGTAATGTGGGAATTCATTGGTTTGCAATCTATTTTAAAAATAGGGAAAGAATGTACTATTTTGATTCACTCGGCACTCAGCCCTGGAGTGACCCTGTGGTTGTACAATTTATCGAACAGCTACATGTCCCTGAAATTGTCTGGAATCCTTACCGTTTCCAAGGATAATTTAGTAATACTTGTGGCAAGTCTTGCCTTTCATTTCTACTGCGCATGTCACTTGGGAAGGGATTTATAATTTTTTTTAAATTATTCGATTTGTGCGACACTGAGATGAATGATGAAATGTTATGCAGACATAAAAAAAAGGTTCCCATTTGTAAGCACTTGTTGTATTGTGTAAAGTTTTACGAGTATATATACGTGTATATATATATATATATATGTATATATATATATATATATACGTATATATATATATATATATATATATATATATGATGAATAAAACCACGAAGGAAAGGAAACACAAAATGGTGCTCAAGCGCTTTCGTCTAATGACATCCTCAGGAACACTGAAGTATATAAAAGGTTAAGCCTATATATAGGTTACAGAAAGAAAAAAAGAAAAATAAATAACATACATACACACACACACACATATATATATATATATATATACATACATATCTATATATACAAATACATACATACATACATACATATATATACAATAAACAGAGAAGTAAAAATAATAAAAAATTAAAAATTAAAACCTTAAAGGATTACCAATGAGGCGTACAGATTGTAAGGAAAAATATCGATTTTTAGCACAAGATCAAATGGATTATAAAGATACAAATTTATACTGGGACTCTGCCGGGTTTTAACACAATGCTGCCTATGGTCAGGTTTCGATATATATAAAAAAAAAAAATAAAAAAATAAAATGCAAATTAAAAGTTAATCGATTTTTAGCACAAGATCAAATGGATTATAAAAATACAAATTTATACTAGAACTCTGTCCGGGTTTTAACACATTTCTGCCTATGGTCAGGTTTCGATATATAAAAAAATAAAATGCAAATTAAAAGTTAATAAAGTAGAAGACAAGTTTACCAAAGATTTAATGTTTTACACTTCTTATCTAAGTCTGCTTTAAAGGAATTCAACATAACAGGATCGAGTTGAAAAAGACCTTTGCTTATGTTGAAGTTATTTGAAAGTTGGATAATGGCAGACTCAAGAATATTTCTATTAACAATGTTGCTTGAATGGAATAAAACTGAAGCATTATTCCAATCAATACAGTGGGCTAACCATGAATCGTGACCTGGATAGCTTCCTCCTTCAGTTAAATGATCAAGTCCCCTCCATTAAGTTACTTAGAAGTTGAGCAAGACAATTCAATCCCATTTTTGGATGTGCGTGTACATAGGGAAAGCCCAGGGTTTTAAGTTTAGTATCTATCGGAAAACGACAAACAATTTGTCCTACGTACACTTTTACTCGGGACATGATACCCCCATTAAGAAGGCCATATTTTCATCAATGTTTCTCTGCGCCCTTAGGATCGCCAGTCCGGAATACATCGATGCCGAATTGGAAAAAATCAACGGTATTGGAAGTGATTTGTGTTATCCATCTGCGTTTATGGAATCTTGTCTCAACAAGGCAAAACGAACTTTCTATCGTGTCAATATTAACACTCGTACTTTGTCAAAAAATATTTTAGTACTTCCATTTTTCCCGGGCTTTTTAGGCATTGCTAATGTACTTAAACTTTTGGATATTAATGTAGTATTTTCATATAACAATATTGTGAAAAATATCATAGTAAAAAATAGCCCTACCAATAATTCAGGCATTATCTATAAAATTGGTTGTAAACAATGTGATTCCTTTTACATAGGTCAGACGGGAAAGGATTTGCACACACGTATAAAACAGCATCAATATTCCGTTAGAACAGGACAGTTGTCCAGTGCCCTTTTTGTCCATTTGTCAGAGTTAGCCCACTGTATTGATTGGAATAATGCTTCAGTTTTATTCCATTCAAGCAACATTGTTAATAGAAATATTCTTGAGTCTGCCATTATCCAACTTTCAAATAACTTCAACATAAGCAAAGGTCTTTTTCAACTCGATCCTGTTATTGAATTCCTTTAAAGCAGACTTAGATAAGAAGTGTAAAACATTAAATCTTTGGTAAACTTGTCTTCTACTTTATTAACTTTTAATTTGCATTTTATTTTTTATATATATCGAAACCTGACCATAGGCAGAAATGTGTTAAAACCCGGACAGAGTTCTAGTATAAATTTGTATTTTTATAATCCATTTGATCTTGTGCTAAAAATCGATTAACTTTTAATTTGCATTTTATTTATTTTTTTTTTTGTTTATATATATCGAAACCTGACCATAGGCAGCATTGTGTTAAAACCCGGCAGAGTCCCAGTATAAATTTGTATCTTTATAATCCATTTGATCTTGTGCTAAAAATCGATATTTTTCCTTACAATCTGTACGCCTCATTGGTAATCCTTTAAGGTTTTAATTTTTAATTTTTTATTATTTTTACTTCTCTGTTTATTGTATATATGTATGTATGTATGTATGTATGTATTTGTATATAGATATGTATGTATATATATATATATATATATGTGTGTGTGTGTGTGTATGTATGTTATTTATTTTTCTTTTTTTCTTTCTGTAACCTATATATAGGCTTAACCTTTTTATATACTTCAGTGTTCCTGAGGATGTCATTAGACGAAAGCGCTTGAGCACCATTTTGTGTTTCCTTTCCTTCGTGGTTTTATTCATCATAAATATTTTTCACGTGTTACCTTCGTGAAATAATTTTCATATATATATATATGTAACTATATTGTGTAAAGTATCTATACCGTATGTCCCACAAAAAAGTACACCCAACTCTAGATTGTACTAACTCCTCCAAAAATTGAGATATTTTGGATCTGTTTGTTTGATTTAATATAGCAAATTATTCTTTGTTAACGTTCAAATTTATTCATGTTTAAACGATTTAGTGTTTAAGCACTAAAGCATTATTAAATTAGGGTCAGGTTAGGTTCAGTTGTGTTACATTAGGTTATATTATGCCCGGTTAGGTTACGCTAGGTTAGGTTATATTATGACCGGTTAGGCTACGCTAGGTTAGGTTATATTATACCCGGTTAGTCTATGCTTAGGTTATATTATGCCCGGTTAGATTAAACTGGGTTAGGCTAGGTTAGGTTATATTATGTCCGGTGTAAGAGATGACTGACAAAAAGCTGGGGTGTTGGATTCCACGTTAAACCGTAGGAATGAAAGTGCCAACTACGAAAGATTGGTGTAGTCTTATCTTCAACACCGACATTGTTGGTAATGTGGGAATTCATTGGTTTGCAATCTATTTTAAAAATAGGGAAAGAATGTACTATTTTGATTCACTCGGCACTCAGCCCTGGAGTGACCCTGTGGTTGTACAATTTATCGAACAGCTACATGTCCCTGAAATTGTCTGGAATCCTTACCGTTTCCAAGGATAATTTAGTAATACTTGTGGCAAGTCTTGCCTTTCATTTCTACTGCGCATGTCACTTGGGAAGGGATTTATAATTTTTTTTTAAATTATTCGATTTGTGCGACACTGAGATGAATGATGAAATGTTATGCAGACATAAAAAAAAGGTTCCCATTTGTACGCACTTGTTGTATTGTGTAAAGTTTTATGAGTATATATACGTGTATATATATATATATATATATATATATATATATATATATATATATATATATATATATATATATATATTGTGTAAAGTATCTATACCGTATGTCCCACAAAAAAGTACACCCAACTCTAGATTGTACTAACTCCTCCAAAAATTGAGATATTTTGGATCTGTTTGTTTGATTTAATATAGCAAATTATTCTTTGTTAACGTTCAAATTTATTCATGTTTAAACGATTTAGTGTTTAAGCATCTGCTTTTAACTGAAGGGTACAGCAAAATGGGTTGCGCGGAATGATCATTTCTCCCAGCCAGATAGCTCCTCTTGCTTTAACCAATGTGCTACTTTTTACGTCGAAGGATATTGCAAATATTTTTTTTTAATAATTCGAACTTTTGTATCTAAGATACGAGTCATACATATAAATGAAGAATCTGAATTACTAAATTTATAAATAACTTTGAAACCCTTATCATGCAGTTTACACGAAGGCAGCGCGTTCTCATGGTCACAACTTATCTGCAAACTAAAAGCTTAAAACAAGTTCAGAATACATTCGAACTGCAATTTCCCGATAGAGCTTCTCCAACTAAACATACAATTTTGAAGAATGTTCGGAAATACAAAGAAGAAGGAACGGTCCTCAGTTTGAACAAAGGACGTTCAGGCCATCCGAAGACGGCAAGAACAGACGAGAACATTCAGCATGTTCGGCATTTATTAGAGAGACATCCAAAAGTGTCCACCAGGCGAAATGGTACAGAACTCTCACGCATGTCATTTCATCGAATAGTTCGTGAGGATTTGAATTTGTACCCATACAGAATGGAAATTCGACATCAACTCATTGAAGGAGATCTACCCTAAAAGAAATATTAATAACTTTTTTATTAAAGGTGCTAGAAATAAATACTAAAAACTAAAATAACAATTGAAGATGTAAGTTTTTGATACTGTATACTTAATTATTATCAAAAACATATCGTTACTTTAAAATGTTAAAAAAATATTCTACAAAATTTTCTCATAAAAGAAATCATTTATCATGGAGGGTGGCCTAGCCTAGTCTAACCAAAGGCCTTGTGACGGCGAATCCTATGGACCGGACTAGACTAGCCTAATCATTCACTTGCTCGTTCCGGACCTAGTCTAATCACTCATTCGCTCGTTCTAGCAAGTTGGCGGCCAAAAAAAATCTTATGATACAAACTGTACAGAATTTCACCCACCCTCAGATGACGACACCACAAGAAAAAGCTGAACTAGTCAGGTATGTTTACGAAAGTAAATCAATCATCGCAGCACACAGAAGATTTCAAGTTAAACACAATAAACAGGCACCAGGAAAGAAGAGCATAAAAAGATGGGTGAAAACGTTTGAAGAGACTGGATCCGTCCTTAAGAGAAAGAGTTGTGGACGCCCGAGTAAGTCTCTAGAAAGGTCGCAAGCTGTTATGGAAGCATTTCACATGGATCCAAAAACGTCAATAAGGAGAGTTTCAGTTGAGTTAAACATCCCACGATCGTCGGTTCACAGAATTCTTCACAAAAATCTGAAATTAAAATGTTACAAAGTGCAAGTGCATCATCAACTTTTTAAAGAAGATTACGCAGTAAGAATTGCTACTTGCCAGGAACTAATCGAGTTCATTGATTCAGACTCAAATTTCCTGAAAAACGTCATCTTCACTGACGAGGCAACGTTTCATACATCTGGAAAACTTAACCGCCACAATTGTAGAATTTGGGGACCAGAAAATCCACGTGAGACCTTTGAACATGAACGTGATTCGCCCAAAGTGAATGTTTGGTGTGGAATGTCAAGTTCTTGAATTTATGGTCCGTATTTATTTGAAGAACGGACTGTTACAGGTGCCTCGTACTTAAAGATGTTAAAAGATTTCCTTGTGCCACTACTAAAAGAAACTCCTGAATCATTTCAAACCATAATCTTTCAACAAGACGGAGCCCCGCCTCACTATGCTAGAGTCGTTCAAGAATTTCTAAACGAGACTTTCCCAAGACGATGGATTGGTAGAGGAGGACCAATGAAATGGCCCGCTCACTCCCCCGATTTAACACCTTTAGATTTTTATCTTTGGGGTTATGTTTAGTTTAAAGTTTACCATAACAAACCGAGAAACATTGTGGAATTGAAACAGCGTATTCAGGAAACTATCACATCCATCTCCCCATCTGTACTGGAGCGTGCCATTGAAGAATTTGAACGTAGAATTAGATTGGTTATAGTAAATGATGGAAAACATGTAGAGGTTTACTAGTGTATGGAAATAAAACTTACACCTTCGCTTGTTATTTTATTTTTTAGTATTTACTTCTAGCACCTATAATAAAAAAGTTATTAATATTTCGTTTAGGGTCACTCTTTTTGGGACACCCTGTATATATATATATGGGGACAGAGCCACAATAAGAGAAAATGCCCAGCAAATTATAATCACAAAGCAGATATCCTTTCACTTCATTTTATTACAAATTTTTATAAATTAACAACACTTGCACTGAATGATACGATGTATATAGCCCGAATCACAAACTAAATTAGTTACTCATATTTCATTTGATGTTTCCGCTGGTTCTTTCTCGCCGTCACAAATTTCTGCAACAGTCTGCGTTGAAAGTAGGCGTTCCGGTCTGCCACTGCGAAAAGGTGGAGCGCAGCCGCTGGATAGAAATCTTCATCTTCAAACAATTCCAGGGAGATGTAAAGCTGCTGTGAATGACTCATGACGAGATATTTTTGTAGAACTCGTTGATAATGCAACTGATGAGGATTCCAGATGAAAATGCTCCCTTTTAAAGACGGGGGCCTAATTGCAAACACCCACAATATCCTAATCACGAGTTTCCTATTGGCCGTCGGTAAAATTTCGGTGGGGCTTAACGTGTGAGTGCTGCCATCCACCAACCAGAGGTCATGGGGCCCCGCCAACTGGGTTGTAATTTGCTGTCCCTGAAATCTGGGTCGTGTCAAATATATCTTGCCCGTTCCATAGATATCTTCCAGAACCGTGGAGAGATAGAGAGAGATGGAGAGAGATGGAGAGAGATGGAGAGAGATAGAGATGAAGAGAGAGAGAGAGATTGGAGAGAGATGGGGTGGAAAATAATTTTGAAAAATTAACTGGCCGTGACGGCGAGATCGACCGTACTATATACTTCGGTTTTATGGCCTTACCTGTAACACTGTCGGGTAATCAGAAAAGGAAGAATGAAGGATCTTAGTGACAATCGAAAATAAAATTGGAGGTTTAAAGTGAGAGATAGAAACGCGCTAAAACTGGAAAATAGTTTTTTAAAAAATTAACTGGCCATGACGGGAGTGCTGCCTTACCATAAACGTCTGAGTTTAAACTTTATAATGTCCAGAGATCGCGTGTGATAAATATCCATTTATTGCCTCAACTGTGTCAATATATATATATATATATATATATATATATATATATATATATATACATATATGAAGGGATTTACACCCATCTAAAAAACTTTAAAAAAATTAACAGAGCTGGGTGCGGCATGTGACCCATTAACCCCCAAAGTTTATGACGTCAAGACAATAGAAATAAAATTCCATCGAAGAGAAGATCCAAGTTTATTTATTGAAATTTTAAAAATCGATGTTATCTAGCGCTTTCCGCCAAACTGAGAGTCTCGCTGATTGTAAAATACGTGTAAACTTTATGAAGTCCAGAGATCGCGTGTGATAAATATCCATTTACTACCTCAACTGTGTCAATATATATATATATATATATATATATATACATACACAGGGTGTCCCAAAAAAAACTATATACTCTTTATACCATCATATATTTTATAATTTAAAAACAACAACAATATATTGTTATAGCAATTGCCAATGAAAGGTAAATTAGTAATCTAAGTGATCAAAATGTTATAGCGAGTTGTTTGCATATAAAATTTAATTAACTACGCCAAGTGCTCAAAATGTTCTCCGGCGGCATGAATGCACTTTTGAATGCGTCGACTAACTGATTCGCAGACATGGACTAATGTGGATGCTGTGATGGTCCCGCACTTTTCCCTAATTGCATCCTTAAGGTGTTCGAATGTCGCAGGTCTTGTACCATAAACTGCATCCTTCAGGTAGCCCCACAAGTAAAAATCAAATGGAGTCAAGTCCGGTGAACGTGGAGGATACTCAACGCTTCCTCTTCTTCCTATCCAACGGTTAGGCAAAGTTTCATCGAGGTACCTTCTGACATCACAATGATAATGAGGGGGGATCCATCTTGTTGAAAGTAAAAGTCGTCGTTTCCAAACAACTTCCGAACTGCAGGTATAATTTCTGTCCGCAGCATGTCGAGATATGCGGCACTGGTAACTGTCCCATTAAAGAAAAATGGTCCAACCAAACCCCTGGATGATAAACCACACCATGCTGTTAATTAACACGCCAAGTGCTCAAAATGTTCTCCGGCGGCATGAATGCACTTTCAATACACAAAATCGTGTGGACTGATGAAGCTACCTTCAAGCTGAATGGCACAGTAAATCGACACAACTGCAGGTACTGGTCACTTGATAATCCACACGTTTATGTGGATAAACATGTTAATTTACCAGGATTAAATTTTATATGCAAACAACTCGCTATAACATTTTGATCACTTAGATTACTAATTTACCTTTCATTGGCAATTGCTATAACAATATATTGTTTGTTTTTTTAAATTATAAAATATATGATGCTATAAAGAGTATATTTTTTTTTGGGGCACCCTATATATCTGAAGGGATTTACCAACATTGGAAATTAAAATTGGAAATCGGGATCAGTTCGCATCGCTTTAAACTTTATGGTATCCAGAGATCGCTCATGATAAATATTCATTTATTTCCTCAACTGTGACAATATATATATATATATATATATATATATGACAGGATTTACACCTATCTAAAATAACTTTTAAAAAATTAACTGGCCGTGACTGGGAGAGAGAGAGAGAGAGAGAGAGAGAGAGAGAGAGAGAGAGAGAGAGAGAGAAAGGGGGGATGGGAGAATAAACAAACAGCCAAACAGACAAACATGACCGAGTCTTGCAACCAATCAGCAAATCTTAAAGGTTCATCTTAATATTAATTGGAGTGGAATTCGAGGCATCTCTTTGTATTAAATCATTTTCAGGCATAAATATTTATGTCCTATTGTTCAGCTATTTACATCGTTTAATTAGGATTTGTTTAGGTAGGTTTTTGTTTATATCTCTTTTGCCTTTCTTCTTCTCTTCATTTCCCTCCTTCATCTTCTTCATATTTCCTTTCTACTTATTCATTTGTGCTGTACACTTTCACCTTCATTTTAATGTTATGTGTATCATTTGTCCTGTTATATTTTAATTTGTAGAAGTTACAGAAGTTGCAAGTGAAAAAGACCTTAATATCCACTTCAAGTTAGCCCGAGAGAGAAAGCGAGAGTTAATTAATGCAATTTGACGTGATTGCTAATTATAAATTTTGGATCTTTTGTGTACGCTTCTTGTACTAATTAGTAACTTTTTATAGCTTTCAGAATTTTTAGAACTTTATTCCGGAACTGTACATACTGTATATAGGCTTTCCTTTGGCTAACCCTTCGTTAGCTTCCGCCCGAATTATTCATTCTGATGAAGGTCAAGCTTTACGCTCCACCTTAAACCTACAGTTTAACGGGGAATCCTGCAGCCCAGCGTCTTAACCACTAGGATACCCAGGGTTCCCATTTATCTACTAACCATTTGTGCGGAAGGATGTTTACACTCCACCTTAGACCTACAGCTTAACCCGGACCACCACCAGCCCAGCGTCTTAACCACTAGGATACCCAGGGTTCCCATTTATCTACCATCCATTTATGTGGAATGATTGCTGCGCGCCGTTGCCGTCACCGGGACTCGAACCCGGTGCATATAATCGTGCATATAGTTGTGTCTGTGTAATAATAGGGGTTTATGGGCGTATAGTCGGTGGTGTACGGGCGTTTGTGTGCGTTTCTTGGCTGTCCAAACGTTGTATACACTGTGCCAACTGGTTGATAATGCCTGGACGGACTAGGATCTACACTACTATTATTATTATTATTATTATTATTACTATTATTAATACCCCTGTCTGTGGTTATGATACATGTTCAAACTTGCCTTCCGGCCGCGGATGTAAAAAACGCAAATGTCATGCTAAAATATTGTTCGCTCGTCCGATTGGGCGCCCCCCAAAAAACCGTCGCCCAGGGCACGAGCCCCCCCTACCCCCCTTGCTATACCACTGGTTGTAGCCATCTGTCAGAGGGACACTGGAGGGAAGCTGAACTGTCCCCTTTCCAGTAAACATTCTGGCCATGATTCTGCATACGAAGACTTTCTGGTTCGGGCTCGGAGATTCAAGGAGTCGGATAATCTGCCAGTTGAATTCGATGTTGACAATGCTGATCATCGTTTATGGAAGGAGAAGCGGGCATTATGGCACGCGTCATGTAGGAAGCTGTTTTCCGCCGACAGGCATCGAAGAGCAGAACACTCCATTAAGAAATCAAAGAAGAGTGATCGGCGTACGTCAAGCTGCCTAGCCGAACCTGCCTTACAAAAGCAGAAGTGTGTATTCTGCCAGAAGGACCAATCTTAGAAGCTTCAATGGACGTTCCCGAATGAATTAGGAGAGGACAAATTCGTTGTTATGATGGGAGGTCTGCACATTGAAATGGCTCTGTGGCATACCCTGGGAGACCTTCTTCGAGATACCAGCTCGGCCGAGATCGTGACGGAGTCAGGAATTGCTACAGTTCGAAAGGCAGCATCATTTTTCTGAGATGCTGACCCAATGAAGACTCGATATGCGCATCAGGTCACGGTAGCAGTGCTAAACATCCTTCTTCATGATATGTACAGTTCAGCAGTTACGGACCTAACCACAGATAAATGGACGGCCGCAAATGCTGCAGTCAACCCTACGTTCGCGTTCTGGATCCTCATCAAGAAGTACCAGCAGTTAGTCCTGCTCTTCGTACGAGCTCATAGGGAGCGTAACTTCAGGTCATTCATTGAGACCCTTAAAGCTCTAGTTGGACTTTTCTTTGCCATGGACCACTACAATTACCCCAGGTGGCTTCCCGTCTTCCTTGCCGATCTTGAAGGTCTACGACCTCGGTACTGGATGCTTTTGATGACCATGGCTGTTGGACAATCAAACGCACATTGCAATAGACCATGCGCATGAGCAAAATAACAAACTGGTCAAGAGCGTTGGAGGTATTATTGGGCTAACAGGAGATCCTTCATCACTGACAAAATGGATAATCATCGGCCCAAGTCTTGCCCGTCTAGTAGAAGAATTCCGGGGAACTTCTGATGACCCTGATGAACAAGAGTTTCTTCCACACCATGAGGAGGGCAAATCATATCAAATGCGTTTCCTGATGAATATCCTAAACATGCTGGACACATTTCTACTCAAAGGGAATCCATTTCAAGAAGTTGAAAAGGAATTGATGTCTCTTTATGGACGAGTCTGCCTATCAACACTGTTAGTTGAAGCAGTTAAAGCAATTGACAGGCTTGGTCAGTTACAGTATAAGGACTATAAGGCATCCGTTTTGGAAAACCGGACGCGCGACCTGCTGGTTCCAATTAAAATAAAAAACCTGCACTTCTTCAAATAGGTCAAACAACGCAAGAGAGCAACCCAGAAGAAACTGTCGCTCTTCAAGGATTAGACACCGCTCTATGGCCAACTCTTTGCCTCATTGCACACGCACCAAGGGAATTTGCCTCTTTTCTTTGAGTACGAGTCTGAAACTCCTCCCCTGAAATGAAGACGACAACGACAAAACTGGACTGTATCACTGCATCGTCGAAGAAGATCCCCCTGACGGAGAAGCGGGCTCAACGGAGGTAACTGAGGTCCCACCTACAAGTTACGATGTTGTAATCATCGACGGTGGGGTCCTTATCTATACGATGCAACCAAAGCCAACTTGCTCAACATTTGACGACTATAGGTCTATTGTGTTTTGTCCTCGACTGCGTGTCGAAAAGAGGATTTGAGATCGGCTTGACTTAGTATGGGATCGATACTTCCCAAAAAGCATCAAAGGCAATACGCGAAACAAAAGAGTCGATGGTGCTGGTGGAGGGACACGACAACGAGTCAGAGGATCGGCAAAGATTCCTCAAGGTCAAAAGAATTGGGAAAATTTTCTGACAGACTCTTCTAATAAAGAAGAGCTGTTCGTGTTTCTGACAAACGAAGCGGTTAAAAACCAATACTTTCCCAACAACAAGGATTTGTATTTGACTTCATATGACCGTGTTGTGCATGTGGGACCTGGAAATGGGATGACGAAGCCTTCCAATCATGAATGGAAAGCAGATACGAGAATCGTTTTGTATCTCGTCAATGTCCTTCAGAATCGTAACTCTGTTCTTGTCCGGACAGGAGATACGGACATTCTTGTCATTCTCTTGGACAGTTCGGGCGTTTACAGTCAATAAATCTAGCATTGAACTATGGATCGCCTTCGGTAGTGGGAAACACCAGCAGATGTTGCATGTCAATCGTCTCTATTAACGCGGCCTTGGACTACCAATGTTCCATGCTGTATCAGGTTGTGACACCACAAATGGTTTGAAGAAAAGGGTAAACGTATTTGTGGAAAACTGGCAAAAGCACTCAGAAGTTATAGAAACACTTTGAAGGTCTCCGGTGCCCTTCCAGTCTTAAATAATGATAAATGTCTACTATCGAGTAATTTATATGTCGGTTGAGGTTGCTGTTCTTCGGATGAACATTTAAGTCAGAGGAGCCAGGATGTCCAGGCGTATTCCACCAACCCAAAACGCACTTGACCTGCATCTTCGACGGGCCCTGTACCAGGCATCGATCTGGGCTATGAGCATCAAACCGTATCTCCCGGATGAAGACCCCTGTTCCTTCGGCTGGCAGGAAGATGACAATAGTGTTGTACCTGTGTAGACATCTGAAGGCACTGCCATTCAAGTGTTTTACCTCACTATGAAATGTGGCTGCCGTAAGGAGTACAGGGCTCCTTGCTCGTGCAAGAAGGAAAATCTTGTTTGTACACAGTTATGCAAATGTTCGTGTTCGAAGTGATTAGTGGAAAGTATACAGAGGAGATCAACATCATTTCTGAACTTAATCTATGACCCATTCAAACTCGTTATTTTTATTCGCTCCAAATTGTAAAAAGTCAGGTTTCTGAATATTTTAGTGCAATTACTGAAGAGATTAGGAAGCAGACTTTATACCAGTCTTCGTTGAGAATTCCATCACAGTCAGTTACCCACACTGATTTGTATCCATAGTTTTTTTGTTAAAAAATTAATCTTTTTTCCATATTTAATAATAAGCTACCTGAAGTTTTCCAAAACTGGTAGAATAAATGAAATATGCTTTAAGTTTCAAACAATATATATACTTTTATGTAGTAACTCAGTTCATTACATCACATTAATTTTTAGTTAATTTTGTTTTTTGACCTGAAATCACATGTACAGGTCACATGGTTGACCTCACCACTTTATACCTCAAAATAAAAGTGTTGAATGCCCGGTTAGGTAAACTGTACGCCCTTGACGATTGGTTAGGTTAAGTCGTGATATTTTCGTTAGTTTAAGAAGATATCATTTGGTAAGTGAGGCTGGGGGCCCTGATCTTCAGGTGATCCGCTTCGCAAACCAGCAAATTAGAATACTGCTGCATCATACATAGTTACTGGATTTTAATAATATAGGATTTAGCCTAGTAGGGTGGTACATAGGACCTATGGTTAAAGAAAATAGGCTTAATGGCATAAATGATTTTTCTATAGCAAAACCATAACTGTAAATGAACCCCCATGATTATTTTTCTAAAATATTTGCAATGTCTCACTAATCCTAAAGAGGGGGATAGATTTAAAATGGTTTGGTTTTGTATTTTTATATATATTGTTTATAATATAACTATTGTTCTCCAAATCTGTTGTTTAATAAAATGAGTAAAAGGACTGAGTGTTTTCCCAGCCAATCCTGTTCTTGCAAGAATCTTGCATTAATAATGTGGAATTTGGTTATCTATTGCTCAAACTGAAAGCAGTATCCACCAACTGGAACATTGAAGTCACTGGTAAGCCTTTCTTTATTTTTAAACCCAATGACCTAATCTACGATAATAATGTTTATATTATTTCCTACATTGATCAAATTCAGATATTATATTTCTAAAGTATTTTATATTAGATATCTCGTAAAGATGCTAGTCAGGTGGTGTAGATAGCTAGTCATTAATTATAGACTAGACCATTTTCACGAAAAGTGGCCTATAAAAAATTGTAGAGGCATTTTTGAGTAGAAGCTGGTGTCTAGTGTTTTTGACCTAATTCAAGGGTCCTCTTAATGATGAAATAGGATACGAAGCTATATTTTTAGTGTTTTACCTTAAAAATAGCTAAAAACATAATGACCGTTAAAGTCGATTCTTTGTAAAATGGTGCTATGCGTTTCTTTTACACTTTCGTCAATAACTGAATTTTTACGAAAATTGGCATTTTTCATCACTGGATCATGTGGAAACTATTCTGTAAATATCAGCATTCTATCTTTGCTAGGGAAAAAGTTGGCCCACTAACATAATGTAATGTTTTTATTACAGTGACGTAGATGGGGGCAGGAGATAGAAAGCGAGCAATTACAAATGGACAAGTTTTGTTCTTTGGTTTTGTCTAGACACATGATTTATGATTGTGTCTATAGAAACAATAAAATAAATGCGATATATACCGAAAATCATATTTAAAAGTTCAACATGCTACATATATTGCACAAAACCATTGTAAACTTAAGCAGATTGAGAAGTACTGTTACTTTATGTACTGTCGTTAAGACAGCCATCCTGCCCAGTTGCCTTCCTACATCCACAAGCTGCAGTACATGGAAGTTTAGTTTTTCTGCATTTGCAACGCATGGTTCGACACCTAGCAAGACAAGAGCAAGACACAAGCTCAACACAAGCCTCAGGGATCGGATCAAGTGCCATCAGTATGGGCCGCAATCCCGAATTGTCTCGTCTCCAGCCCATCTCAGTGACTTCGGTAAGTTGTGGAAATGGGCGGTGAGCATTTTTGCAAAGTGTACACTGATAATGCACAAGCTGTATATGATATTTACAGGAATCACTTGTGGGGGGCACCAGTTCTGGTTTGCCGCTCTTATGGGTGCCAGATTTGTTGTGCCACGAGAAGACCTAACATCCTGCTCATCTTCGAAACCGTCTGCAACTATTATCTCCTTGTCTCTTGGAGCATGTAACAGAAGTTCCTCAGAGAGAAAGTGAGCCACATTTGCCTTGTTTTCTGGTAAGGCAATGAAATTCATCCATGATTTTGGTAGCGGTACCTCTCGGCCATCAATTACGCATCGGATTGGTCGAGTAGTCTTCGTAAGTCTGTTGCGTGTTCCTGCTTTTATAGATTCTTTTCGGTATCTGTCAAAAATGACATCTATACGTTCATATGCCATTCCTGACTGGATGATTGACCTTGTGAATATATCGGCTAAATCTCCAAACGTCTTGGCACCGTCTGGCTTTCCAATCGAAAGCATACGGGCTAGTCCATCTATCAGCAGACATGCAGAGCTGTTGTTGAGATCTAGTGTGTCGGGACACTCAATGTCTGAAGTCAAAATTTCGGCCAGCATTGCTTTGTTTCCTGTTCTCAAATTGCCATTCATTTCTGCCAAAGCAAGAGGAACAGGTAAAAGTTCATGTTTCAAAATATTTTCTAAGTCCACTGTACGTCCAGCTGCATATGAGGTCACAAGACGTTGCAGAAAATGTTGATCTACTTTGACCGCAATTTTCTTGTTCTTTTCCGTGCTGTATTGTACGACATCATAAAGGTTTCTAAATGTTTGGGGTTGTTTTTTCTTTATGGTATCATATATAGAATGAGGTGCCTGTGTCCCTGAATGAACTATAAGTTTATCATTCAAAAATGTGTTCAGTTGTTGTTTCCCAAGTTCTTTGGCTTGAAGTAACGACTCTTGTATTTTGTCATTTGCAAGATCTTTTGTGGCAATGTTTTGAAGAACTGTTGGCTGTACGTCAGGAATGAATACCTCGAAACGCAGGAGAATGGCAAGCAGCCGTTGTTCGTCTGCATTGTCTCGACGTTGTCTTGCTGGTTTTGATTCGTTGTGGCTGATTATATCCTTAGGGTAGATTCCAAACATTTCCCGTATATCGGCAGCAATATGCGACCTCAGATTGTATGACAATGTATGACAATGCCAATCAGCGAGCAGCATTCGCTCCTCCTTCCCAGCACGCATTCCATTTCGCAGAGGCGACGCCAGTTACAATGTTTCATAATAAAACAATTATTATAGAAACTGCCTTTACATACGAGTATTGGGATGCCTTATACAGTACATCATAGTGTTGAAAATATTCAGTACTAAGTGTGATTTTATTACTTGTTCTAAACACTACAATATTCGAATTATAGCTGTTTTCGGAGTCATTTTCTTATTCAATTTTCAACATGAAAAAACAAAATTTCAGCTTGGTATCCTGGTTTTCTAGATTCAGCACCCTTCAATTAGTCTAAAAATACTGGATACGAACTTCTACTCAAAAATGACCCTTCATGGAAAATCTCAAGAATATGGTCTAGTCTATTAACTTGAATGGAAAGTTGTCCATCTGAAATTGAGAATTTGGATCTCGCCTACCTTCACTAAGGTTAAGAAATGTCTTCAAAGATTCCTGTGTGTGTGTGTGTGTGTTGATTTATATACTGTATAGGTAACGGTTTTTCATTTCAAACAGTCCGTAGATATGTTAGAACAAATAAACTTGCACCCCTGGTTTGAGAGGAAAAGAATCAATAGATAAACTAAGGCTGTTAAAAATGTTTCCTTGGTACTTGTGGGTTATCTGTCGCCACTTTAATATTTTTTTTATTTATTTATTTTTATATATTAAGAGAAGAGGATTCTTTATACTGTACGGCATTGACGATTGGTTAGGTTAAGTCGTGCTAGTTTGGTTAAATAAAACGGTATTTAACCAAACTAGCACGACTTAACCTAACCAATCGTCAATGCCGTACAGTATAAAGAATCCTCTTCTCTTAATATAAAAATAAATAAATAAAAAAAATATTAAAAAGTGGCGACAGATAACCCACAAGTACCGTTTCCTTTTGAAAGAAGTTTTATTTGAGGTGATATGCCTGAAGAATAGAAAGGAATATATAAAAAAAAAATATATATATATATATACACACTGTGTATATAAACAAATCCTTTTATAAAAAACTGTCAATAGAAATATAGGATATAATGAAAAAATTGGAAAGATGACTTGTAGAATGGACCGATGTAAATATTTTTTCAGATATATGATAATGGGTTTTTGTAATGACTTATCAAATGTAACCTTCCTTAACCTTCGTTTTGCTTCCACCTGAATTGATCATTCTCTCGAAGGTCAAGTTTGTTGCTCCACCTTGGGGCCTACAGCTTAACGTTGAATCCGAACCATGACCCTTCACGGGTGGTCTAGAAATTATAAGTCCTTGGCCGTAGTCGATCTCACGACCTTCCGATCAGCAACCCAGCGTCTTAACTACTAGGCCACCCAGGGTACTCATTTATCTACCAACTTATATTTTCTGGAAGGATGAAGAGCTCGGTAAGCTGCGCGCCGTCTGCTTTCGCCGGGAAAGGCAGGTTCGTAGCCGGGGCTGGGGGGCCGGGCCGGCGGGTTCGTAGTAAGCGATGCTAACCACTACACAACCGAGGCGCAATGTAATGTTGAATAGCAGTACAAAAAGGGTAGCTTTAAGAAAAAGAATAGTAGAAAAGTTTAAAGTTTAATTGGGGGTGACAATATAATAAATAAAAATATTTATGATAAGTATAAAAAAGGATTGTTCTTTTTAATAGCTGGCTTCTTACATTTGAATGATAATCTTATAAATGTTTTGTGTGTGTGTGTGTGTGTGTGTTTTAAATATAACTAGCATAAGCCTATAGAGTAGGTACACCATGCCTGTCTTTGTATTGCTTTAGCTTATTGTCTCAAACCTCCCAAAGAAAAGAAATGTTCAATTCAGTCTAATGCAAAATTAAAAAAACAATTCATGGAAACCTTAATTTTATATGGAGAAAGTTTTTAGATACAGTAAATTTAGAATATCTTCCACGTCAATAGTGCACGTAAGAGACTCATAATATTTGTGTTAAAGAATTACCCTAGTGCTTACTGGGTTGAACATATAAATACCAGACTAAAATGGCTGAATGTTTTGCCAATAATATAAAATTTAGTTTAGCTAAAATTGATAACTTTTGGAAAAGTATTTTAATCAGAGAGAAATTTTTTAAATTTTTTGTTCAATTATCGTACTCATTGGCCTACATAGTCATGGCTCCGCACAACAACTACTGGCATCTTTGTGGTGGGACAAGGAAAGAGTTAAACTGATTAAAAATAAAACGAATAGACTAGTGAGTTTAGAATATTACAGATAGTCAAAAAATAAGTTAAATAGTAGATATTTGTTTGGTATGTTAATTTACTGTCAGTGTGGGGAGACTTAACGAGAAGAGCTTAGATTTAAATTCGCCTTTGTTAATTAATTTGGAGAAATATTACATATGACAAGAAAAGCTTAATGGATAAAAAAAGTTGTGAATTTAACAGTTATTCATAAGATAATAGAAGTCAATAAGATAATAGAAGCTTTTGGACAAGTATTTTAATAAATTGAGGAATTTAAGTGAATTTGGGTGTGGTGAGTGTCTGTACAGAAGACTATCCTCAGTGTAAAGTGTGTGTTGTGATTATACAATATGTCTAATGAAGGCTATCGTGGTGAATGGTGACACTTTTGGCTAGAAAGATGAGAGAGAGTTTTATGACTTTTTTAGGATAATCTCTAGGAGCGCTCCATTTTTCAATATTAAATATACACTCATAAAACATATACCATTTGAAAGCTCACATTTTTCTGAGTCTAAAAATGTAGTAATCCAAAAGTATCAATAGCAAATGCAAGATTATAGAAAAAATTACAAGTTGCATTTTTATAGTGAATATTTCCTGTTTTGGCTATAATGTACTTTTTTTCATCAAATATTTTTCCTGATTGGGCTATTTTTTCGCGACTCTGCGACTTAATTAGTTGGTTGGATTCTGTTCTGTCTTTTTTTTTCTAATTGGATTCAGTTTGGTCGTGTTTGTGATAGCATTGTGACGTGCTGTTTCTTGTGGTTTCTGACTTTGAGAACTTGATTCGTCATGTGCCCTAGATGAAGAGAAAGCATTGGACGTTTTTATCTTTTCAATATTAAACATACACTCATAAAACATATACCATTTGAAAGCTCACATTTTTCTGAGTCTAAAAATGTAGTAATCCAAAAGTATCAATAGCAAATGAAAAGTAACTAGGTTTAATTGTTTGACGCGTGACGTAATTAATTACATTATGAAGGTTGGCTACGTATAAATTTTCAGTCTGTGTTGTAAGATGGTATTTTTGGTAATTGTTACGCTAACCTAACCTAACATGAATATGTTATTACATTATCATTTGTATAATTTAGGTCTCGGGTGTACGGGGGCGGAGCCCCCGTAAAGATCACGCATCACAAATTGATCGGTATAGGGTTTTATATTTAAACCTAGTTCCTTTTTATTAGCTATTGATACTTTTGGATTACTACATTTTTAGACTCAGAAAAATGTGAGCTTTCAAATGGTATATGTTTTATGAGTGTATGTTTAATATTGAAAAATGGAGCGCTCCTAGAGATTTACCCTTTTTTAATCAAGGAAAAATAACACTGGCCAACAAATATTTTTCATTAGATATAATTATGGATGGGCTAAATAGCTATTGGGACGCTGATTCCAAATCTGTTTTCGGTTTTCCTCTAGCACATTTGGTTTTCGAGATGAGACCGATCATAATATACTGTATATAATAAATATAATTTATTATATATATTATATGCATATATAATTGCCATGATGCATATTATACATGCATATTATATATGCATATATAATATCCACATAACTATATATAATACAGGGTGTTCGGAAAGTCACTGTGCACTTATATTTATTTAATAGCATACTATTGTATGCTATTAAATAAATATAAGTGCACCGTGACTTTCCGAACCTGTATAATATATAATACTATATATATATAACAATATATAATATGGGTTCTTTATATATATAACGGAGTATTTTGTCGTTGCAGCTTAGTTGTAGGTTTTTGCTTTACCGTTTCTGTACCCTCATGTATGGCATTTTGTCGTTTCAACTTAGGCTTTCCGCAGATTGTCTTGTGGTATTTTAGGTGAGAGCAATTGCTAGCCACAAATTTGCAAACGGTGCATATGTACACCCTTTTATTCTTTGGCGTAACAGTCACATGTCTAATTGTGTGTTGGGTTTTGTTTTGTTTTGTGTCGCCCACTTACACATTTTATTTTTTTAGGTGATTTACATCAACTTTTTTCCCACGACCCGGTGCAATAATATCACACCCTCACGACCCTATTCCTGTGTTTATTCAAAAAAAGCCTGACATGGAATCTAAAACAAAATAACAGGTAAGCTAATTTAAAACTTTTAACTCATTAGAGTCAGGACGTACTGCATTAATTTAATGACATTCTTTATATTAATCAAATATACAACAAATAAAACAAATCAATTTAAAATTTACCTGCTCAGTTTGACTGGTGGGCCTGCCTGTTGCTTGTTATTTTTTGCCCAATCTGGTTTACACGATGATAGTGCTACATGCATATCGGCTGCACTGTTGAGTCGGTTTTCTCTTTTTTTTTTAAACTTGTTATAGTGGAAAACATAACTTCACACATGTAACTTGTCGTAAAAGGAAGCAACAGCAAAACACTCACCTTACTTAAGAGTGGATATTCATTTGAAACACTGATCCAAAATGATGACAAAGTTGATGATTTGTGCATGATTCTTGTTCAGGTGTCAAGTTCAACCCTACGATAGATTCGGGCGTCTCAAAAGCAAAAGGATCTTATACACAGTGCTTTTCCTTTAAAACTTCAAACTTCCTTCTCCTCCGGAAAATAATGATCAAAACTGGCAGACAAAGCAGAGAGATGTAACTATAGAGCACCTTTCATTTTGTTCAAAAAATTAATCTCATAAACCTTTATTAGGACTCTGCCCCGTGAAAGCCACCGAACTTCAGTGTGATACAGTAAGTAGGAATAATCAGTCCGCATTTCTAAGCACAGCACTTCAAACAGCCGAGCGTTCAGTGAGCTTCCTTTAATGATATTAATCGCTTTACTCACGTCTTTCAGAACCACACTAAAACTATCAGGAATACTTTTGAAAGCCAAAGCTTCACGGTGAATAAAACAGTGATTCCAAGTAATATCGTTACCTGCTGCATCTGATATTTTTCTCACAATCCCACTATTTCTTCCAGTCATATTGCTGCACCATCACATGTAATTCCTTTGCAATTAGCCCAGTCCAATCTGTATTTTCCAACTACACAATCATGCACCACTCTGTATATGTCTGACCCTGTTGTGTTTGTTGGTAAGGTCAAAGAGCACAGTAAGTCTTCAAAAATTCCTCTTTCCATACGTATCTCACATAAACCAATAGTGTTGCACAATTAGAAATATCAGTGCTCTCATCAAGTTGGATAGCAAATTCTCTAGCAGATTGTAGACGTGAAACCAGCTGGAATTCTAAATCCTTTGCAAAAGTAGATATCTTCCAAGACTGGTATCAATGAGAGGAACACTTTTCAACTTTTCTGCAAACTTATTATCGTAAATTGTACTTATCATATCCAAAATAGCTGGGCTAAGAAATTTTTCAGCAACTGTATAGGGCAGTTTCTCTTTTGTAATGCGATATGCAACTAAATATGATGCCAGTTGTGCTTTATCATTAAGAGTGGTTGACTTAATAAGAACTTGTGCTGCTAATTTTAATTCATGCTTCCTTCTTTGGAAATATTCAAGTGGTTTGTCAACGAGTTCTGCATGTTTTGTTTCTAAGTGTCGTTTTAGTTTTGAAGGTTTCAAACTTTCATTTGCAAGAATTTCATTACAAATAACACAATGTGGCCTGGGATATTTGTTTCCTTTTTCACAGTTGTTAAAGCCATACTTCAAAAAATCGTCACTATACTACCTTGTTCACGACTTAGTTTTTCTTTTTGGCAGGGGGTTCATAGGAGGCTGACATGGCAGAGGCCTCTCCCTTGTTACAAACATTTCCTGTTGTAGGCCTGCCCAATTGCGCTTCTTTTTCAGATGCAGATGAGACTGATGACTGAGCATCTGTTTTACTTTCACTGATAACAAAACGATCCATTCTTTTCTTGGGGTGGGAAGAAAATGTTCTGACTAAAGTGATAGCAATATACTCTCACGCCTACAGCATAAACACAACTGAGAGACTTCCTGCCTGGACACGTTCGGGTCGTGTGAGGCGGTGAGCGGCTCATGAGAACACATATACGCACACACACTCTCTCTCTCTCTTTGAGATGCATTTCTTGTTGCCTGATATCATTCTTGTTAACTTAAAAACACTCTTTTTTCCATAAATACCTAATAATCAAGATACATAAATGGCACTAAATACAATTAATACAGTATAAAAATTATAATTGTAGATAATAATATGCTTAATAAGTAGGGTAACTAATATTTAATATTTAATTGAGTGAACTATTGACAAAAAGTTGATATCATGGTGTACTTTGTAAATATATTATATATTTTTTTTACCTTGCGACCCAGTGAAGTGCATCTCGCGACCCAGTACTGGGTTGCGACCCGTACTTTGAAGAACACTCCACTAGGCGACCAAGATAAGGATTGGGGGCCACATGTTATCTGTATCGCTTGTTCGAATGGATTACGTGACTGGTTAAACCAAAGGAAAAAGTCGATACCGTTCGCTATACCCATGATATGGGGGAAGCCGAGAGACCATCATGGCGATTGTTACTTTTGCAATGTTAACATAACCGGATTCTCCTTACTGAGCGGACGCATTCCCTGAGCTCTCTGATATTGTTTCTACGTTTGGATATTGCCGATTAATTTACTTTTGGAAAGTTCTGAATTTTATATATTCGCTTTTATATTCACATTTTTATAGTTAAGTAACTGAATATTAGTGGTTTTTACCGATTCAGAAGTTTTCATAACGTGCCGGCTTAATTTAACTTTAACTTGTGACGGTTATAAACGTTAACTACTTTAACTTGCGCGATGCCGTCGCAGAAAGCGTCGTATGCTAGGTGTGGGGTTAATCGGTGGTATACGGATTTTAAGGATTATAATGGCGGTCCTATGGCGATTACCGAGAGATCGGTTTGTTTCTTTTGCGATTTAAGGGGAGAGATAATTGATATAAAACGTAGTGTAAGCGAGGTGACGGAAAGACTTGCAACGTTAGTAATTTAAAGACGCTAGTAATTTGAAGGGTGAGGTGGGGAACATAATTCCTATCATAGTATAGGTAGCTTATCGGGAAGATTAGACAGAGTTGAGGAAGGGGTTAAGGTTGGTCCGAGGTTAGTAGACGGGGAGGGATTTAGAGAAGTTAAGGGTAGAGCTAGGCCACGTACGGGTACTGGTAGGTTATCTTCCCCAACCAATTTTGACAGAATATTTTCGTTAAAACTAACGAAAATATCACGATTTAACCTAACCAATTACCAAGGGCGTACAGTTGATCTATTAGTAAATAGTAAATGCTATTCCAGAAACAAACAATGTTATAATTACTAATAGATCAACTATACGCCCTTGATAAATTGTTAGGTTAAGTCGTGATATTTTCGTTAGTTTTAACGAAAATATTATGTCAAAATTGGTGTGGGGGGAGATAACCTACAAGTACCCACGTACGTTAGGTGATAGGAATCCCACCCCCCTATCGAGGTTTCATATCCTTTCGCCCAGTTGATAGGGATGTGAACGAGGGGGAAACTATTTTAATTGGGGACTCCTTAGTGCGTCATATGAATAAAGAGTTCGTTGAACGGAATCCAACCAAGAGGAGGAGTGTCTGTCTACCAGGGGCTAGGGTTGACAGAATTAGAGACGAAGTAGATAGGATTGATGTTGCCTCCAGTCACTCGATGTTGGTGACGATGGTAGGGGGCAACGACTCGTATCGGCCCGATACGAGAGTGCCTCACCTTTTGGAGAGATATAGGGGATTTAATTAGGTCCCTAAAGACAAGGTCAGATAGGTCTTAATCCTAGGTATTACCCCTAGGCACGGTTTGGGTCTTAGGATTACGTCAAAAACAATATTTTTTAATAATAAACTAGAAGAGATTGTGCTCAGGAAATGTACCCTTCGTAAAGCTGCGGTCAGAATTTAGTAATCTTAGCCTTTTCATAAAAGACGTGGGTGCATTTCAATGAAATAGGGAATGCTAGGCTAGGTAGGTTAATCGATGAGAACGTTCGAAAGCTGTATGGGTCTAAGCCTTCTTTAAACATTGTGGGTCCGGGAAACGCCGGCCCGACGTGAAAAATAGTTTAAAACGCCGATCCGTGGTAAAAAATAATTTAAGTCTTTTATTGTAACGCGCGTAGTATTAGAAATAAATTGAACGAATTTAAGGCGATAATTTATTCCGGGAACTACGATTAGTTGCTATAACCGAAACGTGGTTAAATACCGCGACTCGGGACTTGTTGGGGGAGCTTGATATAGCGGGTTTTAAACTTTTTACTAGTGATAGGTTACATAGGATTGGTGACAGCGTTTTGCCGTACATTCTTAATTCCCTTAGGGCTATCGAGGTTAAGATAGATTTTCCGGCAGCAATTAATGCGATATGCGTTGTCGTTAGGGCGCGTAGTATTAGCTTTAATCTTGTTGTTGTAAATAGATTTTACTCGCTTCTTAGTAACTTTATTAATAATTTGGATAGTTTAATTGTCGGAGACTTTAACTGCAACTAATATTAATTACGAAACTGATTAAATTCATGGAAGATAATTTTTTTACGACAGATGGTTACCGAACCAACGCGCGGTGACAATATCTTAGACGTGGTGATGACGAACGACGATAATATAGAAGAAAGTTTAGAAGTAGGTGAGAGTTTGGGATGTAGTGATCACCAAATTATTAGGTTTAAGCTATTGATAGAAAATAGTAAGGATAGTAACGTAATAGAAGTCCCCGATTTTCGTAGGGCTAATTTTGATAGTTATGAGAGTAATGGACTGGGATAATTTATTTATGGGTAATGACGCAAGTTTTCATTGGGAAGCATTTAAAGAATGTTTATGAATATTGGAAAGGAGTTTATTCCTCGTAGGTCCAAGCGCGCTAGAAATCATGGTAGGCCCAAGTGGTGGACTAGGGAAATAGGCGGGTTCATAAACGAGCGTAACACAGCGTATAGGCTTAATGGATCTCTTTAACATATTGCTTCGCAGGGACCTCTCTTTAACATATTGCTTCCCAGTGTATATCACTTTAACATATTGCTTCCCAATATTTAGGATAAGGAGTATGATAAAAAATGTTGGATCACCTGAAGATCCGTCACCCTAGCCTTTTTGAGTTAGCTTTATAAGGCTAACTAACAAAAATATCATGACTTAACCTAACCAATCGTTAGGTCAACTGTACGCCCTTGACGACTGGTTAGGTTATGTCGTGATATTTTCGTTAGTTAGCCTTATAAAGCTAACTAAAAAAGGCTGGGGTGACGGATCTTCAGGTGATCCCCGACTTGTATAGTATAATACGAAGAAAGAACTGAGCAAGTTTATAACTTTGCTAACATTTATAGCTGTTTACGGTCGGTAGGTTATCTCCTAGATTACCAACCTCTTTCTAACCAACCAACCTTTCTCTTTTTTACATATTGCTTCCCGAATGCTTTGGGAAGCAATATGTTAAAGTGATCCGACTTAATAAGCGTAATGGCACCGTATCTAACTTTAACAGATATATCGAGCTTAGACGTCAGGTTAAAAGATGTGTTAGGAATGCGAAGCGTATATAGAGATACTTATAGCTGCGGATAGTAAACAATCCAAAAACGTTTTTTGACTACATGAATAATCGTAAGCCGACAAAAGATAACGTAGGCCCTCTAGTGGAGTTAACGGCGCTTTGGCTTCCGACGCTCAGGCGATGGCGGGTATTTTTAACAACTTTTTTGCGACAGTTTTTAACGTAGAAGACGTAAATAGTGTCCCTGACGTGGACAATATCGTTCCATTTATAGCGAGACTATTTTGAATGAAATAACTGTTTACGAGGGTGAGAGTGCGCATTATATCGATAAGCTAAAAGTTAGCAAGGCTCCAGGCCTTGATGCGCTTTATCCTAGACATTTGAAAGATTTCAAAGACGTTATCGTAGACCCCTTAGCAAAAATGTTTAATAAGTCACTCGAAGCGGGCATTATTCCTGAAAACTTCAAATTAACTAACGTTATCCCCATTTTTAAAAAAGGCGACCGCACAGTAGCTAGCAATTATAAGCCTATTAGCTTAGCTATTAGCTTAGCTTGTCGGTAAACTTTTGGAATCCGTAGTTGGGGATCGAGTAGTATGGTGTCAAAAGGGTAGAGTGCAATGGAATTGCAAAATAGTACGTAATGTTGCATAATGTTGCAAGAGTGCCACCCCACCCCTTTGTTGCAAAAGTGCCACTCCCCCTCCCCCCTTCGTTGCTAAGCACCGCCCCTCGCTGCCAAGGCACCCCCTTTGTTGCCATGCCAACCCCAAAATAGGATTGCAAGGGGTATGCAACTTGGAGGCGGAGTTCCCCAATCTGAACCCCCCAAAGGGGCATACCTAACCTAAGGGCGCCTCTTTGGGGAGGAAGGGGTTTCCTCACCCCCCAAAGGAGCAGAAAGAGATAGCAAGAGAGGAAGAGAGAAAGGAAGAGGAGGGATTTTACGTGTTTACAATGGCTAATAATATGAGCAGTTAGTTTGCAGGTGGTGCTCAAAATGGAAGTGCTGAGGAACGAGTTAGAACGTGAGAAGGAGGCCAGAGTAAGCCTTGAAGAAAGGGTGATGCTCCTGACGGCAAAATTAGAATCCCTTGAGACGACTCCAGTTGCGAACCCTCCTGCCTCAGTTTCTATTAATAATATAAATAGTATTAATAGCCCTCTCTCTTCTCCTAGTTCCCAACCCTTCGTTCGAGTGCGTAATGGAGCCCCATTGAGAAAACCTAAGACATGTCTACCAGTAATAACAAACAATAAGTTTCCTGTTTTAGGTTTTGAAGATGATGATGAACCGGAAATACGACTCGTTGGCGATTCCATTGTTCGAGGACAGCTCGAGGAATTCTGTGGGAGAAACCCTCGTCGTAGGCGCCGTTACTGCTACCCTGGTGCAAGGGTGGAGGATATAACTAATAGTGTTGACCAATTTACAGATGGTATCTCCGAGGACACAACGTATGTTATTCATGTCGGTACTAATAACGTTTTAAATTCTAGATCGGAAGAACTGCTGGCTAGGTACAGGGACTTACTAGAGCGATTAAAGGAAAAAACTAATAAGATTGTTTTAACAGGAATACTTCCTCGAATTATCCATCGTAACGATTTCTACAGCAAGGCGACCTATATTAACAATAACCTAAAGTCTCTTTGCCAACAGGAAGGAGTGCATTTTGCAAATTTTTGGAACAGTTTCTACGGCAGGAGGGACTTGTTCCTCGGAGATGGACTTCATCTTAATGACGTAGGAGCTGCGCGTTTAGGAAGACTATTTTATAATACTGTCTCTTCTTTTCAGGCTGCTGTAACTCGAACGGTCCCAGCGTAAATTCCATAAATTTCCACTGCGCTCGCGAAGTTGTCGCAATTACAAACAATTTGAAGGTTCTATCCTTAAATGCTCGTAGCCTACGAAATAAAATAAACGAATTTTTTTCTTTAATTGCTTGTAAAGACTATGATATAATTGCGATAAATGAATCGTGGCTTAACACTGAAACTCGTGACTTTGTCGTGGGAGTAAAACTGGGGGACCTTGAGTTCCTCAGGTATAGGACCTATGTCCCTATCGGGGAACGACGGGTTTCTCCCCCTCAGCATAGATTTCGAAGCAATTTACGAAGAGGTCCAGGGCTCAGGAGATCCCCCATCCCCCACCGATGTGGGAGGTGTTCTTTTTGGTCACGTGATTGACCAGTGCACTACGTCGATTAGCTGATCATTCCATTTCTAGGGCTAGGAGTCGGGGGGAATCTTCTCCCCTAGCCATTAGCCTATGGATAGGCTGTATTGGGTTCCCGGAGTCAACGGGACGCGATAAGTCTTTCGGGGTACGACAACACGTGACGACCGTACCTTGCACCACGTCGGTTAGCCTATGATTCCATGAATTTGTAAGGCTAGGAGTCGGGGGGAAATCTAATCTAATCTTCTCCCCAGAGCCATAGGCCTAATGGATAGGCCTCGTATTGGGTTCCCGGAGTGATGGGATCGCCGATGAGTCTAAACGTATGCCGGGGACAACCTGGAGAATTTTGCGAATGGAGCTAGTAGCCGCGCAAAGTAGCCTCTGTAGCCGTTCAATTAATTCTCGGTTCACGTCCCCGGGTACCTATCGAAGTTTGACCGTGGCTGAAAGCACCTATGAAATGGTAGATTTCTTTTTGGTCAGGTGATTGACGACTGCACTACGTCGATTAGCCGATGATTCCATTTATAGGGCTAGGAGTCGGGGGGAATCTTCTCCCCAAGCCATTAGCCTATGGATAGGCTGTATTGGGTTCCCTGAGTCAAGGGGACCCGATAAGTCTTTCGGGGTACGACAACACGTGACGACCGGACCTTGCACTACGTCGGTTAGCCTATGATTCCATGAATTTGTAAGGCTAGGAGTCGGGGGGAAATCTAATCTAATCTTCTCCCCAGAGCCATAGGCCTAATGGATAGGCCTCGTATTGGGTTCCCAGAGTAATGGGATCGCCGATGAGTCTAAACGTGTGCCGGGGACAACCTGGAGAATTTTGCGAATGGAGCTAGTAGCCGAGCAAAGTAGCCTCTGTAGCCGTTCAATTAATTCTCGGTTCACGTCCCGGGTACCTATCGAAGTTTGACCGTGGCTGAAAGCACCTATGAAAAGGTAGGGCCGGGGTGATCCCAGCCCGGCCGCAGACCCCTCTATAAACCACTCGTTGACTTATAAGTAGCGCGTCATAGGGCCTATGACTTCGGCCAAAATTTTCCATCAATCGCGCGCCCAACGCCTCGGCTCGTCGGAGCAACTGTCTCCCCGGTGCCTATGGCGGCCCATAGGGCTAGCGATCGGCAATAAGTAGAAGATGGAAGGTCGAAGATTGGGCTCTGAAGGCGCCCGAAATCTTGTGAGTTTCAACAGGTAGGTAACATCTTGCAAGGGGTGAGATTGTGAGTTTTAGTCCCTGCCTTCTCACGTATCTACCAGTTGAATTAATTCCCGTAGCAATGTGACGTAGGATGCTGCCTAATCGAAATTCTCACAACTTACCCAATGGGTGTTGTAGACCGTAGGAGTATCAAATTAAAGGTTATAGACTTTTTGTTAAAAACAGAATAGGTAGGCGAGGAGGCGGTGTTATGTTGTATATCAAAGATAATATTGCGAACGTTATAGAAGTAAAGCACACAATTCCAGAACCGATAGATTCGACTATAGCAGAACTTAAATTGAACGATTTCAAACTTGTTGTTGCGGTTATATATAGGCCCCCTATTCAAACAGCTGATACGGACAAAGCGTTATATCGTGAACTAAAGCGAATAATCGGTAGTAAGCAGGCTTTAGTTATGGGTGACTTTAATTGCGCTAACGTAAATTACGATACAATGCAGGGAGACGCGGAAGGTAATCGTTTAGTTAATTTTCTCGAGGATAGCTTTCTTATTCAAAAGGTTGGGGAACCTACGAGGTTGGACAGTATTTTAGATTCAGTAATAACTACGGACGATAGGCTAATTACTGATCTTCAAATAATAGAACCGTTGGGCAATAGCGATCACAATATGGTAGAGTTTGTCCTCTCAGTAAGTCACTCGAAACCAGCTAACTCGACTAAAATTCCTAACTTCCAACACGCAGACTTTAGTAAATTTCGAAATAAATTGTCACACGTCAATTGGGAAAACGTGATGGGGAACTCCAACGCAAAACTAATGTGGGAATCGTTCGAAACAGTATTTAGGACTATAAATGAGGAATGTGAACCATACAAAATTAAACGCGCGAAAGTAAACAATAAGCCCTTGTGGTTTACTTCTAGAGTAGGAGACATTATAAAGAGTAGAGATAGGGCTTATAGGCTATATAAGTGCGATAAAGATAATCTGTTGTTACGAAACAACTACATATCTCTAAGGCGTGAAGCGAAAAGTGTAATAAAAAAGTCCAAGCGCGAACTTGAAATCTCCATAGCTCGTGACGGTAAAGAAAACCCCAAGCGATTCTTTCAATACGTCAATAATAGAAATCCAGTAAAAACCGTCTTGGGGCCTTTGAAAAATGTAAACGGAGATCTAGTTTCTGAAAAAAAGGAAATGGCTACCTTGCTAAACGAATTTTTTACGTCAGTTTTTACTATAGAAGATGTAACAAATATCCCTACAGTCACAGACATAATACCTTTTGATAATGGTAATATTTTGGATATATAGTGGTTAGTGAAGGGGAAGTAATGCGCTATATTGATAAAATGAAAACGAGTAAATCACCGGGGCCGGATTCCATATATCCCATACAACTAAAAGAATTAAAAGATAGCATTGTTGTGCCGCTAACAAAGATTTTTAATGCGTCCATTTCTGAGGGGTGCGTACCAGATAATTTCAAGTTAGCAAACGTAACACCTATCTTTAAGAAAGGCGATAAAGGTGCGGCGGGAAATTATAGGCCAATCAGTTTAACGTCTGTTGTAGGTAAGCTACTGGAATCAATAATTAGGGATCGTATAGTCGAACACTTAGAAGTGCATAACTAGTTAGAAATACGCAGCACGGATGTAGGCGAAACAAATCTTGCTTAACTAATCTTTTAGAATTTTTCCAAAGCGTGGTTGACGTTTACGATAGACATCGGGAGGTTGATGTAGTGTATTTAGATTTTCAAAAAGCGTTTGACACCGTGCCGCACAAAAGACTCATTGAAAAAACTAAGGCTCATGGAATCAGGGGTGTAGTAATAAATTGGCTAGAAGAGTGGTTGCGAGGCAGGAAACAGAGGGTGGTCGTTGATGGAGCGGAGTCGTGTTGGGCTAATGTAGCGAGTGGCGTTCCTCAGGGTTCTGTATTGGGCCCCTTGCTTTTTCTTATAAAGGGTGATCCAGAGAAATGGGACCCAAAAGAAACCCCTGTAACTCTTAAATTATAAGTCCTTTTATAAAATCATACGCATCATTCGAAAGAGGATAGTTACAAGTTTGTACAGGATTGTATAGGTTTTGACAATACAATACAAGATAAGATACAAAACAAAATAAAAGTGTTAGTTAAAACTAACCCTTCAATATGACTGCATGGACTGTGGAACAGCTGCGTTTCATAACTGAGCAATATTATGAGCATGGAAGAAGTGTAGTTTCAGCTCAAAGATCTTTCAAGACAAATTTTCAGATGTCAAAATCACCTTCTAAGAAAGTAATCCGTCGGTGTGTCAGAAATTTTTCCCTAACTGGCAGCATTGGAAAAAGAAAACCAACTGGAAGAGTGCGCACAGCAAGGATAGACGAGATCATTAACAGAACTCATGAAATTGTACAGGATAATCCTAACATAAGCATCAGACGTGCTTCTCAGCTGTTAAGAGTTGGATATGGACAACAACACACCCTATATTCAAGCAAAATTTAATGCTCTTTCCATATAAAATTCAAACAGTGCAACAACTAAACGATGGAGATTTCGCACGAAGACGACAATTCTGTCAATGGATCCAACAGAAGGTAAATGACACCACCAATTTTCTAGCAACTTTGATTATGTCAGACGAAGCCCATTTTCACTTGAATGGAACTGTAAACAAACAAAATTGTCGTTTCTGGGCAACAGAAAATCCATTGAATATTACCGAAGTCCCGTTGCATAGTCAGCGTGTAACTGTTTGGTGTGGTCTTACTGCATCTCAGATCATAGGCCGTACTTTTTCGAGGATTCCACCGGAAACACGGTCACTGTAAATGGTGATCGCTACGAAAAAATGTTGACCGATTTCCTTATTCCTAAATTAGAGATCTTTGTCTAGAAAATCACTGGTTCCAACAAGACGGAGCTACCTGCCATACCACGAGGAACTGCATGGCAGTTTTGCGTCAAACGTTTCCAGGCGAGTTAATCTCAAGATTTGGAGACGTTGAATGGCCCGCAAGGTCTCCGGATTTTTCTCCCTTAGATTATTATCTCTGGGGATATTTAAAGAGTAGGGTCTACAGAAATAACCCAACGACCTTGCAAGAATTGAAGGCCGCCATCACAAATGAGATACAGGCCGTACCACCGCACACTCTTGCAAAAGTGATGCAGAACTTACAAGCGAGAACACTGGAATGCTTGGCAACTAATGGAGCACATTTGAAAGGATCATTTTAAAAAAATAAATATTTCATAATAAACTTGTAACTCTACTCTTTCGAATGATATATAGTTTTTATGAAAGGAATTAAATATTAAGAATATTTGGCTTTTTTTTATGGGTCCCATTTATCTGGATCACCCAGTATATATTAACGATTTAGATGTCGGCCTAGTCAGTACAGTTTCAAAGTTTGCGGATGACACGAAGCTGGGTGGTAGGGCGATTAATTACGAAGATAGAGGTAAAATTCAGGAAGATCTGAATAAAATCGTTGATTGGTCAGTCACATGGCAAATGAGATTTAACGTTGATAAGTGCAAAATTTTGCATATAGGTTCGCGTAACGGTAATTTTGCGTATAGTATGTCAGGGAAAGATTTAACAAGCGTAGAGCAGGAAAAAGATTTAGGAGTTATAGTCACTGGTGATTTAAAAGTAGCGAAACAAAGTACAGCAGCGGTCAATAAGGCGAACAAAGTGTTAGGTTTTATAGCTCGAAATTTTGAGTACAAATCGCGCGATATTATAGTTCCTCTTTATAAATCATTAGTTAGACCCCATTTGGAGTACGCGGTCCAATTTTGGAATCCGCATATGCGCAAAGATATAGACAAAATCGAAAGAGTTCAAAGACGAGCAACTAAGATGATTCCGTCGCTTAGGTCAAAGTCGTACGAGGATAGGCTTAAGGAGTTAAAATTGACAACACTCGAGACTAGGAGGTTAAGGGGTGATCTAATCCAGGTTTTCAAAATTATGAATGGGTTCGATAACGTAGATAGAGATAGCTTTTCGAAATATCTCAATATAATAGGACTAGAAATAACGGGTGTAAGTTGACAAGTAGAAGGTTCGAGACAGCAGTTGCGAAAAACTTTTTTACGCATAGAATAGTAAATAGCTGGAATAGTTTGCCGGTAGAAGTAATTAGTAGCACGTCTATAAACATTTTTAAAAATCGATTAGACGCATATGTTGATAGAAAGGGTATAGTTTAAGGTAGTAAAATTAAGGCTTTGTGGGGATAGATCCCACAGCTCAACACAAGTGTTGTGGGATATAGGGAGGCAGCGTCTTGGGTTAGGGGATACTCTCTGTCCTTACACACCCTATTTAAAGAGATTCCTCTGCCGAGCGGTGCCCCCCATAGTACTGTGAGGTATTGCAAAACTCATGATCTTCACTTGCCCCACAAACACCTTTAAATGGGAGACCCAAAATGGGTGCACACACATTTCTACATTACTGTACAGTCTTTTCAGCCACACCTACACTTTTCCTCCTAAGTGTATATATTGTAATGTGTATGGTTGTAAATTTTGACTTGGTCCGCAATCGATATGGACCGTGACTTGATGGATACCGTAATGAAATTGACTGGATTCTTTGGATCTGATATATTTGCATGTCCGTTATAAATAGATATAGAGTGTAACATATTTGTGGATAGTAGTCTATTATGACTTGATCCTCTGGATCCAGAGTCTATCTTTAGTTTTAAATCGATAATTAATTACTTTTAAATTGATAATTATTTAGTTTCGTAAAAATTGGTTGTTGCCAATTTACCGGCAGTTTTTACATAAATTTCTTATGTTCTTGTGGTTCGGAACCCACGTAAAATTGTAGGTCCCCTCCGCCACCACGGAGGACATACACAATACACGATTACGAACACAGTTAGGTAGACCAGCCATGAGTGGATCCTAGGGTCTTTGTTGGTCTGAAACATTATAACATTATAACACCCCAGACTAGGTCAGCTCTGTTGTTGGAGCGTACACCTCAGACAAGCGCCAGTGCCACCCAGCTGAACCGTACAATTATCCAACCAAATAAAATATATAATTGTGTGTACAAGGATCCAATAAAACGACGTTACATCAATCTGTTTTTAAAGGGAGACTTTTAACCCTGTAACTTATACTTGTGTTAACTATGTCTTATATATATATATATATATATATATGATCCGGCTAAATGAATATTAAAAAAATATATCGCTGTGTTTTGTCTTTTATTATAACTTATTTAAATCCATTATTTAACCTTTCATAAATTTTGTAAATGTACAGGTAAAGGCGTGTTTTATGGCGTATCTTTCGGATCAGTATAGAGGGCAGGAAGTTAATATTATATTTGTGGTACATCTAGAGATTAAATTATCGCAGTCCTTGATGACAAAAGCTACCTCTATCTGTTTAACAAAAGAATATTCCAGGTAAAGGGTTTCATTTTATGCACAAGCTTTCGGTATATATATATATATATATATATATATATGCAGCAGTTCTTAACAGAATATAAATTGGTATTTATTCTATTTTTAAAATCAATTTAGCCTATCACACAATACGTGGTATGTTTTCAGTTCGAAGATCACGAACCTTCAACCACAAATGAGCCGTATGGTTGATAGCGTTCGCGACACGCACAATACAACACAGAAAAATAGAGAAAAATATTCCAAATTGAATTATACCAGAATGGCAGAGAACAATAAAAATTCTGGAAACTTGTAAACACATTTCCTTCCCGAAAATAATCCGAGATGGGGCACAATAGAACCGTGTATCTCGACACTGCCCAAAGAATACACACACACACACACACACACATATATATATATATATATATATATATATATATACACACGGTTTAATTGTTAACATTTGTAGAAAAGCTTTTGCCAACAGGGAAAAGGCGCGTTTTATCGGCAAATGCAGACAAAGCTTTGTTCTACCCGTCAAAAGGTAGCAGGTCCACCTTTCGCAGAATATGATTGTGTTAATGAGAGACAAAGCCCAATTCTCTCACAATATGCAGGTGTCTTTCATCCAAACCTAAATAAAAAAACTTTTCGAAATCCAGGAATACGTGAATGAGCGGGCTTTTCCAACAAAGGGGTATGATGCTCCACTTAGACCTGATGGCTGTCTGCCAACCACCGCGCGGTATACCTGAATGTTCTCGTTTTTGAATATGCATATGCCTAAACCATGCCCTACCCTTCGTGGCGCCCCCCATTCATTGCTCGTGAAAAGGGAGCGTTGCTCTCGGGTTGGTTGAAAATGCTTGACCAAGTCCTAAACTCCACCCCCAATTCTCGCAGCGACCCAATAGGATGCTATGGACCCCGCTTGTGGGTGGTAACATATACCCTTATAAAATGGGGCACTTCGCCGCATAGAGTCAGTTTTTCGTACAACTTGCTGCAACACACGAATCATGGCCGAGCTTTATGATTCATCTGACCTGATTGCCGATATAGATTATTACGGCCAGGCCGCACGGTTAAAATTCACTGCAATAGATCAGAATGAATTATTTTCAACGCAGAGCATCGCCGAAGCATGCGAAACTGTCAATGAACCAATCAACGAAGCCTTTACTGAAATGTGAGTAATGTTTCTCGTTTTCCCACAACAATTACGCTTTGAAATTAATCTTATAAAAGGTAGCAATAATTGAAAATATTTTCAATTATTCTCTAACTCATTCGTCGTTATATCTGTTTACGCTTTCAATCTGGCGAAGTGAACTGTTATCTGCATAGAGGTTCGGCCTGTATTCATATATGTACCATATGTCCCACAAAAAAGTACACCCAACTTTAGATTGTACTAACTCCTCCAAAAATTGAGATATTTTGGATCTGTTTGTTTGATTTAATATATCAAATTATTCTTTGTTAACGTTCAAATTTATTCATGTTTAAACGATTTAGTGTTTAAGCATAGGGTACAACAAAATGGATTGCGCAAAATTGGTCAATGAAAAAATAATGTGTGTGTGCTATCGATGTAATGAAAAGACAAATACATAATAATAGATACTTTAACATAATTTTAATAAGATACAAAGCAGATTTTTCTTTATTCCTTATTGCAAAAGTTATGCTTAGTTTCGTTTTCTTTCAATATGACTGCCATTCCTATCGATACAAATCTGGAGTCGAGCTCTCATCTTCCCCATCACTCTTTTGATAAGATCTGGATTGTCTTTTAACAAGTTGATTTCAGCTGTGATGCGAGTCCTCAAATCATCTAAATTGATAGGTTGTGATGCAAATACTCTATTTTTCAAATGACTACATAAAAAGTAATCACACGGGGTCAAGTCAGGGCTTCTGGGAGGCCATTCAATGTCATGGCCTGTAGCAATTACTCTTTGGTGGAAGACTTTCTGCAAGCGTTCCTTCACAATAACTCTCCTGTGAGCAGGAGCTCCGTCTTGCACCCACCAAATACGATTAAATCGGTTTCCATAAGTAATACGTATTTGTGGAAGGATTTCTCGGTCTATCATTTCTAGGTAAGCTTCACCATTTAGATTACCATCGTAAAAGACCGTGCCAATTACCGCTCCATTACCGTACAGTCCTACCCAGAGAGACAGTTTTTATCTAGAGTTATTCTTTTCGTAGATATGATTGTCAGGTGGATGATTTTTTGGTGCATACTGACGGCAGATTTGTCTGTTCACTAGACCATTCATAAAAAAGGCCGCCTCATCTCCAACCACTAATTGTTCCGTGAATCTTTCTGGTTTTTCAAGAAACCACTGGGCAAATCTTATGCGGCGAGGTAGATCTCCTTCAATGAGTTGATGTCGAATTTCCATTCTGTATGGGTACAAATTCAAATCCTCACGAACTATTCGATGAAATGACATGCGTGAGAGTTCTGTACCATTTCGCCTGGTGGACACTTTTGGATGTCTCTCTAATAAATGCCGAACATGCTGAATGTTCTCGTCTGTTCTTGCCGTCTTCGGATGGCCTGAACATCCTTTGTTCAAATTGAGGACCATTCCTTCTTCTTTGTATTTCCGAACATTCTTCAAAATTGTATGTTTAGTTGGAGAAGCTCTATCGGGAAATTGCAGTTCGAAGGTATTCTGAACTTGTTTTAAGCTTTTAGTTTGCAGATAAGTTGTGACCATGAGAATGCGCTGCCTTCGTGTAAACTGCATGATAAGGGTTTCAAAGTTATTTATAAATTTAGTAATTCAGATTCTTCATTTATATGTATGACTCGTATCTTAGATACAAAAGTTCGAATTATTTAAAAAAAAATTTGCAATATCCTTCGACGTAAAAAGTAGCACATTGGTTAATTAAAGCAAGAGGAGCTATCTGGCTGGGAGATATGATCATTCCGCGCAACCCATTTTGCTGTACCCTTCAGTTAAAAGCAGATGCTTAAACACTAAATCGTTTAAAAATGAATAAATTTGAACGATAACAAAGAATAATTTGCTATATTAAATCAAACAAGCAGATCCAAATATCTCAATTTTTGGAGGAGTTACTACAATCTAAAGTTGGGTGTACTTTTTTGTGGGACATATGGTATATACAGTGTGTATATATATATATATATATATATATATATATATATATATATATGTTTCATTTGCGCTTCTCTCGGCAGTTTTAAATTTTATAAAATTTAAACCCAACTTTGTTCAGTTATTTTCTATAGCGTAAAATTATGCCCATCGCATTTGTTTGTTTCTCGTTTACCCAGAGCAAATTAGAGATGCTCACATATATATATATATATATATATACATATACATCGTGGACACTCCTTCGTCGTTATATCTGTTCACACTACCAATTTGCTGTTAACCTAACCTAACCTAGTCGTTATATCTGTTTATTTTTTTTAAATTATAGGACGCTCTGCAGATAGTTTGTTTTAAAAAAACTACTCAAAACTTTTAAGATTTGCATACGTTTTGAATAATGTGCTTAGTCATTGCCTAATGACTCGTGTGTGTGTATATATATATATATATATATATATATATATATATATATATATATACACACACATCGTGGACCCACTCCTTTGTCGTTATATCTGTTTACGCTTCCAATTTGCTGTTAACCTAACCTAGCTTTATTTTGATTAATAAAACACCGTGATACTGCGAAGTGAAATAACTTAGCCTAACCCAACCTAACCGGGTTTAAACTAACCTAACCAAACCTAACCTATCCTAACCGGGTGTAGACTAACCTAGCCTAACCAAACCTAACCGGGTGTAAACTAAACTTACCAAACCTGATCTATCCTAACCGGGCGTAAACTAACCTAGCCTAACCAAACCTAACCGGGTGTAAACTAACCTAGCCAACCAAACCTAACAGGGTGTAAACTAACCTAACCAAACCTAACCGGGTGTAAACTAACCTAGCCTAACCAAACCTAACCGGGTGTAAACTAACCTAGCCTAACCAAACCTAACCGTGTGTAAACTAACCAAGCCCAACCTAACCTAGCCGTGCGTAAACTAGCCTAACCTAACCTAACCACAGACAGTGTGTCTCAACGCAAACAAATCTCATTCATTAGCATTGAATAACACTATTTTTCCGCGTTTAAATAACGCTTCCAATTTGCTGTTAACTTAACGTAGCTTTATTTTAATTTATAAAACACCGTGATACTGCGAAGTGAAATAACTTAGCCTAACCCAACCTAACCGGGTGTAAACTAACCTAACCAAACCTAACCTATCCTAACCGAGTGTAAACTAACCTAGCCTAACCAAACCTAACCGGGCGTAAACTAACCTAGCCTAACCAAACCTAACCTGGTGTAAACTAACCTAGCCTAACCAAACCTAACCGGGTGTAAACTAACCTAGCCTAACCTAGCCTTGCGTAAACTAGCCTAACCTAACCTAACCACAGACAGTGTGTCTCAACGCAAACAAATCTCATTCATTAGCATTGAATAACACTATTTTTCCCCGTTTAAATAACACTTCCAATTTGCTGTTAACCTAACCTAGCTTTATTTTAATTTATAAAACACCGTGATACTGCGAAGTGAAATAACTTAGCCTAACCCAACCTAACCGGATGTAAACTAACCTAACCAAACCTAATCTATCCTAACCGGGTGTAAACTAACCTAGCCTAACCAAACCTAACCGGGTGTAAACTAACTTAGCCTAACCAAACCTAACCGGGTGTAAACTAACCTAGCCTAACCTAACCTAGCCGTGCGTAAACTAGCCTAACCTAACCACAGACAGTGTGTCTCATCGCAAACAAATCTCATTCATTAGCATTGAATAACACTATTTTTCCCCGTTTAAATAACGCTTCCAATTTGCTGTTAACTTAACCTAGCTTTATTTTAATTTATAAAACACCGTGATACTGTGAAGTGAAATAACTTAGCCAACCCAACCTAACCGGATGTAAACTAACCTAACCAAACCTAATCTATCTTAACCGGGTGTAAACTAACCTAGCCTAACCAAACCTAACCGGGTGTAAACTAACCTAGCCTAACCAAACCTAACCGGGTGTAAACTAACCTAGCCTAACCAAACCTAACCGGGTGTAAACTAATCTAGCCTAACCAACCTAACCGGGTGTAAACTAACCTAGCCTAACCTAACCACAGACAGTGTCTCAACGCAAACAAATCTCATTTATTAGCATTGAATAACACTATTTTTCCCCGTTTAAATAACGCTTCCAATTTGCTGTTAACCTAACCTAGCTTTATTTTGATTTATAAAACACCGTGATACTGCGAAGTGAAATAACTTAGCCTAATCCAACCTAACCGGGTGTAAACTAACCTAACCAAACCTAACCTATCCTAACCGGGTGTAAACTAACCTAGCCTAACCAAACCTAACCGGGTGTAAACTAGCCTAACCAAACATAACCGGGTGTAAACTAACCTAGCCTAACCAAACCTAACCGGGTGTAAACTAACCTTACCAAACCTGATCTATCCTAACCGGGCGTAAACTAACCTAGCCTAACCAAACCTAACCGGGTGTAAACTAACCTAGCCTAACCAAACCTAACCGGGTGTAAACTAACCTAGCCTAACCTAACCTCAGACAGTGTCTCAACGCAAACAAATCTCATTTATTAGCATTGAATAACACTATTTTTCCCCGTTTAAATAACGCTTCCAATTTGCTGTTAACCTAACCTAGCTCTATTTTAATTTATAAAGCACCGTGATACTGCGAAGTGAAATAACTTAGCCTAACCCAACCTAACCGGGTGTAAACTAACCTAACCAAACCTAATCTATCCTAACCGGGTGTAAACTAACCTAGCCTAACCAAACCTATCCGGGTGTAAACTAACCTAGCCTAGCCAAACCTAGTCGTGCGTAAACTAGCCTAACCTAACCTAACCGCACAGTGTGTCTCAACGCAAACAAATCTCATTTATTAGCATTGAATAACGCTATTTTTCCCCGTTTAAATAACGCCGATGTTAGGGAACAAAACGAGTTACCGCATCCAAATCCATGACAAATATTTTAATTACAGGACCGCCACGGAGTTAGACCGTGTTATAAACACTTTGGCGAAAGGAGAATGAGTGCCTCGCCGAACAGTCTCCCCAGCGGTGCAGAGGTTACAGTAATGAATCACAGTCAGCTAAGCGAGCCCGAATTTGCAGACGAGCTAATGTGAGTGTTTTGACCCGTATAGTATTTTTAAAGTAGGTAGACTTTTCTACAAGGTAAATTATGCTCATTGATTTAACCGGTTCTTTTCTCGTTTATAATATAACCTGGCCTTATTCACGACCTACACAGTGTTTCTAAAGTAACCATCTATTTTGCGAAATAATATGAATATAAAAAAACACCTTTAAAACATGAATATATATAATATATATATATATTATATATATATATATTTGTAAGCTCGGCACACATTGTTGCTCTTCGTGGATAATCTTCTTCTTGTAAGTTGTGGAACACTTGAATGTGGTATGGCTTTTTCTTTAAATCATAACGTAGAATTCTGTAAACCGCCGTTGTTTGTGGAATTTCTAATCTGTGGGATGCCCTCCGAATCGATAATTGTGGATCTTTTCGAATGCTTCTTGAACAGATTCGATTCTTTCGTGAGATCTTCTTGGCCGTCCAGATCTACGCTCGTCATGCACAGATCCAGTCCTCATAAATTTGTTTACTAATTCGCGAATAGCCTGGTCTCTAGGCCTGTTTTACGAAACCTTCTCTCAAACTTTTCTCTAATTTCATTGCACTTCATGCCTTTTATCCTGCATGTTACTATATGAACCCGTTCTTGCACATTCATCATCAATGATATGGGTCTGAAAATAAAATAAAATAATTAACAAAAAATCGTGTAAAGCAATTGAAATATTATAAATAAATGAATTTTGTATAACAATGCACATACCATTATGCCAATATAACAATTGTTTAAAATCCCCCTATTTCACCAAAATAGATGGTTACTTTAGAAACACCCTGTATATATAACGTTTCAATCGGTGTTATCTTATAAAGAAGCCATAATTGCAAAGCATTTTCAGTTATTCTTTACATTTCATCACTATTTTCGTGTGTATATATATATATATATATATATATATATATATATATACAGTGCCCGCGAAAAGTATCCGATCACCCTTGAAATTTGTATTTTTTACATAAAAAACAATGTTTAAATGTATACTAACCTTATACTAGTATTTTGTCATCTGTCCTTTGGTTTGGATGACTTGTTCTAGACATTTTGGCATGGATTTAATCAAGTTTTGACAAACTTCCACTGATATTTCCTTGCACCATACCTTTTTGATGGCCTCTTGTAATTTTTCGACTGAGCCAGTGTCGTGGCATTCAACCTTATTTTTTATTATTAGCCACAGATTTTCTATCGGATTGAGATCTAGACTATTACCAGGCCAATCCAAAATATCAAATTTATTGTCAGTAATCCATTTTGTCACTATTTTGGCCTGTGACATGGTGCACCATCATGCATGTATGTTTTGTCCTTTGGATTGCCATTGCCATTGGAAGTTTATCCTGTAGCATTGCTAAATACCGTGCACCATTCATAGTTGTGTTCTTCGGAAGAAAATATAAGTTTCCACGCCCATAGTAACCGAAACAACCCCAAACCATCACACTTGGAGGGTGTTCATTGTCTTTAGGGTGTATTTAGGGTCCATCCTATTTGAGCCAATAGGCCGGCGAACCTTTTTTGGACAACTTCTGAATGTCAAAAATGTCGACTCATCGCTAATAAAACCTTCTTCCAGTCATCAACAGTCCAATGAATGTATTTTTTACAAAATGCGACACGTTTTTTACGCATTTTTTCATTAATGAACGGTTTCTTAGCAGCATGGCGAGATGGTAATCCGAGTTTTTGGAGCCGCTCCTGGATAGTTCGTTCAGAAACACCAGATAACAAATTATTCATATTAAATTTTATTTCTTTCGCAGTTATTGTTGGGTTTTTCAATACTAAACGTTTCATAAGTTTGTCTGTTCGCGAATTTGTTTTTCTCGGTCTGCCAGATCGTTTTTTTAGGGACTGGCGTGGTTAGGCCACCATTGTTCTTAGCCCGTGAAACCCATAAATTAACGGTACTTTGGGATATGTTTAATTCCTTAGCTATCTGTCTCTGTGATTTCCCACATGCATGCAAAGCAACAATAGCACCTCGACAATCACTCTTAAGTTGTTTTTTAGCACACATTATATATAAATTTTATTTACACCACTTTCTGTAAAAAAAAAAAAATATCAAGAAATTTACACAAACAGTGAAATCTGACAAATTTGAGACACAGCCACCCGCAACGAAGGCTACCAGAACACTAATTTGAGAATGCGTTGGATAGCTCTCATATCAGCGAGCAACCTCAAAGTTACCAGATGTCGCTAGAACAAATAGAAAGTGAATTACGTGTCTCTGAATATTAAGGGAAAATATTTTATTTTCTTGAGTGATCGGATACTTTTCGCGGGCACTGTATATATATATATATGTATATATATATATATGGTATGTTTATATTTTTTGTACAGCTAGGTTTTTAGAAACGAATGCACTTTTAAGAAGTGCATTCGTTTTTAAAAATAATTTTCTCTTTATTTTACAGGAGCGAAACGGAGTTAGAAGAGATTATAAAAACTTTTGGAGAAAGGGTGGCGAACGAAGTGGTATCCACACCACGCTGCGAATCAGATGTCATGGTATTGTCACACAACCGCTCATCCGAATGCGCTGTCGTCGCAGAGATTACACTGGTCAACACTCATTTTATTGCCAATCATATTAGAGTGATTTTGGGGTAACTTTGTGGTGCTGATTCCGAATATGACATCGGTTTTGCTAGATTGGCTCTAATTTATGAGATAATTGGTACCCCATTAAATCACGTAAAAATGCAAAAAATTTAATGTTCAGGCGGAGCCTACTTACAAATCGCACTGAAATTGTCTCAAATCATACAAAAGTAAACACATGAAATACATAATGGCATTTTATTCGGTCTCACCATCTAGAATGTTCCGGTAGTTTCCCATAGGCACGCGTTATGGTTACGTTTCCTATTAATTGAGGGTATTCATTATCTCAAGAACTAGAGCCAAATGGGAAAAACTACTTTCATTTTGGAATTCAGCAACCCAAAATACCCTAAATTCGTACGAATTTCCTTGGCAACGAAACAAAAAATTTTTTGTTGAGCTGTGTTATGTAAGTGTTTTTTAGGATATTAACAAAACACATTATTTTCATTTATTAAACATGTACAAAAAGGGGCAGCGCACAATTCTTTATTGTTACAAATGTATATACAGATTTACACAATATGGAGCTTACAAATTACAGGGGGTTGCAACATGTGGGAATTTTTTTTATCTGTCTCCATACATATTTATCGTTCATATTTGTGTCACACAAATCGAATAAATTTAAAAAATTCACAAATCCCTTCCCGCGCGACATGTGTATGAGAAACAAGATACAATATAGCCCACATGTTTCACTGTAAAAGCTTTGAAATTGATATGGGGCCCAAATTTTCTCAGGCACACGTAATTGCGCGATAAAATTTACGATTGTCGAGTAGCGTCTAGCGTCATTGGGCAAAGTGTAACGGATCAAGAGGCACATTTCAGGTTTTGTACAATTGACCTCCCTAAATTCAAAAATGAAAACAAAATTTTTTTTGTGACAAGTGCAACACCTTTTTCGCATGTGAAAATCGTGAAAATTGATAGTTACCCATAACTTTTGGACACTTGCTTTCCTAGGGTTTGAGGTGTCATTTGACCCCTTACAATGTACTGCTTTTCAGGAAAAATAGAAAAATTTATTTTTGGAATAAACATATACACTGTAGGTAGGTAGGTAGGTAGGTAGACTAGATAGTTTTATTTAGTAAATGATACATTAAAATCTTGTTTAGTTTTGAATGACGGCATAAAGTCACGGGATTTAAGTTACCATCCTAACACAGCGTTCTACACCTTGGGAGTGACATGGTATCCGGACAACAAGGGGCTCTTCAGTGATCTTATCGAGTTGTTCGACAGAGACTGCTTCGGAGTGGTGGTTCCATTGTGCACTCCTCCACTGGTAGAAGTAAATCTTTCAAATTCTGAGCACTTTGTTTGATCTTTGGTGGCCGAAATTCTCTAACTTGCTGTTGAGCAGGTTTGGGAGCTCGTCGAATGGTCTTGATTACATCGATGGCCAATTTCCGGTTTGCTTGATCTGCATCTGCAAGCATTGCCAGTAGAACACTTTCAGGGTGAGCCCAATATGCATTTCTTTGGCTCACAGGCCATGTGACAGTCTTGCTAGCTGGTGGCAGTAATCGTAGCAGCTTGATTTGCTCCAGAAAATGTTTTGGGCCATCTGTGCAGCTTGGATGGCACTTGATGCTAAACCACATGGGTCCATAGTGGCACACGACAAACTGTGTAAGTGAATACATTTCATCACTTGGCTGCGCCATCGCTACATATAGCCGACAAATTCTGCTGGCAGTTGTAACTCATCTTGCATGGGAGATTGGTCCAGGCTTCTCTTGTAGAAGATCTTCATTAATGACACCAGTCCTTATCGTTTTCATCATTCTGTAGAGGTAGGCTTGGTCACGACTCAATTCAGTAAGGTCAACATCCGGGAGAGTGTGGCCATCAGCAATACATTGAATTCCTCTAGAGGAAAGTGGCAAACTTTCACATGTGGCCAAAGCTTTGCCAATTGGTCCTTTCCATTGAGTTGCAGATTCTGTTAGGCCGATGAGTTCCTTGCACAAGTGGCGCAGTGGGAGTTCATTTAAATGCAGACTACAGATGAACCAGTGCAAAGGGCGACCCAGGCGGCACTCTAGCAGGTGTATTGCTCCACTTCTGTGCCCTGTGTTTGTGGCTGTGCTGTCGGCTCCCACTGCAATTATCTTGTCTGCAATACCCATTTCTTCAATCGCATTTTGAAGTCCATCCGCAATGACAGTGCCAGTTCCTCGTTCCAGTGTCAGATGGCTTAGATAGAAGGTTCCAGGCTCTCCGACCAGCGCATACTGGTCCTTAACTTTCTTTGTGCTGTACCATTTGTTCCCCTTTTTCTCTTTGACAAGTGTCATGTCTTTCCGCCCATCAAAAAATAAAGCAGTGTCTTCCACATCGTAGTAAGTTACTGCTTCCTTCAGATCCCTCCGTACTTTCTGCCGTGCTCTCCATACTTTGTGGTGGTCAATTACGTTTATCTGATCATCAGAACTAATGATGCCATAGTCAACCAATGTTGCAGTGCTGATAGCTGCAGCAGCCCTGTTCGATACACCATACCGGTCAGCTTCCAAAGCAACAGTGGGAATCGGTGTGATGTTCCTGTCCTCCTGGGCACTATCACCCATCCACTCATCACAAACACGTTCACCACTGGAGTCTGCTTCTGCTTGAGCTGATTCGACCACATCTGCAGAGGATGCTACCTCTTGCCGTTCCATTTTTCTTCTATTCTCTTCTTCTTGTCTTTCTTGCATCCGATCCTCTCTTGACTTCCTTCTCTCCATCATCTGATTCACATTCGTATCCATCCGACTGATCTGCATGATCCGCGTGGTTCTCTGGTCGATCAGAAAGGCATGCTCTCGTCGTGGAACTTTCATTTCTTTTTCACAGTGGCATGCAGACAGATCATCGCATTGGCAGACAGCTATGTCAAACAATTGATTCAGGCTTTCCTCGAATTTCTTGGTTTTTGTGGCCTGCTTGCCTTGCTTCGATGCTTGTGAGCCTTTTTCCATCAATCGGAGCAGATTGGTCTTCACATTCTTGATTGGCAGTGATGGAATGTTAGCACGATTCCAAAGGTCAATGAGTGTTTGGCATACCTCCGGAAGAATCTCCATGTTGCTGGTGTACTTGTTCTCCTTCAAGAAGAGGAAATGCCTTGCAACTTGTATACGGGTTGGAAGTTCAGACAGAGGAAGCTCTGATAGTGGAGAACCAAAACAATGTGGCTGGCAGATCCCCGTGTCCTTTGCATGCTCATTGTACCAGCAAAACTCAACAAGTATCACACAGGAACACTGAAACAAAAACACAAACGTATAAATAAAAAATATATATGATTATGAGTATATATATATAGCTTGGTTTATTGGTAAATAATAAGTTTACCTATATATGTATCAAAATATACTGCACGCAAATATGTATTATGTATATAAATATCCATAGGTATATATATACACCCTAAGACATATAACAAACTTATAAGCAATGTAAAACACGACAAAACAAAGTAATGTGTATAATGTATATATCACAAAACTCACCTTTCGTTAGTACCTTGGGGTTTTTGAACACCCCATCCACAGAAAAAACACTTGTTTCTCTCAAGCGAGCTAGCGTAGAACTAAGAAATTCCAGGGGATGATTCACTGAGAATAATTAGAAAGCTGCCAGAAGTACCATGTCAGTCAGTGTTGCCAACTGTAATTAATAAGAATTTTGTATTTTTTACATGCGATAAAGGTGTTCTGCTTGTTGCAGAAATTTTTTTATTTTTTTTCTGAAATCAGCGAGGTTGATTGTACAAAACCTGAAATGTGCCTCCAGAACGCTCATGACGCTACACGCTATTGTCGAGTCATGCCATGGGGGGAGTCCGAGTGAATCGAAGTAATACATTCTTTCCTTAGTTTTAAAATAAATCGCAAACCAGTGAATTCCCTCGCCACCCGCAATGTCGGTGTTAACGATGGCCCCGTGCCAGTTTCTCGTGCTAGGCGGCTTCATTATTTCATTCTTTGCAAAAACCCCGATAAATTTGGAACGCGCGAAACAGTCACTTTTCATCCTCTCTGGAGTGTATTTGCATCCATTTTAAAAATCTGTGCTTATGTTACGGAAACGGTCCAGTTCTATTAGGGACTGTGTTTCTAGATACATTAGTACACTAATAGGCGCGTCTGTAGGCTTGGCGAAATCCAAACGCACTGAAATCGCACCGGTCTGCTGCGGGTTTAAATGGGTACTTACGCCAGCAGTCAAGTCAGGCGTAACGTCAAATGAGTAAATATTAAACTGTTCCACAAATTCTTTCTGTGTTAGGCCGATTCCAAGTTCGTCACACACCCCTGTGTTATGGGCTAAACTGCTGTATGCTCTCGCGCAGAGCGGGAACACAGCATCTGACGAGTAGTCCATATTCATTGTCCCACCCAATGCGACGCCATTGATATATAAAGTAATATTTTTAAGCCCAAAATTTTCAAACTTCAAGGCACTCTTTTTATAATCCCCATTCGTCGAAGCGTGGTCTTGCATCCCAATTAAAATCCTTTTAGGCAGTACTCCAAGAGCGATGTTTTCTATCTGTTTCGATGCCAATCCTGTGGGGATCGTGTACAGTTTGATCTGTACCCTGTTAATTGGGTATTTCACTGTGGTGTGTAACAGTTCTTTCTCAATTTCTATATGTTTCGCGGAACTTAGCTTCACTCGGCGTATACGCAAATATGCCTCCATGATATGGATCACAACAGGTTTCGCGCCTTCTTCTTGGTCAGCGCCCAGATTTATACAGATCTCAGGGCTCGTGCGGGTAAGCTTCAATTTCATATCTACCCCGTTCATAAGCAACTTCTCCTGGAATGTAAAGTCCGTGTGCAGGCGTCCAAAACATTCATATATCTTTTTTTTAGAATTTTTAAATTTATCCTTTATACTACCCTCATCTTTAGTGTGGTAATACCCCTCGGCAGATAAAAAGGTATCCTTCGCTTCTTTTGAAAAGTTGAGGACATTTTCCAGATACGATCGTAGGTGGTAGTACCCCGTGCCTGCCGAGATGTTAGTCTGATTTAAATATACGTCACACTGGCTGAATATGGTGTGCAGAAAGTTTGTTTCGGGGTATGCAGCATAATTATCATCGCAATCCGTTCCATCAGAATGAGCTATGCGTAGTTTAGTGTACATGTCCATACAACTGGGATCAAAAAAGTAAGGGCCTGAGCTGGGTATCACGAACTCTATAGGGGCACTGGGTGAACTAATCGTGTTTAAAGGGTTAATTGTAATAAAGTCACTGTGCTCAATAGAAACTTGAGTTGGAGGCAGCTCAAAGAGGGATAGCTCCGATTTACAGCACTGTGAACTGCAAGGATGAATGAAACGTGCCATGGTGAGTTAGAAACAGTGCCACCCCCCCGACGAGTATCAGTCAATCTATGATTCGTGAGAGTAGCGTCCGCAGTTTATATCAGTTAAAAAAATGATCGGTCATAGTTCTCATACGCTTAGAACACTTCTTTTTTGGCCCTTTTACGTTTAATACCACGGGACCCCTTCTTCTTCCTAACAGTTCTCTTCTTTACACCACGTGTTGGTACCCCCTTCTTCCTATCAATTCTCTTCCCTCCGCCACGCATTTTTCTCTTAGCATCTTTGATGATTTCATCCCGTGTACGTTTTAAATGTTTTTTTAGAGCTTCTTTAGGTTTAGTTCCCGCGAGCATTTCCTCTGCTGCGTTAAAACCTGTTTGTAACGCCTTCCTCCCAAGGTACCTAGCCCCCCTCTTCAGTAGTGGTACAGCTGTGCGCAGTATGGATGAAAAAATGGACCCAAGTCCACTACCACGCTGGTATCTCACCCCTCGGTATACCGTGAATGGTTTCCTGGACATTATAACTCAGTGCGCCGAAAGTGTAGCTTCACTGTTAAGCTCCCGTCACCGAATGGGAAATTTTTACCCTCAATCGTTCTTATATATATTGAGATATTAGTTATTAGATTAGTTGAGACAATCACATAATGGGGTCTGTCATATGTAATACTCAAGCTCCGTCCTCTATGGTTGGGAATGTGCGCTACGCGCAGCAGTCGTGCCTGGGTATCCCCAACAAACTGGTGTTCCGCTATATTGCTGTAAATATAGCACATGTCTGGAGGCTGAGAGCTTACATCCAATTTCTCCATCTTCAGCTGATACACTAAGTTGGACAAGTCATCCGGTGCCTCGTGAAAGGTGTCTCTTTGGAAGGCTGCTCGATAACGCCCCTCGGTTATAATTTTGAACACTCTTCCGTCTTTAAGATTTCTGTTAGCCTTTGATTTTAGCATTAGAGTATGTGCAGTGCCTCCTCTGTTTACGAATTCGTATATTAAATCATTCGTAAGGTGTGAGTTTTTTAAACATATGTTTAAGTCTCTCACAACATCCTCAACCGAACCATAGCGGCCCGGTCCTAGTGTCACAGTTGTACTGAAAAACTGTGCGACCTTAGTCCGGGCGATACGTATAGTTTCATCCCGAGTTACCCCGCCGGCTTTTGCACACTCATCACAGTTTCTAAGAATTGTAAAAACGGCATCTTTATATCAATATTTAAAAAGACGGTATCCAGCTGAATTTCACATATCCCCACCTCATACGAATCACGACCCAATTCAATGGGACCATGGAGTTCTGTTACAAAATTGGCTAGTGTTGTTAGGGTGTACAGACAGGGACGATGAGGACGGGAGCGTGACGTAGAAATGGTTGGGGGCCATGCTGCATACTAATTAAGCTTCATGACTGCATCAGCTTTTATATAGGTATTGAAGCTTTCTGGGTAACCTAGCCACTTCACCAGGTACATTTTTCTCTTTCCTGTACCTTTGGTTGCTAAAATTTTCTCAATTTTAAACACATTTTTTCCTAAATTAAATGCCACTTTCTGAAGTTCCTCGCGGTAAAAAAAACCGAGATTTCTTCCCCATTCAAATCTTCAACGTAATACATCATTATCTCGCCTTTAGGCCTCATAGCCCTAACTTTAAAAATCTCGCGTGTCCATCCTTGCTCAAAACCCTTCGCGAATTTATTTCCCGAACGTGACAACCTTACATAATCATTGATTTTGAAACGCACAGATTGTGGTGGCGGTGGTGGTGGTCCATCACTTCTCGGACGCCTGCCTCTTTCTAAAACATCGTTAGGCGTTGTACCGATCGTACGGTGGTGTGAGCGGTTGTAGGATGAAGCCAGTGAATCGAGAACGTTTATATATCTGAGCGTGCTTTTATGTGTAAAATAACGGTGCATGCGTTCCTTTATGGTACGTTGAACTCTTTCAGCTAAAGATGCTTTATGTATAGAGTTGTGACAACATGTTCTGAAAAGCTCGCCCTATAAATTCTTTCCCCATGTCCGTACAAAAATAGCCTGGAATCCTGTTTTCTTTCAACATCAGTGTTTTGGTCGCTTTAGCGACTGTTTCAGGCGATTTATTTTTCAGGGGAACTAGCCACAGGTATCTAGAGAATACATCTATTATGAATAGGATGTAGCGGTAACCATCGTTGTACACCGAATATCTTTGCATGTCTGTTAAATCTGCCTGCCAAATAGAGTCAATCGAAGCGGCTGTTGTCTTTGCTGTTTTAAACCTTTTTCTCACCGGTTTATGAAGTGTGTAAGCATCCTGGGCACGCAAAAATCTCTCAACATCCTTTTTCCTTACACCATAAGTACCTCTGTACAGTCTATTAACGCCACCATAGGATGCAGGGCTAGAAATGTCATAATAGTGCTTACTTAATACGTTAGCCATTTGCGTATTTTAGAGGCACGTGGATAAGGTTGGCCTTCTACTCTCTTCTTTCTTCTCTTCAGAGACACTGCAGCTGTTGTGGGTGAAGGTGTACTCAGTTGTGACACGTGCGATGCATGCTCCAAGTCTTTTAACCTATTCAGATTACCTATCAATGTTTTGGGGACATTTATTTGCTGTAGTCTTGCCTTAATATGCCTCCATCCTGTTGGTGATGGCCTGTCCCACTTTCTCACCAGATCATGAACAATATCAACGATATTGGACCCTTGCACCCTTGATCCATCAACAATGACCTCGCCTGTGTCTGCCCACTGTATGACGGGGTCCTCACTCAATAGATTATAAAGACTTAACCCTTTATTCCTCAATGTATGGGGGAGGCTGTTTTTTAGCACATGTTCGATGTGCTGTGTTCCGCTACTCTTTGGTTGCTCAGGCCCTGTACCACTATGCTCAGCGCTACTCGAGCTGTGCCTCACGGGGAGCTCTGTAGGATGTTTATAATCTTCGTACTCGTGAAGAAATTTCTGCAAAGCCTCTTGATACAAAACCCTTTTCTCATCAGGCGTCTTTTCACTGTTTAATAGGGATAGTAGCTCACTCTCCATTCTTTTAAGCCTACTTTTACGGGGCTCTAGAGCAGCGTCTGGGGTCCTTTGTAATGAAGCATACAGCTCGTGCGGGATCACAACCACCTTCTTCATTATATTAATCTAGTCAGTAAAGGACCCAAAATTGAAAATAAGATGGGTAGGAACGAACCGCCTCTTTGTACAATAATACGCTTTTTCTTACCCACAGTCTGACTTTTATGGGCGAGCGTCCGTATTATGTTCTTGTAACGACGTAAGCGAGCCTTCTGACAGGATTTCATTGGAACATTACATTTTATAACATTGAGGCAGATTTCGCAGATGCATTTTAAAAAGTCAGAGTCGATATTTTTAACAAGCATCTGCTGCAACGACCGAGGCAGTCGTTGATAGATTTTTATTAATTCACGGTATTTCTTTAGCCTATTCATCATTCTGGAATGTACACGGTTTCAGGCTCGTTTGGAAATATATTCGTTCTTAGAAGCACCCTAAACGTGTTTCGCGGGTGAAGGTCACAAAGCAAATATCCATAACGTTGCTTTGTGACCTCTTTATAAACCTCCAAAAACTCCTTACGCTGACTCGGGAACATTTGACTGGCTAATACCCCAATTTGTGACACATCTCTACGTTGAGCGAATAAGACTAGATATTGCGTATTTAACGATACATCGCGCATGTATCTATTTTTGAAAAATAGATTCTGATTGATACGCTTATGTTAAGGTGGTGGGAGAATACTGTAAATGTCTCGGCAAACGTTTTATCCATCTCCAACATGAGGTCGTCAATTACGATGACTGTATGTTCATTTCCCTTTAGTGAATTAACGTCATAGACCCCTTATGGAACAAAACATCGTCCTGGTACTCGTTGAACACTGATTGGTATGTCGAATAGCACCATATAACTTTATGCACAATTTTGAGAACATTTCACCTAAGTGACTCTTTTACAGAATATCACAAATAACGATTTCTGCTCAGCCAACTATAACATAAGCTTATTTAAAATAAATAACGAATCTGGCAACTCAGCAGCCAACTGGCTGAATAATAATTATATATATATGGCTTGTCTGGCAACTCAGCCAACTAGCGGATTAGAGGTCTATAAAAGAGCGGGAGGCGGACGATGGAGTCATATGAGCTCGGCAATCAGCCGAGTGAACGCCCAACTCTGGGCTCCCAGCTCTGGGTCCTCTCTCTCTCTCTTTCTGCCCCTTTGGGGGGGTGAGGAAACCCCTTCCTCCCCAAAGAGGCGCCCTTAAGATAGGCATGCCCCTTTGGGGGGTTCAGCTTGGGGGAGAATTCCGTTTCCAAGTTGCATACCCCTTGCAATCCCATTTTGGGGTTGGCACTCCCCTTTGGGGGGATCAGCTTGGGGGATAACTCCAGGTTGCATACTCCTTGCAGTCCCATTTCGGGGCTGGCAAAAAAGGGGGTGCCTTGGCAGCGAGGGGCGGGGCTTAGCAACGAAGGGGGATGAGGGTGGGGGGGGGAGTGACACTCTTCAACAAAGGGGGGGTGGCACTCTTGCAACAAAGGGGGATGAGGTGGCACTCTTGCAACATTACGTAATATTTTGCAAATGCATTGCACTCTACCCTTTTGACACCATACTACTGATCGTATCGTCGATCACTTAAACAGTCGCGATTTGACTAATAGTAGTCAGCATGGGTTTCGACGCCATAAATCTTGTTTAACTAATTTGTTAGAATTTTATAATGAAATAGTGCGCGAATACGATAGGCATAGAGCGGCTGAAGTTATTTATTTAGACTTCAAAAAAGCGTTCGATACAGTTCCGCATAAAAGATTAATTGCGAAGGTTAAGGGCACAGTATACGCGGTCAGGTAGCTAACTGGTTAGAGGAATAGCTTCGTGCTAGGAAACAGAGGGTCGTTGTTAATGGTAGTGAATCGGGGTGGTTGGATGTAGGTAGAGGTGTCCATCAGGGTTCAGTGTTAGGCCTTTTGCTATTCGTAATCTATTTTAACGACATGGATGTAGGCTTGATCAGTAACGTGTCAAAATTCGCGGACAATACTAAAATAGGCGGTAAAGTTTTTAACGTGGACTATAGAAATAGGCTCCAAGACGAAGTAAATAGGATTATGGAGTGGACGGATAAGTGGCAGATGCAATTTAACTTGTAAAGTTTTGCATATAGGTTTCATAACAATAAGTACACGTACACGATGGATGATAGACAGTTAGCGAGCGTTGATGAGGAAGTAGATTTAGGCGTACGCGTATCTAAGGATTTAAAAGTTAGGAACCAGTGCCTGGAGTCTTGTGCAAAAGCTAATAGGATGTTAGGCTTCATTCCGCGTAATTTCGAATTTAAAACGAAGAATATATATTGCCTCTTTACAAGTCCCTAGTCAGGCCTCACTTAGAATATGCCGTTCAGTTTTGGTGCCCGTATTTGCGTGAGGATTTTGATAGGTTGGAAAGTGTTCAGGGTCGCACCACGAAATTAATTCAGTCATTGCGCAACAAGTCTTACGAAGATAGGATTAAAGAGTTAGACTTGCATTCACTCGAAACTAGGAGATTAAGAAGGGAGCTTATTGAAGTTTTCAAAATCGTTAATAAAATCGGTAACGTAAATTTTGACAAATTGTTCACTTTCGATAATAGCAATACTCGTAATAACGGATTTAAGTTGCGTGGCAGACGTTTCATTACTAACATCGTTAAAAACTTTTTACGTTTAAAGTAATTAATAAATGGAATAATCTTCTCGCGTCCGTCGTGAATCTACCAGCGTTAATATGTTTAAAAACTGTTTAGATAGGCATTTTAAAATAATAACGTCGTTTAAAATAATAAAACAATTAGCAACAGGAGCTCTGGGGGTAGTGGTCGAGGATGACTCTGTTGACGATTAAAAAAAATATTAGACTAACACGGACTTAGATGTAGCGAGTAGCGTAAACTAACTCACTTTTTGTTATACTCTTCATACTTTTTTTTCTTTTCTTATCCTCACTTTCCTTGCATATCTGTAGTTTGCATGGTATGACAGTGTTTGAGTTAAGACTGTGTTTGCATGGTTTGTAAGCGTTCTTATTTTACTTCTTTTCATCTTTCACCCCTTTCTTATTCTCTTCAACTATTTTTCCGACTTGTCGGCAGTGGCCGGCGTATGATGGTGGTGGTGAATCTTTCTTTCTCTTTTTCTGAGTGAATGCTAACCCACGAATGATAGGTTTTGCTACTTATTTAACCCCTTATTATCTTCTTTTAACCCCCTACTCTCTCCTTTCTCTCGGGCTAACCTTAGAATGAATCTTTGGGTCTTTGTTAGCCTTAGCTTCTGTACTTAGCTTCTGTAGATGTGAAGAACATCGCTTATCCGAACGTAGACTCCGCGATCAGACCGATCCCTCACGATGACACGATGCCGATTCCGATACCTCCACAGCATGGACTCGATTCTTTAGAAGACGAAAAGGAATCCGACGAAGGTGCGATTGGCGGAGATGCGGGACCTTCGGCCGATCTTGACTACACACCTGACGAAGAGCAATCGGAGCCGGAGAGGCTTACCCAAAACGAGTTGAATGACCTCATTAGAGACCTAGCCCTCTCCAAAGAGAAATCAGAACTTCTCTCCTCGAGACTCAAGCAGGAACACTTACTTGAGAAGAACGTCCGAGTGTGTCACTATCGAAAACGAAACCATGATTTGGCGACATTTTTTACAGTAGACGGTCCGCTTTGCTAGTGCCATGATATCAACGGACTTTTCGAGAATTTGTCACAGGTACACACACCATCTGAGTGGCGCCTCTTCATTGATTCCTCACAGCGAAGCTTGAAAGCGGTTCTCCTGCATAACTGGAACTTAAAGCCGTCCATCCCGATCGCCCACTCTGTTCATCTAAAGGAGATGTACGATAACATGAATATACTATTCGAAGCAATCCAATACAGCACTCATCAATGGAATATCTGTGGTGATCTCAAAGTCATTGGTATCTTAATGGGCATGTAAGGAGGGTTCACGAAATACTGTTGTTTCCTATGCCTATGGGACAGCCGTGCTACCGCGGATTATTACATCAGACGTGAATGGCATCAAAGAAGCACATACGAGCCAGGAACGGGCAGTGTCCAGTGTATTCCTTTAGTTGATCCAAAGAAGATTTTCCTGCCACCTCTCCACATTAAGGTCGGCTTAATGAAAATTTTTGTGAAAGCGATGGGTAAGGCGAATTCGAGAGGGTTTCGATACCTTGTTGAGAAATTTGTAAACATTAGTGCCGCGAAATTGAAGGAGGGAATCTCTGTGGGGCCCAAAATCATGGAGGTTCTGCAGGATGAAGGCTTTGAAGAAAGCCTCAATGCCTTAGAATTAAAAGCATGGCAGGCTTTCAAATGGATTTGTGGAAACCTCTTGGGTAACCACAAGTCTCCCGCATACAAAGATGGAGTTCAGAAACTGCTCGATGTATATCAAGAAATGGGCTGTCGCATGTCCTTCAAAATACATATCTTACATTCGCATCTAAATTTCTTTCCCGAAAACCTTGGCGCGGTGAGTGACGAATAGGGGAAACGCTTCCATCAAGACATCCAGTCAATGGAAAATCGCTACCAAGGTTTCTGGAACGAGAGTATGCTGGCAGACTACTGCTGGATGTTGTACCGCGACGATCCGGACAAGGTTTACAAAAGAAAATCGTACTCGCAACGTTTTTAGGTTGGTGTACATTTCTTTTTATGAATAAAGTTGTACTTTTACGATAAATTGTTCTGAAATTAACACCAGTCATATTTCGATAACTAGATGTGCTAGAGGAAAACCGAAAAAAGATTTAGAATCAGTGTACAAAACTAGTCTAGAAATGTGTGTATTAGGGTGGATCGATTTTACATTTTTTTCGATTTCCATATTCTAATAGAGACAAAAACTTGCGCATGCATGAGAAAATAGCCTCTGCAAAATTTTAGTTTAATAGGTAATCATCTTCTGCCCCCGGCAGAGCGATGAAAATCATATTTTAGTAGTCAAAAACGTATTTTTCTTATAATTTTTAAAATATTTCAATATGCATCAAAATTATTCCTAATAACTATAAAGTCGATGAAAAAGACCTCATATGATCGTTTTTCCAAGCGCTTTGTCCTACGTTAATATCTTTTGCTTCCGGCAACAACGTCAAATGTTGAATAAATAGGTAATTTATATACATATTTTCAGATCAGCTCTTTGTCTTAAATAATGCATTTATATATTTCCCATAGCATTTATATCGTTGCTTAGGCATGAAATAACACACACGCAAAATTGTATGACTCTAGGCTAGGGTTTAAAGGTCATCTCTGGTGAGTGCTGCCAGCAGCAGCTGCCACTGACGCGCCAGTCGAAAGGGTGGAGCCATTCGTATGATTGAAATGAAACTACAAAGGCCAGTTCAGTGGATCATATGCCTATTACACGGTAATGAATTATCACTGCGACACCTCATTCAAGACTTGGACGGCAAAACAACTGGGCCAATGGGCTTTACTGGACCAATTGGAAAACAACTGAACGACTGCGAAAAACTTCCAATTACAGAATTCGATGCCATTCCATCTTCCGACATTGACATAGATGATGCCGAGTTGAGCACTGACCAAAAATATTTGTTAGGCATCTACAGAGCAGTGTCGAGCGGTAGCTGCTCTTCAGCTCTCACGGCTCGAAATCCAGGTAAGATGGCGCATTCCAGGTGGCTGACAACAGCAAATAGATTTCTGCGCCTCTATGTTTCAACCAGTGAACCCTCCAGCACCTTCAACGAAGTTGTGCGATTCATTATGACAGTTTACGCACCAATTTGGTTTAAGATAAAGAAAAACTCCAGTTTCACTGAGGGCGCAAAATTTTTTTTCGAAATGATGCCTCTCTCTCAGACCATGCCTCAAAGATCTAAGACAATCGCCAACAAAGTCCTCCGTAGAAATTCTTTCTTTGCTCACCCAGAAAATATTTTGATCTCCATGCTACATGCCGATGAGCAACACATAAGAGAATTGGGATGGAGAAGAATATTAAAAGCACGATCAAAACAATCACCTCCGGGGGAAATTCGAGCCTTCGCCATGCCTGAGCTGCTCTCCGATAGTCAAAACTATTACGAAATGATCAACTGGCAAAGGCTGAGGTGACCGAACCCCCCGTTACAAAAACAATACCTGATACCCGAATAAAAGAGTTTGTTGAGACGGGAGACCAGCCTGATGGACTGACCCCACTATTCCCTTGTCATACTCAAGCGGTCGAGAGACTCATCAAATTAGTAACCGAAGCCTCTGCCGGTGTAAGTGGAATAGAAGAGAGGGACGGATTCATCCGCTCCCGTCTTCACTCCCGAACAAAAATTCCACGATTTGATTCTAAGAAAGATTACCGTATGTAAATCGACATGCAGCCAAAGGAAGGGTGGTTGGGGCTGGATAGGGTGGAACTCGACGTACAGCCACCTCCTCGTGGTGAGTTCTGGGTTGCTAATTTTATAAAATTAGCAAGCGAGGAGCTGTACTTAGTACTTATCGTACTTATAACATCGAATTAACGTAATTATAATCCACATTTAGACTTTTCTCGGGGACAGAAGATATTACTCTTGAGTCATAAAATTTTGCGTGTGTTATTTCATGCCTAAGCAACGATATAAATGCTATGGGAAATATGAAATATATAAATGCATTATTTAAGACAAAGAGCCGATCTGAAAATATGTATATAAATTACCTATTTTTTCAACATTTGACGTTGTTGCCGGGGGCAAAAGATATTAACGTAGGACAGCGCGCTTGGAAAAACGATCATATGAGGTCTTTTTCATCGACTTTATAGTTATTAGGAATAATTTTGATGCATATTGAAATATTTTAAAAATTATAAGGAAAATACGTTTTTGACTACTAAAATATGATTTTCATCGCTCTGCCGGGGGCAGAAGATGATTACCTATTAAGCTAAGATTTGCAGAGGCTATTTTCTCATGCATGCGCAAGTGTTTGTCTCTATTAGAATATGGAAATCGAAAAATGTAAAATCGATCCACCCTAGTGTGTATACATCTTTGATAAGAGAAAAATATTCGATTTTCTCGACCAGTTTATTTAAGTAGCTGAGGTATTTTGTACAATTATTGTAATACAGAATACAATAGAGTATGTATTTGGGATGGTTTGATTCTTATATTGATCAGGAATGGTCTACAGAGCAGAGACCTGTAAACATTCATGAGGACAGGAACTCTGTTGGGAACCAAGAAGTATGGAAATGCTCTTGTAAGGGAAATTTGAATAGGCCCTTAAAATTTGAGGCCTAACATTAGCCTGAGACAAATCACCCTAAAGAAACAGTGTTCTAATGGAGTAAAATACCATATTAGCTGTTGTGTTTAACTCACCCTAAGATGAAATTAATCCTCAAACTATTGGATAAAAACAAATAAAACCTAGGCTCATATTTAAAGTGTACAGGCTGTAACAAATATTGTGGAAAATTTGTTCAAAGAACTTTTATCATATAGTCTTACACCTGCCAAAGGCTAGTTAAAAATACAAAGAAATGTGAACTTACAGAACAGTAAAAACGTGAAAATGGGATGATAACTTATCATTCATATATTAAAAAAAATTAATAAAGATTTGAGATATTTGACGACAGTATGAAACAGTTGGAATGTCAAGAGCAAAAATGGTATTTACAATTACTTAAAAATGCATTGTTTACCTGCATTCACGAACTTTTTTTCAAATCTGGAGTGTTCCCCACATGTAGGGAAGGTTTCCCTCAGTGAAAGAAAGTGTGTGTATGTGTGTGTGTGTGTGTGTGTGACCTGAGGGGAGGTAGCCTACCTCCAGGATGAGAGTTGTAAAGTAATAATATGTATTGTTGACCGACATCGAATGGGAAAATAATAATAATTATGATGAATAATAATTTATGGACGACCTGAGAGAGAGAGAGAGAGTTACAAGGATTTACAAGGACAAGAGGAAGTTTCAAAGACCTTCCGGTCCACTCTGGGAGGTTCCTGTTATTAAACAAGTTTATTTTTCTTTCAACTATTCTAACAGTAGTAGAAAACTGGATAGAAAAGTATAAGGCTCTCTCCCCACTCTCCGCTCCCTCCCTGTCAGAGGCAGGTATGGAAAAAGGTTGAAGAAAATACCTTAACCCTGAAAAAGTAACCAAGGAAATTTTACAGGAAAGTGAAGAATATATAAGATAGCTCTATAATTACGTATGCCCACATAGACACTGGGCAGGCGAACTCCTGCAGAGTTATGTTATGTTTTAGTCTTAAACCATGAGAATATTTAAAAATTTGTCTAGCCTACAGTATTTTTAAATACATTTACACTTTGGCTTGAAACAACCTCTGAGGGAGGTTGGTTCCAGATATTAACTATTTTATAGGAAAAGAAATTGCCGCAGACAGAGGTCCTAAATGTCTTTAGTTCCTGTTTAATTAAACCTATTATTTCTTATCGGATTGTCATTAAGTGAGAATAAGTTCCTGTAGTCTACCCTGTCTATTCCATTGAGCATCTTGAAGACTTGAATAAGCTGACCGCGCAACCTCCTCGTCTCTAAGGTAAACAGATTTAGGCGCTCCAATCTCCGTTGGTGGTTTTGCATTCTCATTGAAGGGATCAATTTTGTAGCCCTTGCTTGTACTCTTTCTAACCTTTCTATATCTTTCCTAAGGGACGGAGACTAAAACTGTGCACAATATTCCAGTTGAGGTCTGACTACTGAATTATAAAGAGACATTACAGTCTCCTTGTTCCAAAACTTGAACTGTCTTTCAATATAACCTAATATTTTTAAGGCCCTCTTTTTAACTTCTGCACAGTGCTCTGACGGTTTCAGATCATTACTGATATAGACTCCTATGTCTTTCTCTAGATTGGTCTCAGTCAAGTTCCTTCCCAAGAGTGAGTAATCTGTCTTCGGTTTTTATAACCTATTTGCATTACCTTACATTTGTCCAAGTTGAATGGCACCTGCCAAGTAGCAGACCATTCGCCCAACCTGTCAAGATTATTTTGAAGCGTTCTTACGCCCTCCTGAGTACCTACACTACTTCCTAATTTTGTACCGTCTGCAAATTTGAAAATTGTACTTACTGTAGGAGCCCGGCGTCTATATCTTTAATATAGATGATAAAAAGTAAAGGACCCAGAACGGAACCCTGAGGGATACCACTGGTGACGGGCGCCCACTCCGAAGCCACTCCATTTATCACCACTCTCTGCTTTCTATCTTTTAACGAATCCTCAATCCATTTGGAAACGAGCCCGGTGATTCCTAATCCTCTGACTTTAGCCGTGAATCTTGCGTGAGGGACTTTGTCAAAGGCTTTTTGAAAGTTGAGATACACTATATCTATTGCTCTAATTGCATCGTATAGACCAGGGGTTCCCAAACTTTTACCACCAAGGACCCCTAAATATTAATTCCATACGGACATAGACCCCCCCAAAAAAAATTATGAATTCAGTTACAAACTATAGTATATTTCATAAACATAGATAGCTTTTAAATTAATGTAAAATTAAACATTCTACGCTCATTAAACCAGTTTAATAAACACTTACCGAATGTCTAGTGTGAAATGGAAATTTATTTTAATATAGTTAATGTTACTATTTTTCCAAAAGCTTAGAGAACCCCTGGAAGCTTCCTACAGACCCCTGGGGGTCTGTACAGACCACTTTGGGAATCCCTGGACTATAGACTATGCATATTATGGAAAAACTCTAACAGATTTATCAGACAGGTTCTATGTCGATTAAATCCATGTTCAGAATAATAAATTAGATTGTTAGAGTGAAGGTGATACACAAGATGTTCTGTAATGATGGATTCCAACAGTGTTCCAACAAATTATGTTAAACTGATCGGGCGGTAATTACAAGGATTTTCCCTATCACCCTTTTTAAAGATTGATTATACATTTGCTAACTTCCAATCCGTTGGAACTTTCGCTAACTCGATTGATTGTTTGAATATGGTTACTAAGTCGTCAACAACATTGTGGATAACCTCTTTTAATACTCTTCGAAGAAATAAGTCGGGACCAGGTGATTTGTATTTATTCATCTTGTCAATTAATTGCTGTACCTTATCTCTCGTAAAACTTATGATCTCTACGGGATGGTCACCGTCATACGTAATCCAAGGATTTGGCATTTCAATTGTGTCTTCCTCCGTGAAGACTGTAATGAAGAACTCGTTTAACGTATTAGCTATATCTTTATCACTAAATTTCAATACGCCATTTCTATCTTTTAGGGTATCTACAAAATTATTAATTGGCTTTCTGCTATTTACATGGCCAAAAAAGCAAAAACACTTTTGGGTTAACTTTACAGAGTGAGGTAACTAGCTTCTTCATCACGTTTGGCTGATCTAATTAAAGACTTAACCCTCCTACGTAGGTTTATATAGTTTTCTGAATTAGTCTGGTTGAGTAGTTTGGAGCACCGACAATTCAGCGCAGGACAATTCAGCGCCGACAATTCAATGCCGACAATTCAGCGCAAAGACAATTCAGCGCAAGACAATTCAGCGCCGACAATTCAGCGCAAGTCAGTACAGTTAAAAGTTTAGTTAAAAATAATAAAAATAAATCGCAATAAATAAAAAAGAGAAAAATTTGTATATTTATATACAGTATATGCTAAATTGGGTCGGTATCGAAGGAGTGACATTTCAAAGGAGTGACATTTCAAAGGAGTGACATTTCAAAGGAGTGACATTTCAAAGGAGTGACATTTCAAAGGAGTGACATTTCAAAGGAGTGACATTTCAAAGGAGTGACATAACAAAGGAGTGACATAAATACCGTAACGGAGTGACATAACGAAGGAGTGACAAATCGGAGATAAAATTCAAAGGAGTGACAAATCGGAGATAAAATTCAAAGGAGTATAATTATTAAAATTTTATTTAAAAAAACAAAATTTGTTAGAATTGTTAAAATTAAGATTTTATTTCAAAAACTAGAAACCTAACCTAACCTAACCTAACCTAACAGTTGCAAGCCTCTCTTCCCTCTGGATTTGTTCTTTCTTCTTCTTTGTTGGTATTTTCGCGCTGAATTGTCTTGCGCTGAATTGTCTTGCGCTGAATTGTCTTTGCGCTGAATTGTCTTGCGCTGAATTGTCGGCGCTGAATTGTCCTGCGCTGAATTGTCGGGTCACGGAGTAGTTTGTAGGTTCTATTTCTTCCCGTAATAGCATTGCTAATTTCGTTGTTAAACTATTTCGGCGACTTTGTTGACAAGGAAACTATTTTAGTGGGTATAAAAGTGTTCTGTAATATTCTAAATTGATTCCTATACGAGCTCCAGGTGACATTGACATCCTCACTTATTAGAACTTCAAGTGTGTCTAAACCACTTCGGAAGCTTTCAAAATTTGCTCTCGTGAAATCCAGTCTTTCACGATTCTGGAACCCTGAGGTCAAACCTAATCAAATTATGATCTCTGTTACTCAAATTTTCACCAATAGTCAGGTTGGAGACTAGGTCATCTTCGTCCGTGAATATGAGGTCTAGTTTATTATTACCCCTTGTAGGTCCGTCAACCCATTGACTTAAGTTATCATCGGCAAATTCCAACACTCTTGAGCCCTCAGCATCAGCTGTTTTGTTTTCCCAATTTATATTACCACAATTAAAATCACCAAAAATCACATTGATCTTATTATTCAGTATTCTGCTTAATTGTTTATACAAGTTTATATCCTTATCAACGGAGTAGTGATGTGACCGATATATAGGGTGACCAGACGTCCGGCTTTAGGCGGACAGTCCGCCTTTTGAGCACTCTGTCCTCAGGGTGTCCATTTCCAAATTTCCAAAAAGGAGGACACTGCGTATGTGGCCGTACGTTAACATATATGTATATATATATATATATATATATATATATATATATATATATATATGTTAACGTACGGCCACATACGCAGTGTTCTCCTTTTTAAATGGCCACCCTACCGATATACTAGAAGTAGATGCACTACTTTATTATTTAGGTTTAGATCAATTCCTAACATTTCATGAGGCGATAAGATATTACTGTTTACCAGGTGCAGGAAGTCCCGAGCATACAAAAGTACACCGCCGCCTTCCCTTCCGTTCCTATCTTTGTGAAACATTTTGTAACCTACCATTTCAAATTCTCCAACAAAATCCCTTGATTCAGAATGAATCCAGGATTCCGTTATTCCTATGGTATCAAAGTTCTAAGTTTTGACAAGCGCTATAAATTCCATTAGTTTGTTTCTAATTGACCTAGCATTGAAGAGCACAGTTTTGAGAGATTTTAAGTTGTGATTTCTCCTAACTGGCCTGAGTCGTTTCCGAAGCAGTTGAATCAACTACTGGGGGAGTGAGATGAACTGCTGTTGGAAGAGGACTAACTGCTGGGGGAGGAGGACTAACTGCTGGAGGAGGAGGACCAACTGCTGGGAGAGGAGGACCGACTGCTGGGGAGGAGGACTGATTGCTGGGGGAGGAGGACCGACTGCTGGAGGAGTAGGTTTAACAGTTGGGGGAGCAGGATCAGTTGCTGGTTTGAGGGGGTCCTAGTTTAAAAAGATTATACAAATTAATGTTCAGTAAATCACCAAACTTCATTTTCCCCTTCTGATTAAAATGTATCCCGTCCGAACCAAAGTATTACCCATTTCCTTAGAATATAGGCCAAAAATCAACAAACTTTAGGCCTTTTTCATTACACATGCGTTTAACTCTCTTATTTATGCTAATGGCTTTACTTAAAGTATAGTCACTAGCATGCATTCGAGGGAGAATCCCTACAACCATACCCATATCTGTCTTATCCCTAAAGTTGTCGGTTAGGATCTTGAACTGTTTTACAATAGACTCTGTCTGCCCTTCTGTCCCTCCCTGAAAAACGTCATTGCCACCAACATGTACAATGATGGGGCAACTCTTATTCTTGATATTAATTTTGACTAATTCCCTATTAATTATCTGACTCGTGGCACCTGGAAAACATCGGAGATTTCGCTTGGTCACGCGTCTTGCTCCGAAAAAGTCCCCTTGATTCCCTAAAAGAGAATCCCAATTAAAAAGGATTCCTCCTCTTCGTCGGCAAGCAAGTGAAACTGATTTTTGACGATAATGGGTTCCGAATCCTTATGTTTTGATTTTGGTTTGGAGGGTCTTTTATTTTTGACCAATTGGAAGTCTCGCTCCTCCGTCTTACTTTCCGGAATATTCACCGTATTTTCCAAGCGAGCCAAGCTTTGTTCTAGATGTTTACCCTTACAGTTTATATCTGCTGATGTGTTTTCAGTCTGATCTTGTCCACTGGGTTGGATTTCCACTGCTACGACCCGAGCTTCAAGCTTTTTTACTAATTCTTTTAGCTCTTTAACTCCCTTTTCGTGGTTTTCTCTAAGTTTACAAAACAAATATATACTCAGGGATGTGATGTCGCTGATATTACCTTCGGGGAAGTCGACGCACCAATGATTAACTTTACATTTAGAGCATTCCGCTTTCAATTTAGCTGGCACTGTCATATTTTCTCTTTTTTTACGATACGTTACTTTAAATAATACAATATGTTATGTACTTTAAATAATACAATATGTTATGTACTTTAAATAATACAATATGTTACTTTAAATAATACGATACATGACGATATGTTACTGTAAATAATGCAATATGTTACTGTAAATAATACAATGTATTACTTTAAATAATACGATACGTTACTTTTAAATAATACAGTATGTTACTTTAATTAATATAACGGATGGTGATGGGGGGGGGGGGGAATGGTGAGTGTGGAAATAAACACGTGTTACAGACCGGAAACTGAGTTGAATACAGAATTGAATGGAACCTGTGGGCTGCCGTTAGTAACAATGCAGACTGATATTAATTTAAATAATACAATGCTATTTTAATTAATATATTGGTTAGTGAGGGAGGAATGGTGAATGCAGAAATACAGAAATAAATAAATACGCTCAAACGAGTGGCACGTGTTACAGACCGGAAATGGAATTGAATACGGAACTGACTGAGATCTGTAGGGAGCCGTTTATAACAATACGGAATGATGTTACTTTAAATAATATAATATGTTATTTTAATTAATACAACGAATCGTGGTGGAGAAGTAGTGAATGCGGGAAATGGACCTGCGAGAGCACGTGTTACAGACCGAAAACGTAAATAGACTCGAATACACAAATCTTACTATGAACTCGTCTGAAAATGCAATCTGTAACGACCGTCTAAAACAATGCAAAATTATTTCACGTTAACTTTACCAGAGAAACTTAGCCGAAAAAATAGAATTTAAACAATACGGAATGATGTTCGTTAAAACCGGAAAAGGAATAAATTAAGTCTAATTAATAAGCAATATTGCTTGGCCTAATTTCAATAATAAAGTAAATAAATATAATTATACTTATCTAACAAATTTTGTTGAATCAAACTTTGTCACTAAGTCACTATCGAAAAAAATTACTGGAGACCACACAGCACGTCCGCCTCCGATGAAGTCTAATGGAAGAGGACTGGGTCTAATGGCGAGAGAGAGAGAGAGAGAGAGAGAGAGAGAGAGAGAGAGAGAGAGAGAGAGAGGTTACCTCAAAAGGCCTTGCAGCCCATACCGAGGAGGTACCAATGGCAACGGGTGCCAGGGGAAAAATTCATACATCCTCAAATAGTGTGCAAGATTCGGTCTAACCTTTTCTTGAACTGATCCACAGAGGAACTGTTCACAACTTCCGAAGGTAACCTGTTCTGTGTCACAGATCTTATACGTAAAGTAATTCCCACACACACTAGTGCTAAACCGTTTCAAATCCAACTTCCAACCATTGTTGCGAGTTGTGTTATCATTTAAACTAAATATGCTTCTAAAATCGACATCGTTGAACCCACGTAAGAGCTTGAAAACCTCGATGAGTTGACCGCGCAGCCTCCGAGTTTCCAGCGAAAACAAGTTCAGAGCGCGTAAGCGTCGATTGTAGCCCATGTGCCTAACGGAAGGGATTAACTTTGTGACCCTCGCCTGCACTCGCTCCAGCCTGTCAATATCTTTCCTACGGGTGGACGACCAGAATTGCACAGCATAGTCTAGGTACGGCCGAACCAGGGAATTGTACAGAGAGAACACAATCTCCTTGTTCCAAAATTGAAATTGCCTCCTGATATAACCTAACAACTTCTGGGCTTTCTTTTCCACCTCTACGCACTGTTTGGCAAACTTAAGGTCGCTGCTAATTAGCACACCCAAGTCCTTTTCCAAACCAGTGGCCTCGATATTACTCCCCAAAATGCAGTAGTCCGACTTGGGATTGGCGTAGCCAATGTGCATGACCTTGCATTTACCAAAGTTACGGCATTTGCCATTTTTCCATTTTTCGGACCACTCTCCTATTCTACGTAGGTCCGCACGCAGTTGCTCGATCGCTTCGGGCGTCCCAACATTGGTCCCAAGCTTGGTATCATCAGCGAATTTGGCCATCCTATTGACGATGCCAGCGTCGATATCATTTATGTAAATGATAAACAACAGTGGCCCAAAACGGAACCTTGAGGAACCCCGCTAGTGATCGAGGCCCAACCCGAGATAGCCCCTTTAATTACAACCCTCTGCCGCTATTCTTCAGCCGGTTTTTATCCCACCTACCTACTTTCCCACTGATACCCAGCGCGCGGAATTTGGCCATTAGCCGGCGGTGAGGTACCTTATCAAAGGCTTTCTGAAAGTCGAGATAAATTATATCAATGACGTGGAAAAACGTGGAGAAACTCAAGCAGGTTGGTAAGACACGACCTATGCCGTCTAAACCCATGTTGGGAGTCCCCAAGCAGCTTGTAGAATCCAAATGGTCAACAATCCTCTCCGCTATTATCCCTCTAATAATTTACCTACAACCGAAGTGAGACTAATGGGACGATAGTTCCCTGGACTTTCGTGATCCCCTTTCTTAAAGAAAGGGGGCACGTTGGCTTCCCTCCAGTCACCAGGTCCATCTCCAATGATATGTTGAAGACTGTAGCCAGGTGGGGAGCCACCTGGTCGCGCACTTCCCGCAATACTCTGTGGAGGAACTGGACTGGCCCAGGAGCCTTAAACGCGTCCAGTTTGTCTATTCTATCGGCAACGGCTGTCCTGGTACACCGAACACTATCCAGGCCAGCCCCTTCGTGCCTGACGCATGGCTCGGGGATGACGCGGGTGTCCTCCCTGGTGAACACTCCCGCAAAGTACTCATTTAGCACATTAGCGATGTCCGCGTCGGAGGTCCGCAGCGCGCCGCTGGAGTCCTTTAACGGGCCTATCATCCTTCTAATGGCTTTCTACTGCACAGGTGGACATACACCTCAGTGTTCTCATCGGAACGATTAGCCTTCGCCCTCCAATACGCAGCTTCCCTATTTCGGATAGCCGAAGCGATGTCCCGACTGAACCACTTAGGCTGCGTCGAAGCAGGTGTGACCGGTTTTGAGGGTATGGCAGCAGACTGCAGCACCATAAACTCGTCCCGGAATGCACTCCACACTTCCTCAACATCGCCTCCCACCTCTAATCCCATCCCACCTACGCTATCCCGGAGGCTAACAAAGTCCGCCCGCTGTAGATCGAGCTTACTGCATCTTGAGTTACTACGCTTCACCCGAGGGACGCATACACAGAACCTTATCAGACCGTGATCATTCCCACCCAACGATTCGTCAACGGTGAGGCCAGTGACCAGGTTGTCTTCGGTCTGAATACTAAGTCGAGAACGCTTTCGCCTCGTGTAGGCCAATTGACCCACTGAGTCAGGAAGTTCTCATCAGCAAAGTCAACTAGCCTCCTTCCTTCGGCATCGGCAGTCCTGTCTTCCCACTTTATGCCGCGACAGTTGAAATCTCCTAACACACACACACCCTGTCCCCTAGCAGGCTACGGATTTCGGTGTACAGTGCTGTATCCTCCTCAAGGAGGAGATGCGGAGGTCTGTACACCAAGATTAACTTATAGTTCGTCACTCCCACGTTTAGATCGACGCCAAGCAGCTCCCGTTCCGATCGGAACTGGCAGTCAACCGGACTCAATGTGTCCCTCACGTATATTAGTACCCCTCCCCCTCCCGACGGGTGCCGTCCTTGTGAAACATTCAATACCCGGGAATCTCGAATCCCCCAACGTAGTCCCTACCATCAGTATGAATCCATGACTCGGTGATGGCAACGATATCCTGGTATTCTGATGCTAAGAGCGCCCGTAGCTCGCAAAACTTATTCCTTTTCGACCTAGCATTAAAAAAGCACTGCACGGAGGGAGCTTTCCGTATTCTGACCGCCCCCTAGCATGTCCAGTTTCCCGAACAGCCAGGGCTGTCGGGAGTTGAAGAGCCCCTCACGAACGAGGGGGCAACTTCCGCAGGAGGCTGAGCCCCCTCCAACGGGGAACGAGGGTCACCCACCTGTGCATGGACGCACCCTTCAGTTGAAGATACGTCCGCCACCGGCTCAAGATCATCTCTCCCCGGTGGGGGCCCATCGTCAATCCCCGGGCTTGACCTCACCATACGGTATAGGTGCCGGTCAAGCGCGTGCCTAGCACACCTTACCCTTGACATTGAGGTGGATACCATCCCTCTGATACAGGTCCCACCTACCCGAAAACGCGTGGAACGGGTCAACAAACCTCACGCCCAGTGGGGCGCGCAAGTCTTGCACCCTCTCATTGATGCCAGTGACCTTACTGAGAGCGCTTGTCACTGGCATTCATCCGCGGTAAAATACCCATCAACATTCCCCTGTCTGTCTTAAGTTTTAGATCATCCGCAAGAGACATGATCTCGGTGATGATCCCTTCCGTCGAACCTACCCTACCGCCTTTGAGGAACAGGTCGTTGCCACCAGCTTGGACAACGATCGCAGTCCTCCGACTAGCCACGCGCAGCTTCTCTAACTCTTTCCTTAAGTGCGCAGTTCCCCGACCAGGTAAGCACCTTACCTTCCTCCTGTCCCGGTTTGCAGAAGCAAAGTACTTCTCCTGGCCCCTGATCTGCGAGTCCCCAATCAAGATGGTGTCTTCCTCCTTCGCGCACAGGAGACTAAAGCGGTTGAAGGTCCTGAGAGCGGTAACCGGTCTCAGGTTTCGCCTTCGCAGCCTTCTTGCCCGATACCTTTCGACACCCGTCGCCACCCATAGACTCAGCCGCACTTACACCACCCAACCCACCCCGACCGGCAGCTACATCCTTCAGTTTCTTTGGGCCATCAGTAGGCCCCTTCCCACCCTTTTACTTTATCGGCCTCTTCCCACCCTTCTTTATCGGCCCTTTCTTTGCGCCCTCCCTTCCCTGCACCTTGCGCCGCGGTTCCGTGCATTCCACGTGGGTCCCTGGCGATTCCTCACACTGATTTTGTACCCTGGACCCCGGTTGCACCTTTACCTTTTTCTCCGCGGTCTCGAGCTCTGTCTAGTCCGCCGCTGGACCGCCTTTCCAGAGCGGCTATCCTATCAATGAGTTCCGGGGTGGAGGGCGCAGCCGCGTCAGTGACCGCCGCGCCTCCAACTGCCGATCTGGACGACTCGAGCCGCCGGACCATCTCCTCTAGCTTCTCGTAAAACTGCATGGGTTCGCAAAAGCGGCACATGCTAGAGTGGTTGATCTTCTCGAAGCAAGCTTCTTTGAAGTTCGTCACCCACTGGTTTACTCCATACCTCGCACACTCAGCCTTCAGTTTCTGCGGTCCAGTCATTATAACTTATTTTTGTTCTAACTCCTAATACAATGAATAAGATAAAGCGTTCTAGCAATGAAAACTTTTGAAAACGTTCTGACCAGTACATAAAAAAAGGAGGGGGGGTGAATTATTCCCGCGCAAGCCGCATCCGCTACCTGCAAGTGAAGGTTCATCCCATTCAGAAGACTACACTTCTCACTGCTGCCGCACCGACCAAAGGTCTCCCCAGGGCCGGACAGTCCCAAACGTGTCGCAGCTACCAACTGACAAACACTCGCGACGCAAGCGTCAAGGATTTCTCGCCAGGAGCGACAGCAAGATGCAGCTCCTTACTAAGTCTTACTAGTCACTCACAAACGGCCAGACTCTTAGAATCCAATGTTCAAAGGATATCCCACCAGACCCAGCAGCTACTAAAAGAAAAGTGTTTTTTTTCAGTCAGAGGAGAGCATCCTTAACCTAAGCTAAAAGGACAGAGTAGGGAAGGGATGGGGTCCTTGTAACCCACGGGACAGGATCGTACAACAAACTTCAACCGCCCTCCCGAAAGAGAGAGAGAACCTAAAGGAACTGGCAGCCAATTTCTCTAGAATCCCACGACTCGCGACCTTAGGGCTGTCACACCCCAAGTATAAAGTTTACAACCCCCAGAAGAAGTGTGCGTAACCTCTATACCCCCTGCGGGAAAGAGAGAGAGAGAGAGAGAGAGAGAGAGGGAGAGAGAGAGACAGACAGACAGACAGACAGACAGACAGACAGACAGACTTTCTTAAGAATTTATTACATTTATTTTAATAATTCAATAGGTATATGTGATCCTTTATCTTTTTGAATGGTATCGCTATTTTTTCTTATCCGGATGACGTCACACAGGGTGTTTGCATAGCTGTTACTAGAGGAATTGCCTTCAGAGGTTTCTTGGGATGATTCACGCTGGCATAGCTCATCATCGGCCATCATTTATGCACATACATACACGTATAATTAGGTCACGTCTACAATTTTTAATTTTCCCTTGTCAGGCTCCCCCGCTCCCTTCACCCTTATCAATCCCCACCCACTTTCAGAGATTGAAATTCTTGCGTTTTTCCTCTTTTCCCCTCTACCATATATTAAATTATTATGTCATCGTGTTGTCGTTGGCCCGTATAGTTCATACTATGACGTCACGCACCTATTTATTTTTATTTATTTTCCAGGTTAGGTTTAATTGTTGATTGTTTGTTTGTTCGTATTTGTTAAGTTAGAAATTCTTTGGTATTAAAATGATGGCCGGTAAAGTTCACTGTATGACGTCACATACATATGTATACAAAAATATATATATTTTTATCATCATTCATTTATCTTATCCCCCCATTATCGCTAATTCCCTCACCTCGGATCTACAACTTAACGTAGAATCCGAACCACGACCCAACACGGGTGGTCAGAAATTACAAATTACAAGATCCTGTCCCAAAGCTGGATCCTTATCTGCTCAGCAGATAGCTGGTGAGGGAAGCTACTTTTAGGGCCTCTTTGTGAGTGACCCGTTGCCCACTTTGGGCTTCCATCATGAAAAAGAAAAACTATAGTATTTGTCATTTACCATTTATTGGGGCTGTAGAAAAAATACTTGAGCTGACTGACAACCAATGAATGACACATCATATGTTTCATTTCTTCTATGACACATTATTTCATATTTTTAATACTTGCTTTCCTTTAAAGAGGAAAGCAGTTTCGCACAAAAGTGTTGTAAATCCATGGATCACTCCAGGAATTATCATTTTACTAAAGAACAGAGCTAAATAAATTATTCAAATTGCAATTACAAACCAAAATTCTTGAAGTACAATATACACAATATAGAAACACATTAACTAAAATAATCAAAATTGCAAAATATAATTATTATAACAAACAATTTTTTAAACATAAAGGAGACATGAAAAACGCTTGGACAACCATAAACAGTCTTCTCGGAAATCTATTAATAAAAATCCAATAGAGAAACTAAATGTTGAAAATAAAGAAATTACTGATGATACTTCGATTGCAGAATCTGTAACTAACCATTTAACTTCAATAGCTGATAAGCTTCGCTCACAGTTACTAAATAATGATCACTCACCTCTAGAATATATGCCATCCAGTCCACTAAATTCATTTTCCTTTGTTCCTGCTACCTCTACTGAGGTCCGGAATATTATTGGTAAATTAAAAAAATACAAAAAATAACATTCATTACATTCCTGTACCTATACTGAAACTTCTTAATGATAAGATATCTGTAACTTTAGCTAAAATTATCAAGCAAAGTATTTCTAAAGGGATATTCCCATCAGTAGTATGAGCGCAAAATGAACGCGTGCAATGCAATGTTGCAAAGGGGGAGGTGATGTTGGAATGGGTTATGCAGCAAAGGGGGAGGGGGTTGTTGAAAAGTGGGAGGGGTTGTTGAAAAGTGGGAAGGGATGTTGAAAAGGGGGAAGGGGGTTATCCCCCAAGCTGCAATGAAGGGGGAGCTTTGGGGAGAAGAGAGGATGACCTCCCCCAAACGGGTAACCTTAACCTAAGAGAGGGAGAGAAAGGAGAAGGAGGAGAGTCTTTGAGGGAGAAGTTGGGATGTCTACACCCACAAAAGGGAAACCTTAGCCTTGACCTAAGAAGGATAGAGATGTTCGCCTGGCCCCAGCCAGACACATAACGAGAGTTCATCCGAACGTCCGCTGTCCTATAAGGTCTTAATCAGCCAGTTGGCTTAATCCGCCAATTAGCTTAGAAGGTTTAATCTGGCTTAGAAGGCGTAAATGGCTTGTTCAGATGTACATTATTAGGGTTGAGTTGCCAGATTGCGCTATTTATTTAAATAAAACATATTCTTAACAGTTGGCTTAGAAGTTTTAAGCAGCCAGTCGGTTTAAAAGGCGTAACCATCCACTTCGTATACATATAATTAAATAGTATCGTTCATATACAACCAAAAGAATTAAATAAAACACCATTATATCATTCTGTTTATTTAGAAGAATTATTGGAATCAATATCATGAAATATATAGAAAATAAATATACAATTCTATACAAACGATGTAATATATATGATAAAAAAAATAAAATAAAAAATAATAATATAAGAAATACACATTTTTAAACGTTGGAATATATATATATATATATATATATATATATATATATATATATATATATATATATATATATACAATAAAAATAATAATAATATAAGAAATACAGTTTTAAACGATGGAATATACTATATATAATAAAAAAATATAATAAAAAATAAAAATATAAGAAATACAAAACGATGGAATATAATCATCAAAATAACAGTACAGGATAAATATATATACATAATTATATTAAATAATTAAATATATTAAAAATAAATATACATCAAAATACATACACTTTATCTTCTATTGCGCTTAACTAAAACAATAAACTCGCACGTAATCGAATCTACAATCACATCATTGTTGCTTTGCACTATGCAATAAATACGATTTAATATTATTTCACCGCTCAAGTTAGAGGGTTAACTATAGTCGATGTAATTGGTCTTCATATCGTTCAATACTATTTTTGTGCCGACTTTACATTCGGTTGGCAAGTTATCTTTAAACACGTCTAGAATACATTCAAAAACACGTACAGAGAGGTCATCGTTAGCCAGAACATCATTATTAAATATAAGTTTATAAACACTCCTTTCCAATCGAAGGTTTATTCTTTCCGATCCGACTTTTCAATCGTGAACCCACCTTCACAATTCATAGCGGCAGTTGAAATAATCTCTTAAGTCATGACGACAGTTGCTCATTATATAAAGAAACAACTCTTCAGGGTGAACGGTGTAGGTAACTCAGCCCTGTACCGCTCAAGTGCTTTGTACCAAAGTTATGATATTTCAAAAAGTCTAAACCTTTTAAATAGCATCCAGCTCTAGACCATTCTCGCCTTGTTCAGTCCTACACTCGGTAAACCCGTCGAGCAGAGCGGTGTATACGTATTCAAGAACCGTATCAAAATAAAGCATATCCGTTAGAGGCGCATCTAATATACTGTAGGCTTCAGCTTGCGGAATCCGACGATTTCAAACATTCTGTCGAGGATGAATCGGTTTCGTGTGTGGACAACAACGTTATTATCAGATGCATTCTTCCACATCAGTCGTATATCAATGCATGGCTGATCGTTATTTATACACAATGTACAAACAATGGCATATGAGGGGCCATCACAAAACTGCTTTCTCCTTGTACCTACACCTGCAGGTATTTTATAACGATCCTCACTCCACTTCTCAAATATCAAGAAGACTCTATTCATCTCCTCAACACTTAAATAGAAAACATTACGTTTACCAGAGTTTGTCTACAATCGATTCCAGTAAATAGTTAATGACTCCAGTTTTACGCCTGAACACGCGCAATGACTTCATCACGGACACATCGTACACGGCATTGATAATGCTGCTCAAAGGAAGCGCCATCGTATTCGAAGAGTGCACGTTCACTCGGTTCAAGCCCTGAGATGACTAGGAATCACAGGCGGGCAGATCGGCTCGACGGGAGGTGGGTCACACCATAAGCTCTTGAGTCGTGTACGGCGTTGTTCCAACTTGAAAGAGAATACTTGTATCCCATTGTACTGGGTAGGTGTTTTGAGAAATTTTCCAATACATGACGCAATACCGATTTTAATGTTTTATTACTCCCACTCCGCAGAATACGCACCAGACATTTTCGTTCAGGGGGATTTTCACGAACTAAACACATTTTATTCACACTCCGGCGCATATTTGAGAGAAACATATGACCATATTTTCCCCTTTGCTTAGCAGGCGATACTCCTCTCTAAATTCTGTTTAAAACTCACGCAGACCTTTAGCCACAACCTCATGCAAACCTCGTCATGATATATGTTAATGTAGTGGTAAAAATACTTCAGATTCTCCATGATGACAAGATTTACATTCTCAGTCGCAGGGTACGAGTACTCGGTATGCTGCAACATAACATAATATCGCTTGTCGCACCACTCATAAACAAGACTCACTAATCATAACCGTTGCTTCTCTTCTGCACGTGTTGTTTCTTCCACTTCACGGTATATGTAACCTTTTATAAAGTTTAGCTCTACAACATACTTCAATACATCGCTTGTACCATGAAATCCCGCAATGCTCTCGGCAGAATAACCGTAGACTATTTGTACCTCTTGTACCTCAAGATTCGCACGATTCAATGTAGCCTTAAAAGTATCAAAGGAGGGTGGAATAGGAAGCCATTCAGTATCCACCATATCTGGATAAAATGTTTACCGAGACATTTGCAGTATTCTCCCACTATCTTATCATAAGCGTATTCTTTATCAATCAGAATCTATTTTTCAAAAATGGATACATGCACGAGGTGTCGTTAAATACACACTATCTAGTCTTATTCGCGCAACGTAGCGATGTATCACAAATAAGGGTATAAGCCAATCAAATGTTTCCCAATCAGCGTAAGGAGTTTTTGGAAGTTTAAAAAGAAGTTACAAGCCAGCGTTACGGATACTTGCTTTGCGACCTTCATCGCGAAACACGTTTAGGGTGCTTCTAAGAACGAATATATCTCCAAACGAGCCTCAAACGGTGTATATTCCAGAATGACAAAGAGGCTAAAGAAATACCATGAATTAATAAAAATCTTTCATCGACTGCCTCGGGCCACGCAACAGATGTTTGCAAAAAATATCGACTCCGACTTTTTAAAATGCATCTGTGAAATATGTCTTAACTTTATAAATTGCAATGTATCAATGAAACCCCCTCAGATGGCCGCCTACGCCGTTATAAGAACATAATACGTACACTTGCTCATAAAAGTCACACCTGTGGGGAAGAAAAAACGAATTATTGGACAAAGAGGAGGGTCATTCCTCCCCATCTTATTTTCAGTTTTGGGTCCTTCACTGAGTAGATTAATATAATGAAGAAAGTGGTAGTGATTCTACACGAGCTGTATTCTTCACTGCAATGTTCAAAGAATCCAGAAACGGTTCTAGAACCCAGCAAAAGCATGCTTAAACGAATGTAAAGCGAATTGTTAACCCTTTAAAGAGTGAAAAAATACCAGATGAGAAAAGAATCTCATACCAAGAAGCTCTGCAGAAATTTCTTCACGAGTACGAAAATTATAAGAACCCGACAGAGATTCCTGTGGTTATTAGGCACAGCACGGACAACGATGGGCATGGTGATATAGGGCCTGTGTCCGACGATAAAGCTGACCAATCAAAAATTTACGGGTCAGTCACACAACATATCTAGCATGTATTAAAATGCACCCTCCCACATACATTCAAGAATAAAGGTTTAAGTCTTTATAATCTATTGAATGAGGATCCCAACATAGGGTGGACCGATACAAGTGAGATCATTGTAGAAGGAGCAAAGGTACAGGGATCGAATATCGTAGACATCGTCCATGATCTGGTTAGAAAGTGGGATAGGCCCTCACCATCAGGATGGAATCATATTAAAGCAAGACTACAACAAATAAATGTCCCCAAAATAATGACAGGAAATCTGAACAGGTTAAAAGACTTGGAACATACATCGCATGTTCCACAATTGAGAACGCCTTCACCCCTAGCTGTAGCAACTCTGAAGAGGAGAAAGAAGGGGCTAAACAACGGTCATCCCCAACCACGTGTCTTTAAAATACGCAGATGGCTAACATATTAAGAAGACGTTATTATGACATTTCTAGCCCAGCCTCCTACGGAGGCGTAGATAGACTGTGCAGAAGTGTTTACAATGATGGAGTAGGGAAAAAAGATGTTGAGAGGATTTTGTGGGAGCAGGATGCTTATACACTTTATAAGCCTGTGAGAAAAAGGTTTGAAACAGCCGAGACAACAGCGGCATCGACTGACTCTATTTAACAAACATGCAAAGATATTCAATGTATAACGATGGTTACTGCTACATATTCATAATAGTTGTATTCTCTAGATATGTGTGGCTAATTCCTCTGAAAAATAAATCGCCTGAAACAGTTGCTAAAACCACCAAAACGTTGATGCTGAAATAAAACGGTTCCTGGCTATTTTTTTCGGATATGGGGAAAGAATTTATAGGACGAGCTTTTCAGAACATGTTGACAGAGTTTAATATCAGCTACTACACTACCAATTCTATACATAAGGCCTCTTTAGATGAAAGAGTTCAACGTACCATAAAGGAACGCATGCACCCCTATTTTACACATAAAAACACCTACAGATTTATAGATATTCTGGAATCATTGGCCTCTTCATACAACCGCTCACACCATCGCACGATTGGGACAACACCTAACGAGATTTTAGAAAGAGGTACGCGCACAGAGTCTGATGTGAGAAGAGATGGAACACCACCACCACACTATGCGCGGTTCAAAATCAATGATTATGTAAGGTTGTCGCGTTCGGGAAATAAATTCGCGAAGGGATTTGAACAAGGATGGACACGCGAGATTTTTAAAGTTAGGGCTATGAAATCTAAAGACGAGATAATGTTGTATTACGTTGAAGATTGGAATGTAGAAGAAATCGCAGGAGGCTTTTATCGCGAGGAGGTGCAGAAAGTGACATCTAATTTAAGAAAAAATGTGCTTAAAATTGAAAAATTTTTAGGATAGAAAGGTTCACGAAAGAGAAAAATGTACTTGTTGAAATGGCTAGGGTACCCAGAAAGCTTCAACACCTATATAAAAGTTGATGCAATAATGAAGCTTAAATATCATAGTATGCAACGTGGCGCACAACCATTTCTACGTCACATCCCCGTCTTCTTCGTCCCTCTTTGTACATCCTAACAACACACTAGCCAACTTTGTAACAGAATTCAATGGACCCATTGAATTGGGTCGTGATTCGTATGAGGTGGGGATATGTGAAATTCAGTTGGATACCCTCTTTTTAAATATTGAATATAACGAACCCGTTTTTACGGTTATTAGAGACCTTAATGAGTGTGAAAGAGCAGGCTTGGATCCATTTACTCGACCATACTACGTAAGGTTGTCCACTTGCTGAAGAAGGGAGCCAGATACCTCGAGAGGAAAGCGCTACAGTCAGGTCTTAATACGGCAGGAGACATATTGGCTGGAGCTAAACCTAAAGAAGCTCTAAAAAAACAGAGCTTACACGAGACGAAATCGTCAAAGATGCAAAGAGAAAAATGCGTGGTGGTGGAAAGAAGAAGAGGGCTGTCCAGAAGAAGGGATTACCAGCATGTGGCGCTAAACATAAAAGGATATAAAAAAGAAGTGTTCTAAGCGATGCAAAAAACTTCACTTTTTTCTACGTGAAGGTCAAAATATGAAAGTAAAAACCCACTCTATTAGACAGAGTTTATTTCCACAACAGTTTCGATGCCCACTGGCACCCTCCTCGGGTGGATACGGAAAAACGAATGAACCAAAACAAGAGGGAAAAACAGTCCAGGGATTCGTGGTCTACAATCACCAATGGGTAAACTGTGAGTTTTTCATTAGGTAGAAAGCCATCTCACATTCCTACGGGAATTAATTCAATAGGTTATTTTGTGAGATCGGCAAGACAAAAACTCACAATCTCACCTCTTGTAAAAAAAAATACCTACTTATTGATTCTCACAACGATGTAGCTAGTTTCTGTAGCCCAATCTGTGAGATGCCCAATCTGAGAAAATTTACCTATTGAAATCTTTTGTAGTCTTAAATAAAATTTACCTTATGAAATCTTCTGTAGTCTTTTAAATAAAATTTACTTAGTGAAATGTTTTGTAAACATAATAAAATTATTAACCATCTTACTCTTAATTATTACGTAATTGCATAGGAAAATATAATGCAAATTAGCTTTTACGAGAAGGGTGCATCAAATTCCTCCACGTCTCGCATTGGCAATGGGACTTTGCCTATTAGCGGCCACATGCCACTTTACTTAAGGACTTCAGAGCACTGAATCTGTGGCCGGACACATGCCACTTCAGATGTGTCTGTGATTGTGTCTCTCTCTCCTGGTTGCTTCTGCTGCGAATGATGGTTCCACGGCGCCATTGCCTGCACCAGGGATCGGATCAGGATCCCCGTTGTAGACAACAACCGCGTATACCAACAACACAACGTAACACAGCGCAAGAAGTTGAAAGTGTCTCTCTCTCTCTTTCCTGGCTGCTTCTGCTGCGAATGATGCTTCCGCGGAGGGGCATATTAAGGGATCTCAGCGAGAACCGCGTTCTGGACCACCACCGCGTATACCAAACGCAACGAAACACAACGCAAGAGAGTGAGGGTGTTCTCTCTCTCATTCCTGGCTGCTTCCGCTGCGAATGATGCTTCGGCGGCGCCATTGGCTACAACGGGCATCATAGCAACATCCCCGTTCTAGACAACAACCGTGTATACCAACAACGCAACGTAACACAACGCAAGACATTGAGATTGAGTGTGTGTGTGTGTGTCTCTCTCTCCAGGCTGCTTCCGCTGCGAAAGATGCTTCGGCGGCGCCATTGCCTACAACGGGCATCATAGCAACATCCCCGTTCTAGACAACAACCGCGTATACCAACAACGCAACAAAACACAACGCAAGAGATTGATATAGAGGGTGTTTCTCTCTCTTTCCTGTCTGCTTTTAATGATGCTTCCGCGACGGGTCTTACTAAGGGAACTCAGCGAGATAGCCTCGAGTAACCATCCTCTACCGACGACTCGAGCAGCGAAGCCGAGTCGTACCGGCGGACGGCACTTACGGTCAACCCCGTTCTAGACCTCCACCGCGTATATCAACAACGTATACGGGTCACTACCGTATCATTTTTCGTAACTTGGCTTTGGCTAAGCCTATTAGCGCTACTTATTAGTTAACATATAGAGAGCCAACAGAACGGCCACATACCACATTACTTAAAAACTTAGGGCGCACGGAGGACCTGCTACTCCGGACTCTCTCTTTCTGATTTATAACAGATTGAGATAGAGGGTGTTTCTCTCTCTTTCCTGTCTGCTTTTAATGATGCTTTCGCGACGGGTCTTACTAAGGGAGCTCAGCGAGATAGTAACCATCCTCTACCGACACGACTCGAGCAGCGAAGACGAGTCGTACCGGCGGACGGCACTTACGGTCAACCCCGTTCTAGACCTCCACCGCGTATAGCAACAACGTATACGGGTCACTACCGTATCATCTTTCGTAACTTGGCTTTGGGCTAAGCCTATTAGCGCTACTTATTAGTTAACATATAGAGAGCTCAACAGAACGGCCACATACCACATTACTTAAAAACTTAGGGCGCCCGGAGGACCTGCTACTCCGGACTCTCTCTTTCTGATTTATAACAGATTGAGATAGAGGGTGTTTCTCTCTCTTTTCTGGCTGCTTCCGCTGCGAATGATGCTTCCGCGGAGTGGCATATTAAGGGATCTCAGCGAGAACCCCGTTCTGGACCACCACCGGGTATACCAACAACGCAACGCAAAGTAACACAACGCAAGAGATAGAGGGTGTTCCTCTTTCCTTCCTGGCTGCTTCCGCTGCTAATGATGCTTCCGCGGAGTGGCATATTAAGGGATCTCAGCGAGAACCCCGTTCACGACCACCACCGCGTATACCAACAACGCAACGTAACACAACGCAAGAGATTGAGACAGAGGGTGGGATACTCGACTCGACGCGACGACTCTCCTCGGTCGCTTTCGCACCGAGTGTTTTCGTCTTCGTAGTTCGAAGAGGAGAGAAAAGATTTAGGGAGAAAGAAGAAGACAGAAATACCTTAACCGCCCAGAGGGACTGTGGAAGCTTTTCAACAACCTGCTATTCCGGGCGCTCTCTTTCCTGTTTGCTGGTTTATAGCTTCGCCAGCAAAGGATTAAAGAGAATGAGACAACAATAATTAAGATAGCGGCCATTACCAAGAGCAAATCGACCGGTCGTGACTGGAAGGAACGTTAGCAGCGCTAAAAGAGCACCGCCGACGAAGAGTCCGGGCCATTTCCATTAGCGTCGCTCGCCCTTTCGACGGAATTTCGGTCAACCAGAAAACGCTCCCGCCTTAGTCTGCTGTCGCTAAATGCATGCACATCAGCGGCGGAAGATTGTGGCTTCGTGCGGGGGTGTATGTAACTACAGCTCCCAACTGATTTCCGTCCAACCATCAATCCGGACCACTCAAACTACGAAATCTAACTACGTTCGCCCGGAGGACTGTGGAACCTTTGATTCCACCCGTTCCTCCAGACTATCTCTTAACGATGAACGGGGCGTATCTACTAGGCTTCGGTTAGTCGTGGTGAATACAGAGGCTGGCTGGTTTCTGCACAACAACAGCAGTAGGGAGCATCCCCGCGACTTACTTGCGGGAGGTAGTCTCGTTTACTCATTAAGAGAATAGGATGGATAGAAATACAGACATAAAGGTAGCTAGATAGATAGGTGGGTGGGTGGTTTATTTTTTTTTTTTGTTAGTTGTTATATGGGCCCAAAGTAGGCTTAGATCCGCGGCGGCTCCCACCGGATGGATTGCCTAATTGCAGATCAATTCGTATAGGTCAAGACTGCCTCCAAGCCCACGAAAGTGCTGAACAGGAGTCACTCGACCTAACAACTAACAACGCCCGCAGCGGACTCCGGACTTTCTCTTTACTTGTTTAAACTTCACCCGAAAAACTCAAGAGAGGCCGTACCAAGAGCAATCCGTCGGTAGAGACGGCTCAGTCCGCCCGCCGACGAACAGTCCGCGGCCATTTCCATTAGCGTCGCTCGGCCGGATCGCGCGGAACCCGCGGCGAATCCGGACGAATCCTAATCTACAATTTCAGAGAGATTACGAGTGACCAACAAGGTGCGCCCGCGAACCACAGTGTCAAAGACTGATGATTGGCATCAGACATCGCAGCAACTAGAACGACGGATAAGACGTTCAGTTGCTACAACGCAATTCTATTGACGAAGTCCATTTTAAAACTCTATCTCCCAGGTAAATCAATACCAATCCAGGGTGCGGAAAACGTCTTATGAATTGAGGAGACCTCCTCCCAGCACCATCGACAGTTGCTGTGAATCTACCCTCGTCGCCGAAAGTGTAGAGCAGCTTACCTCGTTAAAGTCAATCTACCGTATCATCTCTCGAAACTTGCCTTTGGGACTTAAGGTCTATTAGCGGCTACAAACCGGCTACATACTGCTACTTTATGCAGCTACACGCTACATCTCAAAACTCTCCACCTGTGCCGTGACATTTTTCAGCTTATTACCGAACCTATGCCTTAGGGGAGGCTATAGACACCGGAGATGGGGGTCTCCTGTGTGCCTAAACATTGGCTAGAAGATTGCTGAAATTTTTTTTGCCAAATGATAATGGTTTTAATGGACTCATAGGGCTTACGTGAAAGCCACATGGCTGAGCCGTTTCAAAATTCAAGCCCCCACTATCGGTGGGGGATGGGGGAACTTTTTGGACCGGGTCTCCCCTGTAAAAGATTTAAATTCGAACATGACCAAAACTAGCCGCAGCTATAGTGCGAGAGACAGGTCCATTGCCTAACGATCACTCACGAGTTTTGTTTTACTCTCACGACCGACCGTTAAGAAATTTGCACCTAGGTTAGATCCCTTTTTCCCGACACCGGAAGGGCATTTTCATTAAAGGGACCCGCTTATAAGTACATTCGTAAAAATGCGAATGTATTTATAAGCGGGTCCCTTTAATGAAAATGCCCTTCCGGTGTCGGGAGAACGGGATCTAACATAGGTGCGAATTTTTTAACGGTCGATCCCTGGACTGTTTTTCCCTCTTGTTTTGGTTCATTCGTCTTTCTGTATCCACCCGAGGATATAAGCTAAGGACATTGATCTCATGAATCATAGACTACTATTTGTCGTGAGAAGTGGTACTATTTCTAACTCGTCATGGTACGCTCCATCCATCCGTGTAGTTCACAATATTATAAATTGGAGCTGTCCCTCTTTGATATGCCTCCAACTCGTTTCTATTGAGCCCATTGACTTTATTACGATTAACCCGTTAAAAACAATTAGTTCCCCAAGTGCTCCAATAGAATTCTTGATACCCAGCTCAGGCCTTTACTTTTTTGACCCAAGCAGTGTGCACATTTACACTAAAATACGTATAGCCCATTCTGATCGAACGGACTGCGATGACAAATATGCTGTATACCCTGAAACAAACTTTCTGCAGTCCATATTGAACCAGTGTGATGTATATTTAAATCAGGTCAATATATCGGCACGAACGGGGTACTATCACCTACGAGCCTATCTGGCAAATGTGTTGAACTTTTCTAAAGAAGCGAAGGATACCTTTTTAAGTGCCGTGGGCTATTATAAATCTAAAGACGAGAGTAGTATAAAGGACAAATTTAAAAATTCTAAAAAGAAGGTACATGAATGTTTTGGACTCTTGCATAAAGACTACACATTCCAGAAGTTGCTTGTGAATGGGGTGGATATGAAAATAAAGCTCACCCGCACGAAACCTAAGATCTGTTTAAATCTCGATGCTCATCAAGAAGAGGGAGCAAAACCCGTTGTGATTCATATTATGGAGACATACCTCTGCGTACGGCGAGTGAAATTAAGTTCGCCTAAACAGATAGAAACTGAGAAAAATTACTAAATGCCACAGTAAAATACTCAATTAATAGAGCACAGATCAAACTATACACGGTGCCAGCAGGACTGGCATCGAAACATATAGAAAACATCGCCCTGGGAGTTCTACCTAAAAGGATATTAATTGGAATGCAGGACCATGCTTCGGTGAATGTAAAATGCAAAAAGAGTGCCTTTAAATTAGAGAATTTCGGCCTTAAAAATATAACCCTATACGTCAATGGAGTTGCGCTGGGCAGGACTATGGATTTGGATTATTCATCAGACGCTGTGTTCTCACTTTTCGCGAGAGCATATAGTAATCTGGCCCATATTGCAGGTGCTTGTGATGAACTCGAGTTTGGGGTAACGCAGAAATAATTCATCGATCAATTTAACCTTTATCCGTTTAACATCACATCTGACTTATCTGCTAGTGTAAATACACACTTAAGTCCACAACAGAGTGGAAACATCTCAGTCAGATTGGAATTCGCCAAGCCCATAGACGCGCCTATTAGTAGTGACCCTGTTATTGTAAAATTTCTCGAGCAGTTGCATATTCCCGAAGTTGTATGGAATCCCTTCCAGCTATAAGGCTATTTTAGTAATACCTGCTGGATGTACTGCCTTTCATTTCTCATGCATATGTCACGTGGTAAGGAATTTATAAATTTTAAAAAATTATTCGACCCCTATCACACTCAACGAAACGACGAAATGGTATGCAGACAGATAAAAAGACGTTTACCGATTCTACGCGCTCGTTGTACAGTATGATGTTTTGCATCCAATAATATTAGTTTGTGTTTTCTGTAGCTTATTTGAGATGGTTATTTTACTAAAAACATGATTTCTTTCATTTAATAAATTGATAAAAATACATTGCGTCTTCTTACCCGGAAAAAAAGCTCGAAACATGAGGAAAAACATACATTATTTCGTTAATGATGTGGCAATCGCTGAGTTGACTGAGCGGTAAAATTCTACCTCCGTATTTCGGTCCATGACATGCGTTTCTTCAAACCGAAAAGATTGTATAACACGAATCAAATCCTCATCGGACCTTAAAGGATAAAGAATAATTAAGTAGTTCATACTGAATCTTTTTTTAATTAAAACCGAATTGCTTAAAACATATGCAGAGTATTACAATAAGAAGATATCTTCGACAGCTCAGAGAAAATTCCGAATAATGTTTCATTTATCATGGAATTTATAAAATTATTTAAAACTTGCAAGGGATTGCTATAAAAATTCAACGAGTCAAAACAGGACTTTCGCATATTAATTGCAAACTAATCTATAATTGCGGATACCTACTATTTTAATGAAGCATTTTAAATATGATGAGATGAACTACTACAACCCCCATATATATATGATGAAATAATCTAGAACAGTGCTCTTTCTCTTAATGAAAAGCACACTAAAATAAATTACAAGTTCGCGAATAATTGGCTGCAATAATTGGCTTGCATTTCTACGGCAATCCCTTGCGTCGGATCGTAAGGAGCGTCACTGCAAATATCAGCAACGTTTGCGTTGGAAATAATCCGTTCTAGTCGTCTGCGTTAAAGAGATTAATTGTAGACAAAGCGACAGTCTCCATCTTGATATGAATCCCGTAAACTGTAAATTTGTCGATTCAAGACGGAGGGAATGTTTATTCACTGGTGAAAATAACTGCTGTGAGTTCCAGCTGAAAATACTCTCTTTTATATGCATGATCCCCAAGCACCACCCAAAAAGACTAATAGGAGGTTTGTAAGTTTGCTGTTTGGTTGTCAATGTAACTGGGCGGAGCTATGTTAAATTTTCGTACCAATCATAACACCGATATATCGGACCCACGCTTTGGACTTCCTAATTGGTCGCCTTCACGACTAATGGTGGCTTTATCGGTTCATTCTCTTGTAGATTTATAAGCTCGTAGTGTATAAGCTCACTTGCACGCTTTGCCACGACAACATTTTACATTAATATTTGCGCCCATACTATTCTCAGCTTTCCATTTTGGAACCCGCCCATTCATGCAATATTCCCTCCCCCTCTTGCAACATCCCCTTTGCAACACCTCCGTTTGCAACACCCCACTTTGCAACACCCATCCCCCTTTGCACCATCCCCCCCTTTGCATATACAAAAGGAGTTTAACCTTTGGTAGCTTCCGCCCGAATTATTCATTCTGACAAAGGTCAAGTTTTTCACTCCAACTTAGACCTACAGTTTAACGTCGAATCCGAAACACAAGCAGCCCAGCGTCTTAATCACTAGGCTACCCAGGGTACCCATTTTTCTACCAACCAATTGTGCGGAAGGATGAACAGCTGGGTTTTGCTGCGCGCAGGCTGCCATCACCGGGTCTCGAACCCGGGATGGATGGATTCGTAGTCAGCGACACTAAACACCACCACCGAGGAGCATTCATATTTATATTAAAGAAATTATAAATATTTTTGCTTTTCTTTTCTATCTTTTTTACATATTTTTGTAAATTTTGCTGTGACTACGATCATCATAAACAAACTCGGTAAATGAGTTCCAATATACTTATGAAAAATTGAAGCTATGAATATTATATCCATATAGAATAAACAATATATGGAGAGGACGGAGATAATCCGGGTCTTTGAGACGAAATATGGGTCAAATCCGCATTCCGATGTCATCATTTTGATATTTGGTCGCAATAGTTACACGCTTTCGCCCTGACAAGACAAAAGTAAATAGACACTTTCGGGGGAGTTTATAATGTTTTACTTTGTTATATTAGATATATATTATATATATATTATATATATATATATATATATATATAAAGTGTGTACTGTAATATTTATAATGTTTATTGTCAATTAAATATACTAGCATGAAGAAAACAAATGAACTGCGATTCCCCTTCTTTCATTTAGCGGAACTTTCTTTATAAAAAAAATATAGAAGGTATATAGAAAAGATTGGCAAAATTAAATAGCCACTTTCGATATATTTTACTTTGCTTTTATAAAAGTATATATAGACTTCTCATTTAATTCTTTTGGTTGTGTATATATAAAGTGTAGTTATTTTCTGTTGTCAATTTGGTATCTTATTTATTTCGGATTTATTGTATTCTTTTAAGGCAGACGTTTACAGAATGATAATACGGTGGAAAATAAACGTTATTCTCCGAGAGTATTTATATCATTAAAATTCGCTGCTAGCCCCAAAACAGAAAACATTTGTCTGGTGAGTTTTTGTCCTCTTTTGCATTTAAGTGGTGAGTTTTTGCCCGGTGAGTTTTTGTCCAGTGAGTTTTTGTCCGGTGAGTTTTTGTCCAGTGAGTTTTGTCCGTGTCCCTCGTAAAAGCTGTGGTCAGAATTCAGGGATCCTCGCCTTTTCATAAAAGATTGGGTGCATTTCAATGAAATAGGGAATCCAAGGCTAGGTAGGTTAATCGATGAGAAGTTCGAAAGCTGTATAGGTCAAAGCCCTCTTTAATCGTTGTGGGTCCGGGAAACGCCGGCCCGACGTGAAAAATAGTTTAAAACGCCGATCCGTGGTAAAAAAAATAATTTAAACGTCTTTTATTGTAACGCGCGTAGTATTAGAAATAAATTGAATGAATTTAAGGCGATAATTTATTCCGGGAACTACGATATAGTTGCTATAACCGAAAGTGGTTAAATACCGTAAGTCGGGATATGTTGGAGGAACTTGATATAGCGGGTTTTAAACTTTTTACTAATGATAAGTTACATAGGATTGGTAGGGCCGTTTTGTTGTACGTTCGTAATTCCCTTAGGGCTATCGAGGTTAAGATTGATTTTTCCGGCAGCAATTAATGCGATATCCGTTGAAGTTAGTGCACGTAGTATTAGCTTTAATTTCGTTGTTGTTTATAGACCTCCCGTTCAACCCCTTGATACCGATGCTAGATTTTACAAACTTCTTAGTAACTTTATTAGTAATCGGGATAGTGTAGTTGTCGGAGACTTTAATTGCCTTAACCTTAATTACAAGAATTTTACTGGTAATGATGAGGGTCTGAGAGTGATAGAAAACAGTAAGGATAGTAACGTAATAGAAGTCCCTGATTTTCGTATGGCTAATTTTGATAGTTTTGCGGATAGGATGAGAGTAGTGGACTGGGATAACTATTTATGGGTAATGACGCAAATTTTCATTGGGAGGCGTTTAAAGAAAGTTTTTTGAATATTGAAAGGGAGTTTATTCCGCGTTGGTCCAAGAGCGCTAGTAATCATGGTTGGCCAAAGTGGTGGACTAGGGAAATAGGTGAGGCCCCTTAACAAGAATTTTTAATAAGTCACTGGAAGCGGGCATTATTCCTGAAGACTTCAAATTAGCTAGCGTTACGCCCATTTTTAAAAAAGGCGACCGCACAGTAACTAGCAATTATAGGCCTATTAGCTTAACGTCAATTGTCGGTAAACTTTTGGAATCCGTAGTTAGGGATCGTATCGTTGATCACTTAGAAAGTCGCGATTTGATTAATAGCAGTCAGCATGGGTTTGTACGCCATAGATCTTGTTTAACTAATTTGTTAGAGTTTTATAACGAAATAGTGCGCGAAAACGATAGGCATAGAGCGGCTGACGTTATTTATTTAGACTTTAAAAAAGCGTTCGATACAGTTCCGTATAGAAGATGAATTGCGAAGTTAAAGCGCACGGTATACGCGGTCAGGTAGCTAACTGGTTAGAGGAATAGCTTCTTGCCTGGAAACAGAGGGTCGTTGTTAATGGTAGGAAATCGGGGTGGTTGGATGTTGGTAGCAGTGTCCCTCAGGGTTCAGTGTTAGACCCATTGCTATTCGTAATCTACATTAACGACATGGATGTAGGCTAGGGTGGCCCACTTTTCAATTTTTTTTAAAAAGTATAGGTTATCGTAGTTTTTCCCATTATTTGGCACTATACTAGCACGTTGGTACCATGTTTACAAAAATTCATCAATATTTAGGCGTCTCGCATCGACCTTGAAATTACGAGTTTTTTTTTAAATGCGTACTTTTTAACTTTTTACTGAATCAAGATAAATCAGTAAGTAGGGATGTTTTCTGAATCCTCTTGATGAGAGAAGTCGTTTGGTGTGCTTTCCAATATCATACGACTAACGGTTTAAATGTTGTGCCTATATAAAGGTAATACCAATGTGCTAGTATAGTGTCAAATAATGGGAAAACCCACGATCACCTATACTTTTCAAAAAAAATTGAAAAGTGGGCCACCCTATTGGGGAGGGTGCAGGGTGCAGTTGTCCGGCTGGAAAACATGCTCGGGCAACCGGTACTCCAGCTGGGATGCCGTCATCACGTCCTAGAGCTTATCGTGGGGGCAGTAGCCGTCACCCTGCTCGGAAAGACTACGGCACCAACTGATCCTTTGTTTCAGCAGTTGAAGAGAAGGTTAGTTCATTTTTTGTGCAAGGTAAAGTTAGGACACACATGATATTCCACTAGTTTATAAAACAGCAAGCCAAACCGGAACTTCAGAGTTTTCTCACACAATTTTCTTGTTTATTATTTTTGAAGATGGGACGAGCTCGATCTCTCGACCTACTGCAAGCTGCAGGTCGAGAATCTGGCGGAGAGTACGTGGCTAATAGAACTCCGGGACGCGGCGGTCAGCTTCCTGAGCACAGCTTCTGGTTTCGTCAGAGACGATTACCGGGAAGTGGCAGAGATCACGCTCCTGGTACTCGGGACACAACCACGCCGTGGCATTCACCTCATGCGCCCAGGAGCCTACCACCACGCAAGATGGATGGCTAAAGTTAGTATTTTCAAACAAAAATAATCTAGAGATAAGTTTAAATGTTATTCAAAGATAAACATTTCATTATAACGCAAACAAAGTAATTGGTAACAATAAACCTGTCTTACTTACAATGGTGCCTATTCTGTTTCAGGTCATCTACTACACAAAACTGCTGATGTTCAGTAGGCAGCTGGAGCTCGACGCCGAGCTGGTCGACAAACTGCACAGGATCGTGGTGTTCATCGCTCTTCTGTACGTACCAGCTTGGTTGGCGGCCCCTGTAGCAGCTGATGCGCCGTTGAATGACCTGGTACTATACCAGCGTTTTCTGAGGTATAGAGCAGTGGACCGCGAGGTGGCAGAAGCGTCACTGGCAGTGATGAGGCGGCACTTCTGGTATCTGAGGCCTCAGACCGTCATCTTCGCTCTATGCAGCAACAAGGTGGATGGCAATGTGAAGCAACAGATAGCAGAGAAGCTTTCCCACCTCCCTGTACCCAAAGACTTCACATACGAGAACGTCTCAGTCGATGAGATGACGCTACTCCCCGACCTGATCGACGAGTCCTCCTGGTTCTTATTTGCAGGTCTGAAGATGTATGGGTCTTCGTGGCTCACCCTGCCAACTGATAAGTGGGGCGAGAACGAGGACTTTTGTCGTCTGAAGGATGTGATTTCTAATCTCCAGGTCACCAATAACGGCGCTGAAAGAGGAGTCCAACTGATACAAGACTATGCGAACACGGTCACAAAGGACGAGGCACAGCTGCAGGATCTTCTGCAAGTGGTGGAAAAGAACCGGAAAGAGCTCGGCGACTTCAAGAAGTCATCACTCGCCACGATGACATAGCACAGAGGGACAACGTTGCAGCCAGTGACGTGTGATAGTGGTCAATACAATGCAAAAGTGATTGTTTAAGTTATTGTTTCTTTCTTCCTTATTTGTCTGCTATTTGCTGATTTTTTTGAAAAGTATAGGTGATCGTTTTTCCCATTATTTGGCACTATACTAGCACATTGGTATTACCTGTATACAGGTACAACTTTTAAACCGTTAGTCGTATGACATTGGAAGGCACACCAAACGACTTCTCTCATCAAGAGGATTCAAAAAACATCCCTACTTAATGATTTATCTTGATTCAGTTAAAAGTTAAAATGTACGCATTTTAAAAAAAAAACTCGTAATTTCAAGGTCGATGCGAGACCCCTAAATATCGATCAATTTTTGTAAAAATGGTACCAATGTGCTAGTATAGTGCCAAATAATGGGAAAAACTACGATAACCTATACTTTTAAAAAAAAAATTAAAAAGTGGGCCACCCTAATGTAGGCTTGATCAGTAACGTGTCAAAATTCGCGGACGATACTAAAATAGGCGGTAAAGTTTTTAACGTGGACTATAGAAATAGGCTCCAAGACGATGTAAATAGGATTATGGAGTGGACGGATAAGTGGCAGATGCAATTTAACGTAGACAAATGTAAAGTTTTGCATATAGGTTCTCATAACAATAATTACACGTACACGATGGATGATAGACAGTTAGCGAGCGTTGACGAGGAAGTAGATTTAGGCGTACGCGTATCTAAGGATTTAAAAGTTAGGAACCAGTGCCTGGAGTCTTGTGCAAAAGCTAATAGGATGTTAGGCTTCATAGCGCGTAATTTCGAATTTAAAACGAAGAATATTATATTGCCCCTTTACAAGTCCCTAGTCAGGCCTCACTTTGAATATGCCGTTCAGTTTTGGCGCCCGTATTTGCGTGAGGATATTGATAGGTTGGAAAGGATTCAGCGCGCCACGAAACTAATTCCGTCATTACGCAACAAGAGTTACGAAGATAGGATTAAAGAGTTAGACTTGCATTCACTCGAAACTAGGAGATTAAGGAGAGTTTATTGAAGTTTTCAAAATCGTTAATAAAATCGATAACGTAAATTTTGACAAATTGTTCACTTTCGATAATAGCAATACTCTTAATAACGGATTTAAATTACGTGGCAGACGTTTCATTACTAACATCGCTCAAAACTTTTTACGTTCAAAGTAATTGAATAATCTTCCCGCGACTGTCGTGAACTCTACCAGCGTTAATAGGTTTAAAAACCGTTTAGATAGGCATTTTAAAAATATTAACGTTGTTTAAAATAATAAAACAATTAGCAACAGGAGCTCTGGGAGTAATGGTTGAGGTTTGAGTCTGTTGACGAGTAATGCCAGCTTGTGACATGCCAGAGTGTGATATGCCAGCAAAAAAATTATATTAAAAAAAATTAGACTAACATGGACTTAGATGTAGCTAGTGGGGTAAACGAACACACTTTTTTTATACTCTTCTACTGTTCTTTTCTTTTCTTCTCTCTTTACTTGCATGTCTGTAGTTTTCATGGTAGGACAGTGTTTGAGTTAAGACTGTGTTTGCATGGTTTGTAAGCGTTCTTATTTTACTTCTTTTCATCTTTCACCCCCTTTCTATTCTCTTCGACTATTTTTCCGACTTGTCGGCAGTGGCCTTCGGATGATGATGGCGAGTCTTCCTCTCTCTTTTTCTGAGTGAATGTTAACCCATGAATGATAGGTTTTGCTACTTATTTAACCCCTTATTCTCTTCTTTTAACCCCCTACTCTCTTTTTCTCTTGGACTAACTTTAGAGTGGATCTTAGGGTCTTTGTTAGCCTTAGCTTCTGTAGATCTGCCGATTCTTCTTTATCGGAGTCACTTTCGACTACCATTTCTGCTCAATTTGTTGGTGTAACAGGAATTGGCAAATCAACTGAATGAGGCACCCGTTTTTATGGAAGATGGGATGTTTGGGTATTGTATGTTGTGTTTTGTTTTGTTAGAAAATCCAAAAATCTTCCGTCATACAAAAGTAACAGTCCGTTGTGTGGTCCTTTTGTTCTCGCCAAACCATGGGCACTGCAAAATTAATTTTTCCTTTGCCTTTGAGCCACTGTGTAAGGTTGCTATTGTACGAGACAAAAGAATGTGCGGTGCCCAACACTTATCTTGGTCTCCAAGTTTTACACCGAAATACAAATGGTAGGCTGTTTTCACCAACTCTGTGATATTTCTCCTCTGTGGTTTAGGTGTAAAGGTTCCACACACATAGTAGAAATTGTCCGGACTATTGTTGCAAGAGCGTTTGGAAGCCAATTTCATTCACGGAGGACTGAAGTGGAAGGCAATTTAGTGAGAGTCAACACCTCTGAGGCGGATTGGCGTCACCGGAAATGCAATAACCAACCAATCAGATGCTTCAGAAAAATGTGACAAGTATTTCCGTCATCGATGACATCATAATAACTGACCAATCAGCTTCCTAATAACCGGAAATCAGAGAATACCCACAGGCGCTAATACGCACTTAAGGGTTCACATAACAATAAAACCTAACGTGATGGACATTTTTTGATAACCTCTGAAATCAGCATGTCAAAATTGTTTACAATAACGCTTTCTATGCTATAAGAAATCTCTGTTGCACAGTGTAATTTAAAGTCATTGCTCCCTTTTACTTATTTAAATGAAGCAGGCCCAACCCACCCACCCCTTAACAAGTGGTGTATATTGTAGGATATGTGTTCTTCGTTAGAGTTTATAAATTCCAAGGGGCAGACATGGGCAGTAATGTATTTGAAAATACTTAAATACGTATTTAAATACAAATGTATTTAAATACATGTATTTATAAATACTTTTTGGAGCGTATATTTAATTACGTATTTAAATACTTTCGAAAAGTATTTAGTATTTGTAAATACCTGTTTTAAAATACATTTTTTAAATACTTTTTTGTGAACTGTTCAATTTCGCGAGGATGTACAGTACTAACCACCCAGTATTTAACTGGTACCACAGAACACAGTGAAACATTTTTCAAGGTGCTTGTGCTTCCAGAAAGTTCCAGGCTCAGCAGGGTGGAACTTTCTGGAAGCACCTTCAAAAATGGAACTTCCAGCCTGCTCTAATGGCGATTGTCACAGACGCACAGCTGCAGTGTGGTAGCCCGCAGTCTATCCTGAGGCATCGTCATATGTGGTTGTGTAAAGCTCAGCGCTAACTGTGCAATTAGCCTTAGCCTATTGATCATATTAAACGAGGACAACATTTGTAACATGGCTGCACCAAGTGGAAGTGGTGGAAAAGAAGGTGGTAAAATAGAAGTTGTTGATGGTGGAAGTGAAAATAAAAATAGCGAAACACACCTGCACCCACTGTTTGATGGAAAATATTTCCGAATAACTTCCAAAGATGGTAATAAAGTGAAGACTTTATGTCTTCTGTGCCACAAAACAATTGCAGAGTCTACTTCTGCGACTTCTCGATTTTATTTGACTCTAAACTGATATTAGTGATTTATGTGCATTTTGAAAAGTATCTAAATTGTATTTGAAAAGTATTTAAATACATTTTAGGAGTAATGTATATATTATTTACATACTTTCTGAAAACCTGTATTTTATTTAGTATTCAATTACTTTTATTTTCAAATAATGTATTTATTATTTAAATACATCTAAAGTATTTACTGCCCATTAGGGTGTATCATGCTCAGGTCGAATATTGAAAAACTTGGAATTTCAAGGTTGGCAGTATGTATTCCTAGGTAAAACTGAATTTTAAGAGGGGTTCGTCTTCTGCAACTTTTGCGAAAAATCGCATTTAAGTGTTCAAAATCGCACTTTTTTGTCAAAAAATGGGATTTTTGGCCAATTTCCAAGACTTCGTAGCCTCAAATGACCTCCATATGGTCCATATTGTTCACATACACCCTTAAGCATTTCTAGGGGCAGGCTTGGACCCATTTAAGATCAGCCAAAGTGGTTCATAACCCCCTAAAATAACCAAAATCACCCAAAATGGCCCAAAACGAAGGAACTGTACGATTTTTAGTCTCCTATACACCACATTTCGTGGCTGTTCTCTTCAGTGGGCAGAATCTTTTTGTTCTTCTTTCTTGGTCTTGCATTTTCTTTTTTTTAGAAACGCCTCCACCAATTTTTTATTTTCTTTTCGGCATCACTGAGTGTGATGGCAGCTGCCCTCACCTTTCCGCAAGCTGCTGTGACGTTCAACCTTTTTTTTTGCAATTGCAATTCTTCTTTAATATTTGTATAAGTCCCTCCTCCACCCCAAGCTTGTAATAATATGCTAGTCAACTGAATGTTTTGAGATTTTTTCTTCTGAAAGCATCTTGGTTTGTCTAGCAGGTCTTGGAGAGATCTAAAACATGTTCATAATGTCTTGCTTTGACTTGAAAACTGGCAACAATTCTCTGTGATCGATCCTAGCACGAACAAAACCATCTCTTCTCTCTTGCCCATACACTGCATGAGCTGCAGTTGAAACTTCCTGGACTGCTTTTTCACAGCTTTAAGTGTGAACTGAGAAGTTCTCAATTTCAAGTGGAGACCTGAGAAGCTCCTCAACTTCTCCTCTTGACATCTTACAAGTGAAGAGTGGCTCATACAGTTCCTCCTTATCCCAATTAATCAGAATAATTGGATAAGTGGCATCAAAATTCAGTTTAGGGTTTCTATGAGTTCTCTGATTCATATCTCCATACTCAGACTTACCTCTGATCTTCTTGATTATCTCAACCCCCCATGCCCTCTCCTCCTCATCCTCACTGCACAGGAGAGAGGCAATGAGATTCTCACTGTGAGCATGATATGCTTCACGACCTATCACATGAGTGATTATATTCCTGACTTCAGAGGTCTGGCTTCTCAGCAGTCCCAGAGCGGTCACAATATGGTGAGGTCCGTAACTCATGTGGTGCTTCACCTTGATCTCAAAATACATCTTGAAGTAGAAGTCCAGGCAGAACTTCAGCAACACCTCCCCCTTCAGACCATGCTGCCTCATCCACAGCATCAACAGAGCCTCACCTGTAGTCAGCCAGCTTGACTGATTCAGTGGGCCACACTTCAAACCAGCAACTTCCTTGCTCAAATCTCCTGTCTTAAGAGCTTTGATCAGTAGGTAGCGGTCCTTCTGGTCAGTGCTAAGGTTCTGCACAATGTCTTCTGGCAGTTCAATTATATCTTCTCCTGGCAGAGACTTGAAGCTAAAGTTGACAGGTATGTCATTGATCTTCTCCAAAGGTTTTCCTATTGGGCCACTGAACCCAGACCTGTGCGTGTAGGGACCTTCAATCTTGATGATCATGTGCCTGAGGCTGAGTTCATTAATATGCAACTGGCATATCAGCCAGTGACACTTGTGACCTAGCAGTCTCTCCAAGTGAGTGATGGCTCCTCCATCAGGTCCTGTGTTTGTGTTGGTGGAGTCACCACCAAGGACCACAATAGTATCTTTAGCACCATGAGCACTAATCCACTCAAACAGAGCCTGAGCTATCTTCAGTGCAGGTTTCTCATTTCCTTCAGGTTCTTCTGGTGTACAATGGAAGAGATACTTCCCTTCAGGTTCCCAGGTAAAACTACAGGGTGGGGCACGGGAACCAAGTGTTTTTGGAATAATCAGGAAAATGATATTTATTTTTGTAAAGAAAATATATTGGTAGAACAACATTCGTAAGAACATAGCATTTCATGTCATAATAATCATGTACCGAAAATTATATCTGGCATATGATGTCCTTGGCCGTCGATGCATTGTTGAAGGCGTTTACGAAAATTGGCCTCCACTCTTCCCAGCAGGTCTCTGTTGATTTGGATGATTTGTTGACGGATCGCTTCCTTCAATGCATCTAATGTACGGGGCTTGTCCTCGTAGGACACGTGACTTGAGGTACCCCATAGAAAGAAGTCACATGTGGGACAAGTCAGGGGACCGAGGGGGCCATGCAATGTCACCAAATCTCGAAATGAGATGGTGGGAAAACAGGGGGCGAAGAACAGCCATTGACGCTCTGGCGGTGTGTGGCGTGGCCCCATCTTGCTGAAACCACAAATGTCGACGAGCAATACGCCTTCTTCGTAACTCAGGGATGAAAAAGGTGTTCACCATCTCAATGTAACGCCCAGATGTTATGGTAACGGTAACCCCATTTTGTTCGAAGAAATAGGGACCGATGACGCCAAACTTTCCCACCGCGCACCAAACTGTAACCTTAGGGCTATGCAGCGGTTTTTCATGGAGTTGTCGCGGATTTTCAGCGACCAATACCGACAGTTTTGATTGTTGACGGCCCCATTAAGGTGGAAATGGGCTTCATCACTCATTACCACCATCATGTTTTCATTCTGCTCATAAAGTGCAAGCATTTCCTGTGCAAAATTCAGTCGTTGGGGGCAATCGTTTACATTCAATTCCTGCACCATCGCTAACTTGTATGGGTGAAAATGTAATTCTTCATGCAAAATCCGTCTAACAGTACGATTGCTGATTCCGAGTGCAGCTGAATGTCTCCGAGCAGAGCGGCCTGGGCTTTGCAACATCGCTTGTCTGACCCTTTCAACGTTCTCTGGAGTACGCACAGTGCGTTGCGGCCCCTTCGGTTTTGTTTTCATTATTGAGCCGCCTGTTCGAAGATTGTTAACCCAACGTAAGATTGTGTCACGAGCGGGAACAGAGTCATTTCGATGAATGTTGAATCTGCGGCGAAACGCACGCTGAACTGCTGTCACTGACTCGCCACTCCTAACAAAATGATCATACGCGAACATGCGGTGTTCTAACGTCCACTGCTCCATGATGGCACCTGAAAGATAAAGGTGAGTGTTAGTTAAAGTTAAATGCTATGAACCCAGGAATGGAATGCTACCTACCGCACGCCCCTCCCATTCCTAATGGCCGATTACTAGCTATTCAAAAAACACTTGATTCCCGTGCCCCACCCTATATAATGCTCTTCAGTTGTAATATCAGGATGGAAGCGGCCAGTTTCTTCATTGTACCTCATGATCTTTGTCTTCGTGTCTTGTTTTCCACCGAGGCACCTATTACAGACTCCTTGCCCCTCCACATCTTCATCCTATCAACAGCTAGATATGCCTTATCAGCATATAGATGGCCAGCTTTGATGAGATCTTACAAGAAACCAGTTACAATGGCTGCTGCAGGAGTGTTTGCCACCTTGAACCTGACTGCAGCCGCAGCAGTGCTTGAGATATCCATGTAGTTCCTCCTGGCAGAGGTGGAGACTTTGCCAGTGTCGATACTGGAGCTTGTGCCTGCTGCAGTACTGGAAAAATCTGTGTCAGCAGTAGGAGCTGCTCTGCCTGGAGACTCTTGTAAGGAAGTCAACTCATCTTCATCATCATCACCATCATCAGCTCTAAGCAGTAGCTCCTTTACTTCTTCTTTTCTGTTTCTCTTCTCACCTGCCTTCTGTTCTTCCTCCTTCCTCTTAGCAGCCTTCACCTGCTTCACTGTTTCCATCACATCAACAGATGCCATCCGGAAGCCAGAAACTTCTGAAGTTTTGATCCTCTGATAATGGAGCCACTCTAGCTCTAGCTTTGGAATCTTCTGAGGCAGAGGACAGTCACAGTTGACATGAACTCTAGCAGCACAGCCAGAGCAGCCAGATGCTTCAGTTCCACAGAGAGTGATATCATTTCTGCAGGTTATGTCAAACAATGTATCAAGTTCAGATATTCTCTTCTCTCTCTTTGCAGCCTTCACTCTGCCATTTACTAGGTCAATCATTTCATTCCACCTGACAAGAATCTTCCTGGCAATGGATCTCTCTTGAATGATCACAGGAGGAGTGAACTTGGCATTGCTTTTGCGTCACTGTGCCAGTACCAGTGATGCCAATTCCTTAGCAAAATCTTGCAGAGGGTACTGAGCTCTCTTCATATCATCCAGAAGCAGCTTCTCTTCCTGGAGAAGGATTCCTCTCTGAAACACAGCTCTCCAGGTTGGAACTTCTGTGGGAAATAACTGCTTGCCTTGAACCACCAGATCACTCAGCTTTGAACAGAACTTTTTCTGGTCTTTCGTCCTTGTTTAGCCATGGTGGATACACACTCTTCACCAAGCTTTGTATCTGAAACATAGAAAATTATCACAGTTAAACTCTAGTAGCCTATAACAGCTGTTACAATGGTTTTGTTTCGTAAGAAACCGGTCTGTTACATGTGTACTACAGTGTATGTCCTGCACAGCTGTTGTGTACGGGGTGTCAGGAAATGATTGCCCCCCCCCTGTAGAGCAAAAACTAGAAGAGATAGATAAAAACCGGCGAGACCACTTGAAAGAGCGTTAAAATCTGAATAAAAACCATGATATTCTATTCCTGTGATTTTAATTCTTACCATTTTTTTCCCCACAGAAACCATGGCATCATCTATTTTGAACGATTCAGAGAAAAAGCGAGTTCTTGACCGCATTCGAGCTGTCACATTTCGTGAAGCAAAGGAAGCTGTTGCAACTTTCATAACTTGACACTGGGTGGCTGAGAGATTAAAAAGATCAGAAGACTTTGTCAAAAGGAATTGGAATAAGAATCCTGAAGATTGTGAAACAGAATTTCGAGGAGGAAGACCGGAGAAATTATCTCAAGAATCGAAAGACATTGTGCTTGCTGCATCACGGCGCCGAAAGAAGAGCTGCTCTGAGGTAACGAAAGAGATACTTATCCGTCGTGGTAAGATAGTCAATCGGCAACTTGTGCATCAATTTCGAGTTCGCCAAGGCTTGAGTGCTTGGCATGAAATAGCTAAGCCACGGAAGAGTGATCTTAATATTGAAGATCGGCTATGGTTTTGTGATTATCTTGAGGAATGGACGGAAGACGATTTCCTTCACTTGGTTGTCAGCGATGAATTCTTCGTTTGTCTCCAGAAAACCAAATTTTCAGAATGATCGGGTTTGGGCAACAACTCCTGATGAAGTCCCAGACGACCAGAAGTATCGAGAAATAGTAAAAAATCCAGCATGTGTGGGTGTTTTCATTATGTTCTCTCTTCGGAAGCTCATCTGGGTTATCAAACCAAGAGGAACGAGTTGGGATGGGCCTTATTTTCGAAATGTAATTTTAGCCCAACATATAATTTGTAATTCCGTTTTTGAAAGACCCCGAGTGTGTTTTGGATGTTGAACAGGCAACCTTTCTTCACGACAAAGCCCCCTGTATGAAAGCACTTGCGACTCAACAACTGCTTAAGGACAATAACATTGATTTTTTCGGAAATAATGAATGGCCTGGCAATTCTCCCGATCTTAATGTCTGTGAACATGTTGGATCCATCATGAAGGATCGGGTGGAGTCCTTAATGCTGGAACAACCCATTCAGAACCGGTATTCAACAGAAATTATGACTGCAAAGATCAACGAAGTCCTTGAAGAAATGAGTCATGATACCGATCTCTTTGAGACACTTCTGGGATCATACCCCCGTCGATTAATGGCCGTCAGAGCTGCAAATGGGGGCAACACCCGATATTAAAACAAGTGTTTTTTATTCAAAATTAAACGCTCTTTCGCGTGGTTTTGTCTGTTTTTTTCTATTCCTTTCAGTTTCTTCTGTACAGGGGGGGCAATCATTTCCTGACACTCTTTACATAACCAGAAAACGAAAAAGTGGAAATTTGAACACTTAAACGTGATTTTTAGCAAAAGTTCAAGAAAACAAACCTCTCCTAAAATTTAATTTTACATAGGCATACATACTGCCAATCTTGAAATTCGCGCTTCAATGAGCATGATACACCCTACTGCCCAAGTGCCCATGTCTGCCAAGTGGTTATTTTCGGTAGTAAGGGTATAATTGTCTGGCTTCCAATAGGACTAGGGGCAAAATTGAAATTAATAAGGGCAAGCAGGGAAACCTTATTTTCACATAATTTCGTAGTCTTCCATGTAAGCAATATATAGTATATTCTCCGAAAATGTGAGGGAAATAGGAAATAAGACACTTTCCCAAAATCATGGGCGTCGATCGTTTCTCAAAAAAAACTTGATACTTTAGTTTCAATTAAGACATTTGCTACTTTAGTTTCAGTTAAGATGCAGATAAACAAATGAGACATTAAAAAATTATCAAAGATAGATATATTAAAGAAATACAACTTCAAATAAACATGTTGTCCCTCCCTACACACGAAAACGTGGAGACATGTCCCCCCCCCCGTCTCCCCCATGATCAACGCCCATGCCCAAGATACGTCTTTCACGGCGTAGAACTTGGAAATGAAGTTCTTTTTAATAGGCCTATCGAAACCGTTTGCAATTGGTAAATAGTGTTTTTATTAATTGAAAATAATGAATGTTGTCGCGAATTAAATGAAAGTGAAGGTTTTAATCTTTAAATCGCTGTATTTACATAATTGCAAGGATATAAGTAGCCCCGAATTAATTAAAATAAATGGTGAACCCCCTCCCATCCCTTGTTTGGCCTAGTATATTTTTTGGTCTTCAAATGATATGGTATATGGTAGGATAGGTCTAACTTGCAACTGATTTGCAGGAATGACGTATTCTTTCATTTAATAATATAATTCACGGAGGAATTCTCTGAGAATTTTTGAAGCAAGATAGTCTGATGGCACTCCATCAAGGAGTACATCCTTGCTCATTCAATTTTCAATCGAAACAGGTCCAGTCACCCAGCAGCCGTTTGAATCGGCTGAGACGGCTATCCTAATCACCAATAAAGCTTTTCATATCCAAAGAGAACTGCCAGCGGAAATTCCAGGGTGTTTACATACTTTATTCAAAATACGCAGTCGAAGGTTAAAGAAATGAAACTCACAGTCTAAAAGCGTGAAATAATTTATTAAAAGTACACAAATAAAATTATAATTTATAAAAAGAATTTGCACAAGTAAATGAACACTCAATAATTTTAAATAATAATAACAAGTAAGTAAGCAGGTCAAAACTTGAAAATAATTTATAAAATAAAGAAAGCAAGTAAACTTTAATAATGATAACAATAAATATTAAATTATATATCAAAATATGTACACTATTTGTTCATAGCACGCGAGTAGCATAGCCGCAAAAGGGTAGAGTGCAGGAATGTTGCAATGTTGCAATAGATAACGATCAAATGTTGCAAAGGGGGGTGGGGGTATGCAACAACTCAATGTTGCAAAGGGGGTGGGGGATGCTGCAGGTGCAACAAGGGGGTCATGAAACTTGGAGGCGGCGTTATCCCCCAAGAGAAAGAGAGAAGGAGAGAAAGGAGGAGAGGTGTTCACCTGGCAGGAGCCAAGTGCATAATAAGACTTCAGCTGAGTAGGCGTTGTCTTATAGACTCCTAATCAGCCAGTTGGCTTAGAAGACGTAAATGGCTTGTTCAGGTTGAGTTGCCAGATACACTTTTTATTTTAATTGTTCAGGTATACATTATTAGGGCCAGTTGCCAGATACCATTTTAATTGTTCAGGTATACATTATTAGGGCGAGTTGCCAGATACCATTTTAATTGTTCAGGTATACATTATTAAGTTGTCAGGAACCAAGTGCATAATAAGACTTCAGCCGAGTGGGCGTTGTCTTAAAGACTCCTAATCAGCCAGTTGGCTTAGAAGGCGTAAATGGCTTGTTCGGTTTGAGTTGCCAGATACCACTTTAATTGTTCAGGTATACATTATTATGGAGAGTTGCCAGATACCACTTTTTATTTTAATTGTTCAGGTATACATTATTAGGGCGAGTTGCCAGATACCATTTTAATTGTTCAGGTATACATTATTAAGTTGCCAGATTATACCATTTATTTAATGAATTCTTGAAAGTTGGTTTAGAATTCCGCCTGTAGGTTTAGAAGGCGTAACATGATATAATTGTTTACAACCAAAAGAATTAAGTAAAACAACATTGCATCATTCTGTTTATTATAAATATATAGAAAATAAATATACATTTTGAATGATCAATTAAAAATAATAATAGTTTAAGAAATATGAACGACGAATATGCATATAATCAAAAAATATATCTGTCAATATAACAGTACAGGAGAAATATATATATATACGCACACACACAATTATGGAGATATATAGACATAAATATACATTGGAATGATCAAAACTAAGAAATAATATTATCATCAACATAGCAGAAATATATACACACAACTAAATAAATAAATACATACACTTTATTTTCTACCGCGCAACATAAGAAATCGTATAATCATCAATATAGCAATATATATATATATATATATATATATATATATATACACACACACACACAAATATGTTAAATATATAAATACATTTCACTTTTTTTCAAAATACTAAACTCGCACTTAATCGAGTCTACAATTACATCATTATTGCTCTGCATTACGCAGTATACGTGGTTTAATAATATTTCACCGCTTAAAGTATAGGGAAACCTGCACTCGATATGAAGGGCTTTCATATCGTTCAGTACTATTTTTGTTCCCACTTTACAACCGGTTTGTAAGTCATCTTTAAATATGTCTAGAATACAATCAAAAGCACGCACAAAGAGTTCATCGTTAGCTACATTATTAAACACAAGTTTATAAACACGCCTTTCCAATCGAGGGTTTATTTCTACCGACGCGAGCTTTTCAATCGTGAACTCATCTTCACTCAACATAGCGGCAATTGAAATAATCTTCTAAGTCGTTACAACAACTGCTCGTTATATAAAGAAATAGTTCTTCAGGGTGAACGGTGTAGGTGGGCTCAGCCTTGTAACGATCAATTGCTTTGTACCAAAGTTCATGATACTTCAAAGAGTCTAAACTTTTTAAATAAACGTCCAGCTCTAGACCATTCTCACCTTCTTCAGCCCTACACTCGGTAAACCCATCGAGCAGAGCGGTGTATGCGTATTCAAGTACTGTATCAAAATAAAGCATATCCGTAACACGCGCGTCTAATATAGGTTTCAGCTTGCGGAATCCGACGATTTCAAACATTCTGTCGAGGATGAAACTGTTTCGCGTAGGAACAAGAGCGTTATTATCAGAAGCATTCTTCCACATCAGCCGTATATCAATGCATGGCCGATCGTTATTTGTACACAACGTACATACAACGACGTATGAGGGTGCGTCACTAATCTGCTCTCTTCTTGTACCTACTTTAGCCGGTATTTTATAACGATCTTCAATCCACTTCTCAACTATCTCGAAGATTCTATTCATCTCCTCGACACTTAAATAAACAACATTCCGTTTGTTTGTTTGTCTACATTCCGTTTCCAGTACATAGCTAACGGTACCGGATTTACGCCTGAACACGCGCAACGATTTCGTCACGGACACGTCGTACGAGGCGTTGAGAATGCCTCTCAAAGGAAGCTCCATCGTATTCGAGGAGCGCACGTCCACTCGGTTCAAGCTCTGAGATAACTATGAGCCGCCTGAGGCACGCAGGTAGGCAGGAACGGTTCGATGGGCGGCTGACTCACCCTGATGATACGTGAATGGGCTTGTTCGAACTCGTATGATCCGTAAGGTGCGAGTCGCACCATAATCTAATGAAACGTGTGCGGCGAATTGTTGTACCCCATTATATTGGGTAGGTGTTTTTTTCCGGTACAAGAATTAATTTCGGTTTTAACGTTTTATCACTACCAGAATACCACCAGACAGTTTCCTCAGGATAATTTTCACGAACTAGGCACATTTTATAATGTTTTATCTCTCCTAAACATCTTCACACTCCGGCGCACTATTTGAGAGGAACATATGCTCATATTTTTCCTTTCTGCCCAGCAAATGATACTCTTCTCTATAGTCTGCTAAAAACTCACGCAGGGCACTAGCCACAACCTCACTACGAACCTCATCATGATATACATTAATATAGTGATAAAAATACTTAAGATTGTCCATGATGACGAGATTCACATTTTCAGTCGTAGGTTATGAGTAATCGACATGGTGTAACATGACATAATACCGCTTGTCACACCACCCATCCACAAGACTCATTATCCATATCTTCTGCTTCTCTTCTGCACGCGTTGTTTCTTTTACTTCACGGTATATGTGAGATTTTATAAAGTTTAGCTCTACAGCATACTTCAGAAGGGTGTGTCGAATTTTTCAACTTTCAAATTCCAAATATGAGGGGTGCTAAAAAGTTGCAGCATGACAGAAATTCTAAAGATATTTTTGTTAATTTAATATAATTTAGTTTTGCTTGGTAAGAAGCTACATCAAAATAGTGACTTTTTTGACTTTTTTGTGGAATTATATAATAATTATTATATTAATAATTATATATGCTGTATATATAATGCACTGCTGTTTTTGCTTATTTCACAGGTTGAAACATATTCATCAGTGTGCTGAAGATTACTTGTCCGTCAGTGCTACCATCCTAACCAGTGGGAATTGACCTACAATGGCTTCTAAAAGGAGGACAAGACTGGGACATTCACACATATGAGCAACCTAATTGGAACTGGTAGAGAGTTGTTGCCCTCTTAACTCCCAACTCTGCGAGACGTTCTGAAATATGGGCTACTGCTAAGAGAACAAAGTGGTGAGGATGTGAGAAACTACCCAGCAGCCAGTCTTGCAGAGGACATTTACCCTAAAGTGCTTGAAAAGTGGGAACGAGCAAACAGTTCTTTTGTAGCCCCGTTGTAAATTCACGAGTCACAATCTTAAACAAGATCCAAGGGAGCTGGGAGCAGGCCAAAAACATATCTCTTGGGAGAGGAAAGCTACATGTCAAGAGGCTTTCATTGCAAAACTTGACAAGTTTTTGACATCCTCAGTTGCAAGTGTAAAATTGTTCTCTGCTCTGAATTTGGCTGCCTTGCAGATGCTGGTTGCAAAAACGAAACTCACATTAACTGTACATGCCCTAGGGAGATGAAGATCCTGTGAAGGAACTTGCTTTCATTAAAGGTCAGAGAGACAAGTCTGGTTCTATTGGACCACATCAGATTGGCTTGCCAGATCAACCTGAGCACAACAAACAAGTCAAAAAGCAGAAGCGGCAAGAAGACGAAAGAAGAAGGCTTGCTGAATATAAGCAGACAAGTAAGCAGGATGTTTCAATGCCATCAAATGAAATAATTTTCTCTGATGATGAAAATGAAGAACAAATAGCTGATGCTCAAGATGGAAAGGATGGAAGTTATGAAGTGACATTAGAAATACCAAGCACGTCTTCAACTTCCAATAAAAAGCCAGAGTACAACACATTAGAAATACCTAATGTTGCTATGCATAGCATCAGATATGGTGTTGGCCTGCGTGCCACAGCTGCCATCACCACTGCTGCCTTTATGGATGCTGGCTTGATCACTGAAGAAGACAAGAGACTTGTAGTTGATCACAATAAAGTCAAGAGGGCCGAAGAAAAAGTTATGAGATCCCTGGATCAGGAATTTGATGATCTTTGTAAGAAGGGTGAAATTGACTGCGTCTTCTTTGACGGCCGTCAAGATACAACTAAAGTTATGCTGAAAGCAGACAATTCAGATCGTCAGTTCCCCAGCATCATCAAAGAAGAGCATTACTCTGTGTGCAGTGAGCCAGGTGGAAGATATCTCTACCACTTCACTCCTGAGAAGGGCTCAACGAGAAAAAAACCTGCTGAAGTTATTGCTGATAATCTTGTAGATTTCATGAAGAAGAATGGCATTGATAAAAGCCTGCAGTCCATTGGAGGTGATTCTACAAATGTTAACACTGGCTGGGAGGGTGGTTCCATGCATTGGGTAGAGGTCAAGCTTTGCCGTAAGCTGATTTGGTTGGTTTGTGCCCTGCACACTAACGAGTTACCCCTGCGACACTTGATCACAGCACTGGATGGGAAGACCTTGTCTAACAACAAGTGGACAGGTAACATTGGCAAGATGCTAGACACTGCAACCGAACTTGAAATTGATCCTTTATTCACCAAACTCTCAATTGGAGAGCCTCTTACTTCACTGAGTGACAATGTCGTAAAGGATCTCTCTACTGATCAAGCGTACGGGTATAGGATCACACAGGTCATAAGGACAGGAGAACTTCCCACACATCTGGCCCTTCTTGAAATTGGTCTAGTGAGCCATTCAAGGTGGTTGACAACAGCAAACAGTCTTTGTTGCATATGGGTTTCAAAACATGGCCTTAAAGGCTGGAGTGGATGCTGTTTTGCCAACCATCAAGCGCTCAGCATGGTATGCATTCAGCGAAATGATAATCCAGACACTCTTGTGCTCAGATGACAGTGAGGAGAGGAGAGCTGGTGTCCAAAAGATTGTTGACATGAGGGGTGGAGATGATGACACACTTGGAGATCTTTCTGTACGTCCCAGGAAGACACCTTCCATCAACCCCAGTGCTTCTTCCGTGTTGGAGCTGACAGACTGGTCTGACGGGGTATTTGAACCTCCTTTGACATGTAAACTGACTACAGCGGAAGTAAAGAAGTTCTTTGACAAGCCTATGCAAGTTCCACAGTGGCCCTGTCATGCTCAGTCAATAGAGAGGTGTGTGAAACAAGTCACAGAGGCAGCAGGTAGGGTGTATACACATGAGAAACGTGAGGGCTATATCAGAGGCCAAGAAGCAAGTCGGCGGCTGATGTCCAAGAACGAATCAAAGCAAGATTTGATGAAATTTGTTGTTTAAATATTTTTTTTGACTGATGTCATTACTTTCTAATGTTGTTTTATGATTACAAGGATATGTTTTGTGATTACTAGGATATGTTTTATGCAGAGAAACTAAGATTTTTATAGCATTACCTGACATTTTGAGAAGCTAAAATTAATAAATGTTGTTTTCCGAGAGCAATTTATGTGCTTTTTAATCAAACGTAGATTTACCAAGCTAAGTGTTGAGCAATCACAAAAATAATAGCAGATTTGAATTCTTCACATCCAAAAACATATTTTTAAAACCCCTCAGTGAAGGAATTGGCAAAAATTAATTTTCACCTCCCAAATTGACACACCCTAATACTTCAGCACATCGTCTGTGCAACGAAAGCGTGCAACGGTCTCACCAGAACATCCGTAGAGTATTTGTACATCTTGCACCTTCGCACGATCCAATGTGGTTTTAAAAGAGGCATAGGAGGGGGGAATAGGAAGTTTTTCGGTATCCACCACATCTTCACACTTTGCTGAATACCAATTCATAAACGTTGTACAAGCAATATTAAAGGTAGCCATTTTCTGCTACGCTGGCGAATCACGTCTGATCTCAAGGGCTTACTGCAGTCAACTGACCACGCAGGGAATCCCAGATAGTAGCATGACTCACGTTGCAGGTCTTACAGTGGGCGGAGGTTAGAACTTTCACCTGTGCACACACACACACACACACAGTGAGCTTAGAACTTTCACCTGCACACACACACACACACACACACACAGGAGAAAGTGAAACGCTAATTGAAACATGATTTATTTAATAAACGAGATATTCAAGTTATATATATATTTACAAATACGATTTAATAAACGAGATATTCAAGTTATATATATTTACAAATACGTGTAATAAATAAGTTAACAATAGATACATCAAAGATTATATACAAGACATACATATTTACAAATACGTGTGATAAGTAAGTTAACAATAGACGCATCAAAGTTATGGTATCCAAAGGGTACGGTATCATAGGTACCAGGTAACTGGTAACGTTTCCTATAGGTGTTACGGCACACCTTCGTACCCCTAAGTTCCTTCACGCCCCCCAGCTTCTGCGCCCGAAAATTGTGGGTGCCTACAGTTAGTTGGGGAGGTCGTTCGCCCTCATCATCGTCCAAACACACTAGATCCTTCAACGATTCAAAGTTAACAACCCGCCGATTCGCATGGTTGAGCGTAATACCCTTTGCCTTCACGATATATTTCATATCCTCCCCCCCCTCACCCGTACCCCATAAGTTTTAGGTCCTGTTGAGACAAAAGAGTCGGCGTATGCGTTGTCCCCATACTCATCCTTGATCTCATCAGTGAGCTCGCCGAGGAACTCCCCAATAGCGGGCATGTATTCACCCTCCCTCTCTGTGAATATCACGCTATCTGTATCGGCATACAATACTCTCCGCCCAAGAGAATGCAATAGACCCCAAAGTTTTATACGGGCGTAGGCTGTTGTGAAGCTGGCCACAGGTATGTTTGTAACCCTTGAGGTATCTGTGGCCAATTCAGTGTTGTTGTACTTTATTATGTAAGTATTACCTACATTCACGATCTCCATGACCTCTTTATCGGGAGCATTGGCATAATCCCAGACATCACTATAACTTTGTGCCAAATGAATGTTCCCTTTGCCGGTATTCTGTGCAAATTTTCCCCATAGACTGTTTAGACACAACTTTGCACTAAAGCGCTTGCCAGGATTCTTTGCAATTTGGGCACGATCAAGTTGTATACCTTCGCGGTCGCGGTAACGTTGAATATAGGCAGACTTTTCATCTTCGGTCAACTCCTCGCGGATACCCTGATGCCTCAACCTTATCCTTCAAAAATGCGTTTATATATGGTGTGAAAAGGTTGGGTAGCTTCTGAAACCTCCACACCTCATGTATCTTCAGTATTCTATACCATGGCGTACGGCTAGGGCCAGCTCAGGACTTGTATATACGCCTATGATCTTACGCTGGTGGGGTGTATGGTCACAATCACCGTTATTCTTCTCCGCGCACTTCACGCACAGGGGAAACATGAGCTTGTGGTCGATAACGACAGGTAAGATTGGCATCCATAAATTGCGTGGGGGGAGTACGTCTACGAAAGAGAGCCCAAAGTAACGATCATTCAAATTTCTTGAAAATTCATTGATGGAGGGCAGGTTAGGTCCCACCAGTTTCTCAGGAGCGCCCACGGGGTACGGATTGTTCTTCATCACGTATGGGTATAAAGAACAGAAATCGTAGTAATGGAGCTTCACGCCCTCCGTAGGTGGAAAGTATAGTCTGAATGGATTTGTACGTCCTCCAAACAAGCTATCACCACATTTGAGAGGATCCAGCACCATTGAACGCTTGATCGTGTTTATTTCCTCACGGTACACCTCGTCTGTCTCCATCCGTGCATCATATTCATGCTCCCACAAGACTTTGTGAGTGAACTGTGATCCTATAAGTTGATCGCGGGTGCGGGTCCATGCAAGACAGTCGGCAGGAGATCTACCGTGGATATCTCCGGCGATTCCGCACTCAGGACGGGGATCCATGCCACCAGCATCCGTTAAAGGAGTACACAGTCTTCACACCAGTGACACGGTTTTCACTTAACCCATCAACCCAAAAAACACGTCCATTAATCTTAATGGGTACTTCACCCGTGTTGCGGGCGTGCTTTATGTATACACCTGTCTGTTGCTGTAGGTGTATGAGCCAGTAAATAGCCTTGTGCCGTAACTGCGGGGGTTTTCGGTGAATAATGGCTAAGGTGGCTTTAGGCATGAAGTTATTCTTGAACACCGTAAAACATAATGACGCGATGGTGGTTGCGACTTGCAGCGGATCGCATTTGAAACGGCCTATGTACATCCTTCTAAAGGCCTGGAAACATACTCTAAGCACGCGCACATCATTCACGCAATAACGCTCACATTCATCAGCTATATTATAAGGGTTACTTTCATTAAAACTGTTGTAGTATCGATCAAAGTCTTCACGTTCATCTACACTCATACAGTCATAGTTAAAATAATGTTTGGGTGGTGGTGGGCCTACGTAGTTTAAAGTCTCGCTGGTGAGGAAAGTGTAAGGGAAGTATCCTTTGGAAACTTCAGCTGCTACTCCCATCACCTTGGGTAGCTTTGCTAATTTACAAGGTGTGAATAATAAAGTGTCTTTAAATTGTACATTGCCTCTTATTTGCATCTGTATTAATTTGTTGCCTCTTTTCAATGGATCACCTGTAAATATCTCAGAGGATTCGTGTTCAAGCAACTCCTTATAAAGGAACTGCGTGTCAAACTTTGCCCCGTTATGGGCGAGAATATACACAGTCATTTTTTTGAACTTGTCGGCTAACTTGACAATATAGGACACAAATAGTTTCACAGGACTATCGTGGACATTCGTTTTAAAAACGTTTGTCCGTTTACCGCATTTGGGGCACTCGTCACATTCGATCCCATACACTCATCACAGATGTCTGGCTCACAAGTAAATGTGGAATTACCTCTTTGGTTTCAGCGTTCGTATATGTTTCTATATCGTAGTATACAGTTATACAAGGGTTATTTTTAGGCTTAGCATCTTTCATATAACATACATGCTTTACTCCATCCGCCTTATATCCTCCTGGCATGTAGGACAGTGAATTTCGTCACACTTGTGCTTAAATTTCCCCAATTATCCATTGTGTGAAACATACCACATTCACAGATTCTCATTTTCCTGCACGTGCCAGTTGATTTATGGAGCAAAACAGTATTATTGAAAATGTGCGTCTACACACATCACAGTCTCTCTTCTCAGCTTCAACTACACGGCTTTCACATTTGGTGCTTTTACACTGTTCACATACCATGTGACATTCTTTACAATGTCTCACTATATCATCCGCAAACTCGAGGCACCCCTTACACAAATCATGATGTCTCCCATATTTTCGACTTTTGTCATAACTCGCGTAAAGCCACCTTATATTACGGATGGGGAGATACGTTGTCCCTGACAATCCTAAAATAAGTAGGGGTCTTGTACGATCTCTCACACAGCTTTTAAAAACATACACAGTCCTACGACGATCATCCAACCCAAATACAACTATACGGACATTCATTTCCTGTTCTACCCTTCTCAGCTCTTCAGGACCCATATTACAGTCAAATTCAAGTTCACAGTCTACAGCTAGTTTACGGGCACGTCCACGACCGTAGGCAACCAAATTTTTTGAGCCGTGTATTTTGTACAGTAAACATGCTAAGAGACTACTGCTATAAAGCCGCAACCACGATCGACGTTTATATGCTTCTATAAATAGCGAGAATTGAGTTAAGAGTATACGGTATGGCACTATGACCCGCAACACGGAATACACGATCAATATTTACCGTGAAGTTGTCCATATTGAAGGCTATACTACTTTGGGCGGCTTGCATTATACGTCCTAATATATATTCTACATCTTCAGCCGCCAAACGTCTAAATGGCACTACTACCCAATAATCATCTACATCACCGTCATCTGACCCGAATCCGAAGGACAGACTCGTCCTGACTTCACGCTCGTCGCGGTTCTGAAGAGCAAACTCTACAATACGCTGTACAACCCGGCGTAGCCCGCGCTCAATTCCATTGCTATACATGGCTCTAGGGTCGACCCTGACTCTATACCGATTTCTAGTCAAGGCTGGGGTGGGGGCTGCGGAGCGCACCAACTCAAACGTTATATCATCCTCAACAGAACGGGGGGCAACTGTGGCGGATGAATAAGGGGATATATTAGCGGGAGGTGCTGCTGGGGGGTTGTTGCGTAGAGGTTGAGGGTTGGGGATCTATTACTGGTGCAACAGGCGCGTATTTCGGTCGCTTTATACCTGACGTGGGGTTCTCTTCATCATACCTCCGCTTTGGACGTGCTACCGGTATCGCTGGTGAGGGTTCGTTGGCAGGGGAGGAGATCACAACTACACTGTCGTCGAGGTCATCCGTAATGTCGATGATGGGGTGCTGTACCTCATCGTCATTCACGGTTCTGTGGGAGAAGAAAAAAAATATAAGGAACAGCACTCAAAATTTGTAATATTTTGTAAATGATCCACTTAGGAGTGTGACGTGTTAGAAATGGACTCTGTAGAAAAATTCAGATTCACGAGCCCATCCACATGTATTATATCTGGACCTACAGGATGTGGTAAAACTGTGTTTATGCTTAAAATCATTAAAGAAAAGGGAGAGATGTTCTCGAAATTTGTGCATAAAGTTATATGGTGCTATTCGACGTATCAATCAGTGTTCAACGAGTACCAAGATGATATTTTGTTCCACAAAGGCGTATATGACGTTAATTCGTTAAAGGGAAATGAACATACAGTCATTGTAATTGACGATCTCATGTTGGAGATGGATAAAACGTTTGCCGAGACATTTACAGTATTCTCCCACCATCTTAACATAAGCGTGTTCTTCATCAATCAGAATCTATTTTTCAAAAATAGATACATGCGCGATGTGTCGTTAAATACGCAATATCTAGTCTTATTCGCACAACGTAGAGATGTATCACAAATTGGGGTATTAGCCAATCAAATGTTCCCGAATCAGCGTAAGGAGTTTTTGGAAGTTTATAAAGAAGCTACAAGCACGCGTTACGGATATTTGCTTTGCGACCTTCATCCGCGAAACACGTTTAGGTGCTTCTACGAACGAATATATTTCCAAACGAGCCTGAAACGGTGTATATTCCAGAATGACAAAGAGACTAAAGAAATACCGTGAATTAATAAAAATCTATCATCGACTGCCCCGGGCAATGCAGCAGATGTTTATTAAAAATATCGACGCCGACTTTTTAAAATGCATCTGTGAAATCTGTCTTAACGTTATAAATTGCAATGTATCAATGAAACCCCTCAGAAGGCTCGCCTACGCCGTTACAAGAACATAATACGTGCACTCGCTCGTAAAAGTCAAACTGTAGCGAAGAAAAAACGAATTATTGTACAAACAGGAGGGTCATTTCTCCCCATCTTATTTTCAGTTTTGGGTCCTTTACTGACTAGATTAATATAATGAAGAAAGTGGTAGTGATTCCCACGAGGTGTACGCTTCACTGCAAAGGAATCCAGACACGGATCTAGATCCCCGTAAAAGCAGACTTAAAAGAATGGAAAGCGAATTGCTAGCCCTATTAAACAGTGAAAAAACACCTGATGAGAAAAGAATCTTATACCAAGAAGCTCTGCAGAAATTTCTTCACGAGTACGAAAATTATAAGAACCCTACAGAGATTCCTGTGGTTATTAGGCACAGCACGGGGGACGATGGACATGGCGACATAGGATCTGTGCCCGACGATACAGCTGACCAACCAAAAATTAAGGGATTAGCCACACAACATATCGAGCATGTATTAAAAAGCACCCTCCCACATACATTGAGGAGTAAAGGCTTAAGTCTTTATAATCTATTGAATGAGGATCCAGCCATACAATGGACCGATACAGGCGAGATCATTGTGGAAGGATCAAAGGTACAGGGATCGAATATCGTAGACATTGTCCATGATCTGGTGAGAAAGTGGGATAGGCCATCAGGATGGAAGCATATTAAAGCAAGACTACAACAAATAAATGTCCCTAAAACGTTGATAGGAAATCTGAACAGGTTAAAAGACTTGGAACATGCAACGCATGTGGCACAATTGAAGACGCCGTCACCCCCGGCGGTAACACCTTTGAAGAGGAGAAAGAAGAGGTTAAACAACGGTCAACCCTACCCACGTGCCTCTAAAATACGCAAATGGCTAACGTATTAACTAAACGCTATTATGACATTTCTAACCCAGCCTCCTACGGCGGCGTAGATAGACTGTACAGAAGTGTTTACGGAGTAGGAAAAAAAGATGTTGAAAGATTTTTGAGGGAGCAGGACGCTTATACGCTTCATAAGCCTGTGAGAAAAAGGTTTAAAACAGCCAAGACAACGGCTTCCTCGATTGATTCTATTTGGCAAGCAGATTTAACAGACATGCAAAGATATTCTGTGTATAACGATGGTTACCGCTACATTCTATTCATAATAGACGTATTCTCTAGATATCTGTGGCTAGTTCCTCTGAAAAATAAATCACCTGAAACAGTTGCTAAAGCCACCAAAACGCTAATGTTAAAAGAAAACAGGGTTCCTGGCTATTTTTGTACGGATATGGGGAAGGAATTTATAGGCCGTGCTTTTCAGAACATGTTGACAGAGTTTAATATCAGCTATTACACAACCAATTCTATACATAAGGCTTCTTTAGCTGAAAGAGTTCAGCGCACCATAAAGGAACGCATGCACCGTTATTTTACACATAAAAACACATACAGATTTCTAGACATTCTGGAATCATTGGCATCATCCTACAACCGCTCACACCATCGCACGATTGGGACAACACCTAACGAAGTTTTAGAAAGAGGTACGCTCCCGAGAAGAGATGGATCACCACACACCACCACCACACTCGGCGCGCTTCAAAATCAATGATTATGTAAGGCTGTCGCGTTCGGGGAATAAATTCGCAAAGGGTTTTGAGCAAGGATGGACACGCGAGATTTTTAAAGTTAGGGCTATGAGACCTAAAGGTGAGATAATGATGTATTACATTGAAGATTTGAATGGGGAAGAAATCTCAGGAGGCTTTTACCGCGAGGAATTGCAGAAAGTTGCGTTTAATTTAGGAAAAAATGTGTTTAAAATTGAGAAAATTTTAGGAAGCAAAGGTTCAGGAAAGAGAAAAATGTACCTGGTGAAATGGCTAGGGTACCCAGAAAGCTTCAACACCTATATAAAAGCTGATGCAATAATGAAGCTTAAATAGTATGCAACATGGCTCCTAACCATTTCTACGTCACACTCCCGTCCTCCTCGTCCCTGTCTGTACACCCTAACAACACACTAGCCAACTTTGTAACAGAACTCCACGGGCCATTGAATTGGGTCGTGATTCGTATGAGGTGGGGATATGCGAAATTCAGCTGGACACCATCTTTTTAAATATTGAATAAAGAAACCGTTTTTACGATTCTTAGAGACATTGACGAGTGTGAAAAAGCTGGGGTAGCTATGGATGAAACTATACGTATCGCTCGGACTAAGGTTGCACGGTATTACAGTACAGAAGTAAGACTAGGACCGGGTCAATATGGTTCGGTCGAGGATGTTGTGAGAGGCTTAAACGTAAGTTTAAGAAACTCAAACCTTACGAATGATTTAGTATACGAAATCGTAAACAAAGGAAACCCTGCACATACACTAATCCTAAAATCAAAGACTAACAGACGTATTAAAGACGTAGAGTGTTCAAAATTCTAACCAATGGCCGATATAGCGCAGCCATCCAAAGAGCACATTTCACGAGACACAGCATGACTTGTCCAGATTAATGTATCAATTGAAGATGGAGAAATTGGCTGAAAGCTCCCAGACATGTGCTATATTTACAGTAATATAGTGGAGCACCAGTTTGTTGGGGATACCCAGGCACGCCTGCTGCGCATTGCCCACATCCCCAACCATAGAGGAAGGAGTTTGAGTATTACATATGACAGACCCCATTATGTCATTATGTGAATGTCGCAACTAATTTAACCCCTTAACTGCGGAGCGCACATATTTGTGCGCTCGGTCATCAACGAGGTATTGCGGAACACACATATATGTGCGCCATGAATTTATCGTGAATAACAGCCTGCGGAAAGCACAAATATGTGTGCTCATCTATGATTCGTTGATTTTGTTTTAACTCATGACGTCAGTCACACTCTGATTGGTTAAAAAATATCAGTACATAAATTAGAACTGTTGTATTTCAGTTATTGCCAGAAATTGCGTGCGTGTGAAGTGTTTTTTTTGCCTCCCTTATTTGTGACAATGGCAAAACGTAAACCTCAAAGTGATAGTGATTTGCGATTGTTATTACAACAAGATGATGATGATGATTATAGTTTGCGTCTTTCTGATACAGATAGTGATGATTTCAATTCCGATACTGAATCTAATTCTGATCAGAGTGAATCTGAGGATATAGCCAATTCAAGTGCAGATTCATGGCGTCCAAATGGTAATGTGCGCAATCCTTTCCCATTTACGGGTGATAGTGGCCCTAAAATTAGTAATAATATAGAAGCAAATGATGTATTAGGAATTTATGAATGTATAGTTACTGATGAAATAATAAAACTTATTTGTGATGAGACAAATAAATATGCTGAAAAGTGTATTTCAGAAAAGAGAGGGCAACCATTTGGAATTCCTAAACAGAGTAGGCTTCAAGACTGGAGTGATGTTTCTGTGCAAGAAATAAGGCTTTTTGAAGGCATATTGCTTTTGATGGGAATTGTACAAAAAACAACTTTACAATCATATTTTTCTAGAAAACCTCTACTAGATACGCCCATATTTTATAGTATTGTGAAAAGGGATAGATTTTTGTTGGTGATGAGGTTTTTGCATTTCTCAGACAGTACTGATTCAAGCAATAAACTGTACAAAATTGATGAGGTATTAGACTTATATGAACAAAGCTTTCAAAAAGCTTATTTCCCTTCTCGTGACATTTCAATTGATGAAAGCTTATTACTATGGAAGGGAAGGTTGAGCTGGAAAATGTATATTCCCCTCAAACGTGCAAGATTTGGAGTGGAATGTTTCATGCTCTGTGAAGCCAAAACAGGCTATATATATACCTTTATTATATATACAGGTAAAGGAACACAGATTCCTATAAATGTTGGTGATGTACATGAAACAAAACAGTCCCATTCAACCAACATAGTCATCTCACTTATGGAAAATATGTTGGATAAAGGGTACTTCCTAGGTCTAGAAAATTTTCTGTATTTTTCTGTATTTAACAAATATATTTTCCTCATATATATAGTCTAAATCAAGTTGAACAATAATAAATGTTGATACATCATCGAAAAAAACTATATAAGCAACACAACAAACAAAATTTCGGTAAACGCCAAATTTACAAAATTTGGGGAAAATGACTCCGCACTGTGCGTTCGTTTTCGTTCGGAGCCTCACGCAGCTAAGGGGTTAATAACCAATATCTCAATATATATATATAAGAACGATTGAGGGTGAAAACTTATCATTCGGTAACGGGAGCTTAACAGTGAAGCTACACTTTCGACGCACTGAGTTATAATGGATAGAAAGCCTTTCACCGTTATCGAGGGGTGAGATACCAGCGCGGTAGTGGACTTGGGTCCATTTTTTCATCCATACTACGTACGGCTGTTCCTTTGCTGAAGAGGGGTGCCAGATACCTCGGAAGGAAAGCGCTACAATCAGGTCTTAACACTGCAGAAGACATATTGGCTGGGGCTAAACCTAAAGAAGCTCTAAAAAAAACATTTAAAGCGTACACGGGACGAAATCATCAAAGATGCAAAGAGAAAAATGCGTGGTGGCGGGAAGAAGAAGAAGAGGGCTGCCCGGAAGAAGGGGTCACGTGGTATTAAACGTAAAAGGATATCAAAAAAGAAGTGCTGTAAGCGAATGAAACCTATGGTTGGCCACTTTTTTGAATGATATAAGCTAAGGACATTGATCTCATGAATCATAGTTTGTTTACTACTTGTCGAGAGACAAGGCACTATTTCTAACCCGTCATGGCACGCTTCATCCACCCATGTAGTTCACAATGCTGTAAATCGGAGCTGTCCCTTTTTGAGATGCCTCCAACTCAAGTTTCTGTTGAGCACAGTGATTTTATTACAATTAACCCTTTAAACACAATTAGTTCCCCGAGTGCACCTATAGAATTCGTGATACCCAGCTCAGGCCCTTACTTTTTTTATCCAAGCTGTGTGCACATGTACGCTAAGCTACGTATAGCCCATTCTGATGGAACGGTCTGCGATGACAAATATGATGTATACCCTGAAACAAACTTTCTGCACTCCATATTCAACCAGTGTGACGTATATTTAAATCAGACCAACATATCGTCAGGCACGGGATACTATCATCTACGAGCCTATCTGGAAAATGTCCTCAACTTTTCCAAAGAAGCGAAGCCCGCCTTTTTAAGTGCCGAGGGATATTATCAAACTAAAGACGAAAGTAGTATAAAGGACAAATTTAAAAATTCTAAAAAGAAGATATACGAGTGTTTTGGACGTCTGCACACAGATTTCACTTTCCAGGAGAAGTTGCTTGTCAACGGGGTGGATATGAAAATAAAGCTCACCCGCACGAATCCTGAGATCTGCTTAAATCTGGATTCTGATCAAGAAGAGGAAGCAAACCCCGTTGTGGTTCACATTATGGACACATACCTCCGCGTACGGCGAGTGAAATTAAGTTCACCAAAACAACTAGAAATTGAAAAAAATTTACTAAACGCCACAGTGAAATACCCTATTAACAGAGTACAAATCAAACTATATACGGTGCCTGCAGGGTTGGCGTCGAAGCAGATAGAAAACATCGCCCTGGGGAATCTTCCTAAAAGGATATTAATCGGAATGCAGGACCATGCATCGGTGAATGGAAAATATAAAAAGAGTGCCTTTAAATTCGAGAATTTCTGACTTAAAAATATAACTCTATACGTTATTGGCATTGCTTTGGGTGGAACATTGGATACGGACTATTCATCAGACGCTGTGTTACCTCTTTGTGCGAGAGCCTATACTAATCTGACCCATATTGCAGGTGATTGTGATGAGCTTGGTAATGGGATAACGCAGAAAGAGTTCATTGATCAATTTAACTTTTATCCGTTTGACATTACACCTGACTTATCTGCTAGCGTAAATACGCATTTAAGCCCACAGCAGAGCGGAAACATATCAGTGAGGTTGGAATTCACCAAGCCTATAGACGCGCCTATTAGTGTACTAGTATATCTCGAATCGCAAGCCCTAATAGAAGTAGATAGATTTAGGAGCGTTATCACTGACTTTTAAAATGGATGCTAATACACTTCAGAGAGTAATGAACAGTGAACGAGTCACACGTTCCTAATTTATCGGCGTGTTTGCGAAGAATGAAACATTGAGTTTGCCAAGTACGCGAGAATGCGGTAGTCTTATTGTGAACACAGGTGTCATCGGTAATGAAGGGATTCATTGGATAGCTGTCTATTTTAAAAATAGGAACCGCCTGTACTCTTTTGATTCACTCGGTACTCAACCCTGGAGTGACCCTGTTATTGTAAACTCTCTCGCTCAATTACATATCCCCGAAGTTGTATGGAACCCGTTTCGTATACAAGGATATTTTAGTAATATCCGTGGAATGTACTGCATCTCATTTCTCATGCATATTTCATGTGATAAAGAATTTATAATTTTTTAAAATTTATTTGACCCATGTCACACGCGACGAAACGATGAAATGGTATGCAGACAGATAAAAATCCGTTTTCCAATTGTGCGTACTCGTTGTATAGTATAATGTTTTTGTTCGTGTGTATATTTGTAACGTTAGTTTGTATATTCTGTAGTTTAAGATGGTTATTGTACTGATTTCTTTCATTTAATAAATTGATGAAAATATATTGTCTTCTTCCCCCAAAAAAGATCGAAAAACACACATTATTTCGATGTGACACTCATTATGCTGACTGTTCAGTATATCCTCCGTATTCATGACACAAGATTCTTCAAAAAATTGTATAACACGAGTCAAATCCTCATCGGACCTTAAAGGAAAAAGAACAATGTTCATATTGAATCTTTTTTAATAAAAACATATACAGAGTATACATATTGTAAGACAGATCCCATTATGTGAAGATATCTTTGGTTCGCTCAGAGAAGCTCATTTAAGAGGTAATTCCGAATAACATTTATAAAAAAAACATGCAAAAGATTGCCATAAAAAAATTCGATTTTAGCATAATGGTGAGTATCTAAATGAAGTATTTGAGGAGATACTACATCCCTCCATATATATGAAATCATCTTTCTGACAGTTTGTGAATAAAAAATAAAAATAAAATTATAGACACTTACATTTCTATGGTAGTCCCTTGCGTCGGATTGTAAGGAGCGTCACTGCAAATATCTTCAACGGTTTGCGATGGAAATAATCCATCACGGTCAATCGCATTAAAAATATTAATTGCAGTCAATGCTGCAGTGTCACCTTCTTGATACAAGTCCGGAAAAGCGTAAAGTTCGTGTTCCATGGCGGAGGGAATGTTTATTCACTGGCAGAGGGAATGTATATTCACTGGCGCGAAAATAGCTATTGCTACTCCCAACTGAAAAATATTTCCTTTTATATGCACAATCGCCAAGCTCCGCCCCAAAAGATAAAGAGCAGATGTTCGTAGTGATTGGTTGTCAGTGTAGCTGGGTGGAGCTATGATAAGTTTGTGTACCAATCGTAACACCGCTATAACGGGTCCATGCTTTGGACGACTAATGGCATCTTTATATTTTCTCCAATAGATTTAATGCTCGTATTACCCCTTGCTGTCTTTACCATGTCAATATTTGCGACAATACTTGGTTTTCCCCCCACTATTCCCGGATCAATAGTCACTAATGTATTCGAGAGGATTTTATAAAGAAATTATAAACATATCCATTCCTTTAATTATATTTTTTAAAAAAGAAGAGTATTCGGTTTCCACGTTAAACTGTGGGTCTAAGGCGGAGTGAAAACCTTAACCGTTGTTACAATTCGGGGAAGAGCTAGTTATTAATATTATTACTAAAGAGAAAAATCTACATTGTACATATCACATTTTGCAGCCATACTATTCCCGGATCAATAATCAAATGATCCTGTTATTTTAAATCAGGATCAATAATCAAATGTTCCTGTTATTTTAAATGCTGAAATTATGATGTGGAAGAGTGAGCAATGATTCCCTGAAGAGATGTATTTCTGATTCGGGTTCCACGTTAAACTGTAGGTCTAAGGTCGGAGTGAAAAGCTTAATTTTTCCAATTCGGCGAAAAGGAGTTAATTATTATTATTATTATTACTACTGCAATTTGTACCACCCTATATATATATATATCTATATATATATAATATAATTCCTTTATTTATTTAAAAAAAAGAAAAGAATGAACAAAACTCTCTCTCTCTCTCTCTTTCTATATATATATATATATATATATATATATATATATATATATATATTTATATATATATATATTTATATATATATATATATATATATAATTATATATATATATATATATATATATATATATATACACGAGATAGGTGTACGCCTGGTGTGAATGAATTCTGTATTTAAAATGATTCTATAGTTTCATTGGTGCGTCTTATTTCCCACTAACTGTGTACACGAGATAAGTGTACGCATGGTGTAAATGAACTCTGAAGCTGGTCTTTTTGCGGATGTTTATACAGAAAACATGTAATTACATTATTGAAAACATTAACTAGGAATCGTGAGAGATACGCTTCTGGTAATCGGGAGTCGAACCCACGATCTCATATCTTTCTGCAGACGTTTATGCAGAAAACACGTAATTACATTCAATTGTTAGTACTTTCAGAGTACATGCGTAATTTTGAAAAAACTTAGTTATCAAAATCATAATTATCAGAAATCGACAAAGTTGATAAATTCTAAAACATTTTTATTTTCTACGCCTCGAGAGTGTATTTCAGCGGAGAAGTAATAATAACAACAACAATAATAACATTTGGAGCGGAGCGAGGTTTTCTCGAGCTGAGTGGAAGAAAGGTAACCTTGTGGTTACTTTGTGGTCAAAGCGAGACTCGTCTTCTCAGATTTTTTTTTTTTCCAGAGAAGCTGAAATTAAATGAGATGAGTGAAAAGATATGAGATTAGTGAAATGAAGTGAAATGAAAAGTGCGTAATATTTTTTTTTCTGTTTTTGATACATAAGAAAGGTTTGCCAAAAGAAATAAACACAATAACTGTGTCTATTTTCTTTTGCTGTTTATTATTTAATATAATTGTGTGTATATCTTTCCAATTCAATAACAGAGGTGTTATCTAGAATATGACACCATAAAAATTACGTGTAAATAAAAATAACGGAGTTGATAAACACATTTTTTAATTTTTTTTTATACAAGTCAAACGCACGGAAGGCTAGAAGAGGTGGAATTGAGTCTGAGAGAGATAGAAAGTTCAACCCAAATTCCTTCGCGTACCTTTCAAAAAGGTCTCGGGGTAAACAGGTGTGATTCGTTCCTGGTTCAGTTTCATACTCGTCTGAACGCAATGTTCTAAGAGTTAATATTTTGGATTCGTTTTAATAACAAAGAAAGTAAATAAAACGGCGTTTAATAATTAAATTCTTATATTGTTAATATTGATTTTAATAATTGATTCTCTTAAAAGGAGAAAATTCATTTGTTTTAAATTAATATACTTTTGGCATTTTTCTGTCTTTCATTCACATAATATATACAGAGGTGTGTGTAATGGAACGATTTCTTTTGCTAAGCCAATTGTTTAGTGAATTGTTAATATTGTTTTAATTCACTTTAAGGTGAAAATCCGTTTATATATATACATATATATATATGCAAATAACTGCAATGACCGCGCAGTATATAAATGAATAGAAACGACATAAGTATTAAGGAACGTTTCTGCACACGAGGAGGAGAGATAACGAAATAATGAAAAATGAGGCGAACCGCCTGGGAATCGAACCCGGGGCCTTCCAATTGCCGGTCGGACGCTCTACCATTATGCTACGGACCTCACTCAATCACAAATCGAAATTCTCCCAAATAGGGCAGAAACCAATGCCCTCAGTGAAGTCCCCCACATACGAAATTCCCTTATGCTAAATTTTAGAATCTTTCAGGTGCGCAAATCATTCCTTCCACACTTTAAAACACCCGAAGCTATAAAGAATTAATAAGTGATGAAACTCATTAAATAAATGTTATTCTTTGAGGAATCCTAAAATTCCTCTTATTTCTTTTTTTTTGTCTGTTTAGTGACGACGACAGAAATTAACTCCCCATTGAATTTCCAGTCAAATAATTCTTTAAAAATTCTCCAGTTCTGCGTGTCAGTGAAGTACTTAGAGACTCCTTCAACATTTTTCGTTATCTCTCCTCCTCGTGTGCAGAAACGTTCCTTAATACTTATGTCGTTTCTATTCATATATATATATATATAATATATATATATGTATATATATGTATATATATATATATATATATATATATATATATATAATATAAGGAATGACAAAATTAAATAGACAGTTAATATGATTCTTTCTATAAGGAATGACAAAATTAAATAGACATAGTTAATATGATTCTTTCTATATATATATAATATATATATATATATAAGGTAAAGAGAAAGTTGCTCATTTGTGTGTGTGTATATTTCGTCCGAACTAATATTTTCACGATTGTACGTATTATATTATTTTTGTGCAGTAGAAGGCAATTTCTATTTATTTAATTAATAATCATTTTCGTATTGTCCTAAAATTCCTCTTATTTCTTTTTTTTTGTCTGTTTAGTGACGACGACAGAAATTAACTCCCCATTGAATTTCCAGTCAAATAATTCTTAAAAATTCTCCAGTTCTGCGTGTCAGTGAAGTACTTAGAGACTCCTTCAACATTTTTCATTATTTCGTTATCTCTCCTCCTCGTGTGCAGAAACGTTCCTTAATACTTATGTCGTTTCTATTCATATATATATATATATATATATATATATATATGTATATATATGTATATATATATATATATATATAATTATATATATATATATATATATAAGGAATGACAAAATTAAATAGACAGTTAATATGATTCTTTCTATAAGGAATGACAAAATTAAATAGACATAGTTAATATGATTCTTTCTATATATATATATATATATATATATATATAAGGTAAAGAGAAAGTTGCTCATTTGTGTGTGTGTATATTTCGTCCGAACTAATATTTTCACGATTGTACGTATTATATTATTTTTGTGCAGTAGAAGGCAATTTCTATTTATTTAATTAATAATCATTTTCGTATTGTCAATTTCGATTTTAAGTCTGTATGCTTTGGTAACGAATTAAAATGGTATCTAGCAACTCACCCTAATAATGTATACCTGTACAATTAAAATGGTATCTGGCAACTCAACCATCATCTATATGAGACCCGCTTGGCTTCGGAGCTGGCGGTTTGATGCGAACTTCGGCCGAATAAAGAACTCTCTCCTTCCCTTCTTAGGTTAAGACTTAGCTTAGTTTCCCTTTGGGGGGTTAGGACCTCCCACCTTGTCCCCCCAAAGTCCTCCTCCGTCTATCCTTTCACTCTTAGGCTAAGGCAACCCCTTTGGGGGGAGGTCATCCTTCCTTCTCCCCAAGAAGATCCCTCCCCTCTCCCCCTTCAGGTGTACCCCTCCCCCCTTGGCTCCTTCTAAGCCAACTGGCTGATTCAGCCAACTGACTGATTAAGCCAACTGGCTGATTAGGAGTCTATAAGACAACGCCCACTCGGCTGAAGTCTTATTATGCACTTGGCTCCTGCCAGGTGAACACCTCTCCTCCTTTCTCTCCTTCTCCTCTCTTTCTCTTGGGGGATAACGCCGCCTCCAAGTTTCATGACCCCTTGTTGCACCTGCAGCATCCCCCCACCCCACTTTGCAACATTGAATTGTTGCATACCCCCCCCCTTTGCAACATTGAGTTGTTGCACACCCCACCTCCCCTTTGCAACATTGAGTTGTTGCATACCCCCACCCCCCTTTGCGACACCCTTTTGCAACACCCCTTTCCAGTATTTGATAATTATCTCTTGCAACATTGCAACATTCCTGCACTCTACCCTTTTGCGGCTATACTACTCACGCGGAACCCAAAGGACACGATGTAACTACGGGTAATATGAATTGTTTTCAGTATGTGTTACGACAAACCTTAGTCCCTTTAAGTTCCTTCACACCTCTTAGTTTCTGCACGCGGAAGTTGTAAGTCCCCACAGTGAAGTCCCCCACATACGAAATTCCCTTATGCTAAATTTTAGAATCTTTCAGGTGCGCAAATCATTCCTTCCACACTTTAAAACACCCGAAGCTATAAAGAATTAATAAGTGATGAAACTCATTAAATAAATGTTATTCTTTGAGGAATCCTAAAATTCCTCTTATTTCTTTTTTTTGTCTGTTTAGTGACGACGACAGAAATTAACTCCCCATTGAATTTCCAGTCAAATAATTCTTTAAAAATTCTCCAGTTCTGCGTGTCAGTGAAGTACTTAGAGACTCCTTCAACAGTTTCTCGTTGAAATTTCCATCAGAAAGTCCATGATTCAATTTTAGAACGTAAACCTTTCAAAGGGAATTAAACGTTATTTAGTAATGAAATGGATGCCCACTTTTAGGACATTTGAGAATTTAAGTAAAGATAATTTAAAGTGTCCTTCCCTTAATTTAAATCGTCATTACCTTGTGTATATCTAGTAAACTCATCAAAAAGGAGAATTAAACTCTTTAATAAATGCAAAAAACTTCACTTTTTCTACGTGAAGGTCAAAATATGATAATAAAAACCCACTCTAATAGACATGGAAATAGTGGAAATAAACTCTGTCTATTAGAGTGGGTTTTTATTATCATAAACTCTTTAACACTTACTAACTGTTCAGAACGAAGTCCGAGATTTAAGAGTTTAGTAATTTTTTCTTTTACTAATTTCTGACTTTCCTATGATATATGTCAATGATTTTATTGATGTATCGAGGTGATCCCCGAAATGCGGTTTGGAATCCCTTTCCCATCAGACACACATCAATCGATCGCGAAGCTACGCCAATAAATTAGACAGGTGATTTTCTCATATCTGTCCCAGTTATGTAATACTGTAAAATTAGTTTTATTTTCAAAGTAAAAATCACTGTCATATCTCAGTTGTGTGTAGATAATTGTGCAGTCATTTCCAGTTATTTCACATGTTTCCATTTCACTGAATTCTTTTCATCTCCAGCTGTCATTAATTTAAAAAATAAAAAAATTCTTAGAGTTGTTTTGTTTAATTCTGAGTGTTAAATGTTTTCAATACATTAAATTTATTTGAAATTGCATAATTTCCAACTGAACAATATCGAAACTGACTTTGTTTAAAGTTTTATTTTTTACTCTGTCCTCTGTCTTTCGGAAACATCATTTTTGAATTTTCGATTTACCCTCACCCTTGTTGCATAACCTCCTTCCCCATTACCCCACCCCTCTCTCCTCCCCCATTACCCCCCACCCCAAGATCATTCTCCCTCTCCCCCCAAAATCCCCTCACCCCCTTTATGCAACTTGGGGCTAACCCCCACCCCCCTTGTTGCATAAAATGGTTCAAACATTGTGGGTCATTTTTTTTATTAAACAGGAAATGGATGGAAACAGGAAATGGAAGGAAATGTAGTTTTTTTTTTAAATGTTTAAGGATATTTAATTTAAATTTATTTTATGTGAAGGTACAACGAAACCGGGTCTTTTCCGTTTGGAGCCCACAACCAGATTCATTTGAAAATAGCACCAGTAGTGCATTTTGACCCCTCTGAATACGAAAATAACATTCTTTTTTTTTTTGAGAAATGCCAATATTTTGCATAATAGGGCAATAAAAATGCAAAATAGATTACATGATATATATATATATATATATATATATATATATATATTAACATTAAAATTGACTAACTGGTTAGGCTAACTGAGTGCCCAGTTAGGTTAACTGAATGCCCGGTTAGGTTAATTGAATGCCCTGTTAGGTCAACTGTACGCCCATGACGATTGGTTAGGTTGTTATTTTCGTTAGTTTGCAATTATTTTTGTAATATTCCACTCTTCCATTCTGTTCCTTTTATGCTTTAAAAGTGTCACGAATGTATATAGCCTAGGTCTTTGCGCGAACTGAAAATAAGATGGCCTACAGCCTACGTCCAATTTTCAACGCAAATTATCGTCAAAGTTTTGAAGAATAGACAAATTAAATGTACAAAATTCAATCGTTTAAGGACTGAGAGCAATCCAAGAATAAGCACCCCAAATCAATTTAGGGTGCTTTTTCTTGGATTGGGGCTGACCGAGGGTGCTTATTCTTGGATTGCTCTAAAATCCATCAAATAGAACGTTAAAATTAACAAAAATATTACGACTTAACCTAACCAATCATCAATTTATATACATATATTGACTATTGGTTAGGTTAAGTCTTAATATTTTCGTTAGTGTTAACGTTTTATTTGATTAGGTATACAATTTATGTGGCAGGATATATTCATAAACGATGCTTTTGAAAGGATTTTTGAGGAAATCGCCACACAATATACTTTGTAATTATGTTTTTCCAATTTTTTTATTTCAATATTCCTAATTCTAATTATGTTGTTCTATTTTTTTATTTGAATATCCTTTTTAAACATTAAGTTATTGTTTGCAATATTCCAATATTTCAATATTCAATCTTATTTCACTAGTTTTATTTTAATTATGTTGTTCTAATTTTTTATTGCAATATCCTTCGTAAACTTTAAAATATATATTTTTTTAATTTTATGTTAAAATCCTTTAATTTGGATTGAAGTCGAACTGGGGTGCTGTTTCTTGGATTGGGGTCTAACTGAGGTGCTCTTTCTTGGATTGGGGACTTTGGGGTACTTATTCTTGGATTGATCCAAGGGCTGTAACGTTATTATTATTCATTTATACGAAAAAAATTATATTTTTTTTAAATCAGTGTATAAAAGTACACATGATGGCAATAATTAATTTTAATTCTAGTGGTGGGCACCAAACTGAAAAGATCCATGAAACCTTCGTAAATTACAATTTTAATTTAATTTTACCTTATTTTATTTGTTATTATTTTTCCTCCTGGTTTCAGATTTTCATATCTACAACCAATAAAAAGAAGTACATGAAAAAGTGAAAAAAAAAGAAAATTCTTTTAAAAAATGAAGTTGCACATCTTCCGCATATAAAAGGATACATTTCAGGTGAAAACGATATCAGTGATAGTATATATGTCACACTATTTAGTGTGATTGCGTGCTCCCCGAACTACTCTTACTCTCCGGCGACATTAAGACTAATCCAGGCCCCTCTGCAACTTACACATGTCACCATACACAAAGACATAGACACAATAGCACCATAAGACACATACAGAAGTATAATATTAACATATTACAGTACAACGTAGATGGTCTCACAAACAAAATCATGCAGCTTAGGAAATTCGTACTCAAACAAAACATTCACATAGCACTTACACAAGAAACAAAACTAAAGCACACACACAAAACACTCACCATCCCTCACTTCATGGCGATCCATGAAGATCGTACTGGTGGTCACGGGGGTGGACTCATCACTTACATACGTAAAAGCATTAGCTACACTGATGCCACCCAAAACATTACAAACACAATCCAAGCAGATAACACGATAGAAATACAGGCAGTTAACATTAAAACACGCGCAAAACACAACACCACACTAATCAACATTTATATCCCACCAGATAGTTCACCTTAGGTGCCAGCCAATTACAATCCACAGTTACACAATCTGGTCTCTCTCTCTAATGTCATCTTAGGAGGAGACTTCAACGCTAAAGACACTAGTTGTCACCTGCACAACCAAAGCAACACCAGAGGCGCCAACATAGCCACACAACTAAACAGCCTCTTCATTCTTAACAATGCAGCACATACACACATGCCACATCAAGCAGGATACTCAAACTCCTCCCCAGATATAACGTTCTGTTCCCCCTCACTAGCAACACATACACATTGGAGAACAGAAAAAACAACTGTCACCAGGCCACTTGCCCATCATCATTACAAGACATTCTACACTCTACCCCAACAGCCTTCGGCACACTTACAAAAATTACAAGACTGAGGAACAGACTGAGGAACAATTCACCACATTAAACAGCACACCCATCATAAACATCAATACAACACTCATGACATTTAATCAGATCATCAATAATGCAAACAAATACATACCCAAGGGCAACATTAGAAATACAACCCAAATTACACTAGAGAAATAGCCCACCTCATAAGGCAACGTAATAACCTCAAACATAACACAAATACCACACAAAAAGCTATAAAACAGCAGATACAACTCAACTCAGCGAATAAACAACAAACTCAAAGAAAAACAAACAGAAATATTTAGGGAATTCATAACAACACTAAACACTCCACAGATACATCCAGGCTATATAAGACTATCAGCATTACCCACTCTAACAGCGGTATTCACACCTCACACGCGGCTATCTGTCGCAGCCAAAATAATATCCCAACATATACACAACAAGCTAACATTCTAGTTAATCACTACGCAAAGATAAGTCACTTAAACAGAGACAACACCAAACACGCAGACAGACAAACAGCCAGAGACAAGAAAACCTACAGACTCGACACGACCATTACACCCTTCAATACAGACCAGACCACCAAGATCATGAAAAACATTAAGAATTCGAAGGCTACTGGACCAGACAACATCTCTAACGTACACCTTAAACACTTTGGCCCATAGGGATTACTAGCTCTCACAAATATCAGCACATATTTATACCAACACTGCATTATTCGTGACATATGGAAACAAGGTAAAATTATTACACTATTCAAACCAAACAAAAATCCAACAGAACCAGCTTTCGAAAGACCCATTACTTTACTATGTACACCTTCCAAAGTAACAGAAAGACTAATCTTACAAATCACCAACCCACACATACCACTATCGCCTACTCAACATGGATTCAGACCTCACCACTCAACCACGACATTATTCACTTACCTCACGTAGCACATCATGGATGGCATCAACTCCAGACGCCCAGCTCAACGTACACTATTAGCAACAATAGACATTAGTAAAGCATTTGATGCTATCCCACGCTTCCCTCTCATAAACAAAATACTCAACACAAACATGCACAATAACACCAAAACATGGCTGAGCAACTATCGATATTTCAGGAAGATACTCACATGTCACATTTAATGGCAAGTCATCCAAAAACAAGCTTTTTCCGAACGGGGTCCCTCAATTCTCTCACCAACACTCTTCAACTTATACATGCACGACATTCCAACACCCATAGATAACAAGCTTACCTTATCATCATATGCAGATGACATCACTCTATCATCCACCCACAACAACATCGACACCGCTACAAATAACCTACAAACATACATAAACAGTATACAAGACTGGCTCACACACAATAGATTCAAAGTAGCGCCCACAAAATCAACCATCACCTTGCTAACAAGCAACGCAAAAGAACACCAGATAACTCCACAGCTTACACTAAACAACAGCAACATTCCACACACTCACAGGACCAAAATACTTGGGGTCACATACAACACATTATCTTTTGCAAACCACATTCAGGACATTAAAAACAAATGTACGTCAAGACTTAACACGCTTAGGGTACTAACAGGCACAAACTTTGGACACCAGTAGGAAACAACATCACTCATATACAAACAATATATTCGCTCAGTTATGGATTATGCTAGCCCATGCTGGGCACCCATTATTTCAAACACACACATAAACACCTTACAAACAATACAAAACAACGCACTTCGTATCATTACAGGATGTACTCAAACAACACCAATAGAACACCTGCACACAGAAACAAATATACTGAAAATTAGGGAACATTTAGACATGTGGGGAACACAATTCATGGCAGCAGCGACAACTAACCCACAACACCCTTGCCACTACATGTACAATCATGCACCTACACCTCGCACCATTAAGGTAACACCAGAGAGACATTATAACCAAATACTCCATTCCATACCACGCCCCATAGACATCACACAGTACAGAAAACACACACACACACACACCTAACCCACAAAGCACTGACACGACTCGGTCCAAACGCGGTCCTAGGTGCGAAGCTGCCATCCATTGGCAGGTCAGAGACCAGACTGAGCAGATCGAATCGAGTTAACTTAGCACGATTCCGATGTGGACATCACCCCAACTTACAGACATATAAACACAGACTAGACAACTCCACAGACGACACCTGCCACCCGTGCCAGGACACACCACAAACAATTGAACACATTATGACAGACTGTACCACTCTAGCACAACATAGAACACAACACAACATCACTAGTGCGCTGAACCTCTGGTCCACTCCGGAGAGGGAGATCGGTTACCTGCGTGCCACCAGCTTGCTCGATCAAGGTGGGCTGATCGGCTAAACAACAATAACAACAACTATTTAGTTCCCAAAGTAGTATGACCGCATAATGTTCGAGTGCATATGCAATTGCAATGTTGATGAATTGTTGTAAGGTGCCAGCCCCTTCCCCCCTGGTGGGTGGGGTAATGGGGAGAAGGGGTGGGGGTAACGGGGGAGTGGTTGGGGGTAATGGTGGAGAGGTGGGGGTAGTGGGGGAGGGGAGGAGGTAGTGGTGAATGGGTGGGGATAGTGGGGAGGGGTGGGGGCAATGGGGTAATGGCGCTTTTTTAACTTTTGTCGCTTAGCCGAAGGCGGCCTGTGCGAAGCACACAAGCCGCTTGTCTATTGAAATATTATTCAACAGTATTAATTTATTTTAAAATTTTGTATTATATTACTTCGTCTTATTGCTTTTGTTAGGTTATACTTAAATTTAATTAATTTTCTCTCGGTATAAATTTCTCACTGCAGCATTAACTTCCATTTCATTGTCTTACTTTCGTAATGTGATTTAATTAATAAAATTTAGTATTTAATATTTAGATTTCAAGTTCTCATTTTAGAAAGTAAGAATCAAGTTAGTTATGAGGGTTAAATTTTTAATTTACTGTATAAGTCTGCATAAAATTGTAATTCGGACATTTTTCTTGTAGTAGCTTCTGATTTTGAGTTTTGTAACTTTAAAAAATAAAGCCATCAAAATGAGAATCTGCTGCAAACCAATAAAAATGTCTTCGCAGTTCTCTACTGGAGAAAAGCTTTCTGATAATGAAGTATACAACTTTAATTGTATAACAATCATATACAATTTTAATCATTTTGAAGAAGGATGGGATGGTGCTACTGTAGTATGCGGTCTACCTACGATTCGGCGGTCTACCTTTTAATTATAGCTTCTTATCTTGTTTACTAATTGTTTGTTTACATCCCATTGTCAATCGCCCTTGACGATTGGTTAGGTTTAGTCATGATATTTTTGTTAGTTTTAACGAAAATATCATGATTAAACCTAACCAATCGTAGGTAGACCGCATACTACAGTAGCACCGATGGGATCACCTGAAGATCAGGTCAAGTAGTTTGGCCGCAAAAAGTTAGAGTCCAATTGCAATGTTGATCAATGTTGCAATGTTGCAAGACCCTTTCCCCCTTGTTGCAAGGTGCCACCCACCCCAAGGGTGCCAAAAAAAAGAAAAAGAAGCAAAGTGGGATTTCTCCAGCTGCCACAAGCTGGGAGAATCCACCTAACTTAAGAGGAAGAGAGAGAGAGAGAGAGAGAGAGAGAGAGAGAGAGAGAGAGAGCATTCTTTGCTTGGGTCCGCCAGACGCATAATAAAGCGCTTGTTCTTTGCACTTGGCTTAGAAAGTTCTAATCAGCCAATTGGCTTAGAAGGCTTAACCTGTATATTATTAGTTTTTGAGTTGCCAGATTGTGTTGTTTATTTAATTAATGGAGATGTTCTTGACAGCTTCAGATGGCTTAGAAATCCGCCAGTTGCCTTAAGCATCCCAGTTGGCTTAGAAGGCGTAACCAGCCATTTGGTATAGTGTATACATATATATAGGGTGAACCAAATGTAGGTGGACAGTAAATGATAACGTTTATTTTGAGAATACATATTTAATTTTTTTGTATACTATAATACAAAATAAAATTTTAATAAATTTAGTTATAATATTTAATATAATATAACACAAACACCATAGTTATAATGAACACCATAGTTATAATATAATATAACACAAACCGTATTCAACCTACTGTCCACCTACTTTTGGTTCACCGTGTATACTCTATATATATTTATTGTAGCAAACGTTATTCCTTAATATCGTTTATATATGTTTTATTATTATTGAAGATTGAGGGCAGTAATCGACGACCCCTCGTGGGTTCTTTAGCTTCCTTGACCGAAGGGGGTACCTTGGTGCCCTTTTATAACTCTGGGTATCAGGATGGCCACGATACTTAAAGAGTAAGCTTGAAGGATGAAAGATGAGTGGGGGCTTACTGTAAGTTTATTATGTGAACAATGGTGTAGATGAACCGGCCTTTCGGCGACAGGATATGCGCACAGCACGGGTAAGGTTTAGCATTATATATGTCCCGTAGTGTAAATCCTTACGGTACAAAAGAGTTCGTCTCCGACGAATTGCATTCTAAACCTTGAACCCAAAATTCCTTTGTTCTGACATCACAGAGTGTGCATTCTTTCATACGCGGAGAAATCCATGTAATCCATAAATCCACATAAATCCCATTAATCCCATGTAATCCAATAAATCCCAGTAATCCCAATCTAAATTGTTAGATGCGAGGTGCATATGAAAATATGCACATCGCATGAATTCTTCGATCCCTCCGCGTCTCTATTATTGTCAGCATCACGTGATGCAAGGCAAGCGTCTATAAACACCTCAGTTTTTATATTTTTTATTATTAAATTTTCCTAAAATCTTGACCTATTCCCATAGATAAAGCATAATTGTGTCAACCTATAGCCCACCAGATTTCCCCTAGCTCGACCTACTCGCATACCAAATTTCAGCTCTCCCTAACCCCTATTTCTCTTTTCCAAAGAATCACGCAAAAGTGGTTATCTCGAATATGAAATTCATTTGCGCCCTATAAATTCCTTCCAAATCAGTTCCCTTTTGTATAGGTTCGACCCTCCTTCATGCCGCCCCTCTGGCGCCTCTCGATCCTATAATTATGCTTTATTATCAAAAAAAATGTAAATTCCGCGAAACCTATTTCGATCATGATTGGTTCGCCCCCGGAACTCTCCCGAAGTTCCATCTCCCAATCGAGGCAGTCAATTAAGTCGCCTCCGCTTAAATTCGAATATAGAAAACTATTATAGGCGCTTGCTGTTAGGCTCCGCCCGTAAGAGGGTGACCCTTAGTTTACCTCGTCTCCGCCTACCCCGAGGTTATAAAAACCCCGAGAGCGTCGGAAACGAGGTTCTTTGCTTCTAACCATCTTCATAATACGTAAACTCTGTGACTTAAAGTCTGTAATTATTCCTGCAGTGGCACTACCCCTCCGGTCAATTTAGCTTCCATTTGATAATGGAACTTAACTTAAAATATTATAAATTGTTAAGCTTTAGTTAACTTGTCCCGATTAATCTGTCTTAAGTCTCACCTTAAGAGCTGTATATAATCGCCATTTTTACGTAACTAAAGTTAATTATTAATTAATTTAATTTAATTAATTTAATTTCATTTAATTTAATTAAATATTATTTTTATATAAAAAGAATTCTGTCCCAAAGTGAATTAATAAAAAGACTGTTAAATTTAGTTAGTCGTTTCCATTCACCGCATAAACTCGAACAACCTCCGTACGGAAGCACTCAAAGGTGATCTTCCGAAACTTTACAACCAATTGAGGTAAGAGTGGTCAGTGACATCCACACACATTTTTGACAAGGCGCGAGCGCCGAGTGCATCCACTGGTAACCCGAGAGTGACGTTGTCTATTATCCTTCGGATACAATTCCGACTCCAACCAAGGGGACCACCCCGGTATTCATCGTCCTTAGTCGTCAACAATCGAGGGCCCATTTAGGGACATACCCCTCGACACTGGAGGTCCCACCGAGACGCAGAGGACCCAGGAACCCCCAGGACCCGGAATTTGGGTGAACGAAGTCTTGCCCATCTCGCCCCGGGTTCTCCCTCACTCCTCTCGGAAGGCGCCACGGCTGTACATGACGTCACCGCCCAGCCCTTGTCTCATCTGCGAGTGACCTTCAAATCGAGAGAGACGCCAGCTGATGCCACGACACGGAGTCGCCTCAGTTTCCTCTCTCGATCCACTTCACGCGAACGTTTTTACGTTTGAGTGATAAATGAACGTAACTATTAAGTATCACTGATTACCTTAACCCAATTATAACCTTTAAATTGTGTACACAGTTTATACACTAATCATTAACAATACTTTTGCCACCGTAATAATTCACGGTGAATGGTGTAGTAACTACAAACAAACGTTAAGAAAATTTTAATTTTCTTTTTTTTGTTTTTTCACTTTGAGTAAGTGGGATCCGTGAAGTGATTTTTACCACTTAATAATTTTTCTTAATTATCAAACTTAGTTTAAATTAACGTGTAATTTTAATTAATTACGTGATAGTGAAATACGCTATTACTGTGACTAAGTAGTCATTTATTATTATTTTTCTTTAACGATTTTAATAAGTGAATTATTTTAAATTCGTTTTCATTATTGAATTACCGAGTGTAATATTTTATTTTTATTTTTGTAATTGAATAGGTTAGGTAGGGTTAGGTTTTTCTTTTCATTTTTTTGTTTTACTTGGTGCTACGGAAATTACGCTTGTGACCTAATTGCAGGCCACATCCGTGAATACGATTGGGGCACGACTAGGGTACTTCCTTGCGGACTCAGGCAGAGGGTAGGATCCACCACCGCTGGAACTCACGTTGCTATCGTTAGGATCGAGGATACGGAAAGGGACTTTGTGTGGGACTCTTCATTCATTGGAGACCAACGATTCGACCATCGGATTACAAGTAACCTTTTGCTATCCCAACCTTTATTTTTTCTCATTTCCGTTTTTTTTATTACTCTGATATCACCTATTTAAGAGAGTGATAGAACAATACTGGCATAACTTGTTTTTTTTAGCAATCACGTCGTTCCTGATATACGATATTTTAGTGTGTTACTGCATTGTTGAGGTTTCCTCGATTGTTTTGCGTTTGATTAAGTTAACCAAATTTTTAAACTTCTAATTTTTTTTAATTAAATAATTAGTAGTTTACTTAATTTGGACCACCCCCCCCCCCAAAAAAAAAACAAAACAACGCAAACACGCTGATACTATATATACTAGGACCACACTGCCAAAACACACTTCAATTGTTTGTTTTCGCGCGTGACGTGTATGCCACATTCCGATTCCGATTCAGACCGGGAATTTTTATTACCACTTACACCTCCACGCCCGTCCTTCCCCAAACGTCGCCGCATTCCCAACATCAACATGGCTGACACTAACACTGCTTCCACTGCTGCTGCTGCCGCGCCTGCCGCGCCAAATGTTCTGGTTTCCAGGGTACTCAACTTACCAACGTCCGTTCCAAGATTTAAGGGAACCGTCGCGGGAAAGGCCACCGAGCCACTTGTTCAACACTGGCTCCACAAACTGGAATATATTTCGAAATGAGAAGGTGATCGCGGACAAGGACAAGATCTTGGAAGCACAACGGTTTGTTGATTAACAGAAGGGTCAGCATCGAAGTTTGTTGACACTAACCCCGACTTAGAAGCGGCCACTACATGGACCCAGTATCGTCGGATTCTCTTGGACAATTTCCGAGATGTCAGCGACACTCAACCATTTGTGGCCATGACCAATTTGTTCCGATTGCGTTGGCAGGATGGTGAAGATTTTATGGAATTTAGGAATCGCATTCAAGGCACTATGAATAGCGTCATCTTAGCCCTTGACGGAGCTTTTGATTATAAAATGTCCTCGCAAACGGCGAAGATATTGTCCTTTTCGGCCATGTATGCGAACCTACCAAGTCACCACCAAGTAGATTCCAGAAACACGCGGATCTCACCGCGTCGTTAGCAACGGTCGTGAACAAAATGAAGGAGTCGTGTCCAAACTCAACTGATCTGAATATTCGTCGACCGAGGGAAGAACGAACCAAAACCTCCCAGTCCATCCGTTATGCAACCGAACAAACAGGAAGGCCCCAGAAGCAAAAGTTTGCTTCTGCAACGCCCGCGCCGTCGAACCGGTCTCGACCAAACTCATCGCGACAGACTCCCCCAAGTTCGCCCCTACGGTGTTACAACTGCTGCCAAGTAGGACATGGCATAAAACAATGCAGGGCGGCTGCTTATTGCGATTCCTGCAGGGAATCCGGTCACCGGCGGGGAGATCGTCCCAAATGCCGGGAGAAGGGTGCACCGTCCCAGCGACGGAATGAGTGGTCCAAAGGATCTCGACCTCCCACAAGGCCACCGCAACAAGGATACCCTGAGGGAACCCCCTCTTATATAACTAACCCTACCCTAATCCATCGAACCAGATAGTTCGAAATATTCTGACAGAATGTTTGACCGAGCTGGGATACCAGATCACCAGCCTTAACTGGAAAGTCGGGAGACGACCAATCCGCCCGATGATTTTTTAGAGGACCTGCCGGCTCCAGGATTCCCGTAAGAGGACGCCGGGTTGCCCTCCCCAGGGGTAGCTATTCGTGGGAAAACCAGGAGTTACTACTCCACTTAAGGACCCCGAGGGCCCTGCACGAAATAATCCAGATACCACTGTAGAATCCTTTAAGTTCCCCTTTTCAGAAACCCCTTGCATTGAACCCGAGACCTATGAGTCTCGTCCCGCTTCACAGAGAATTGTGGCAAACTCTGTTGACGTTCCCACGTCATATGTTTGCACAATATAATACGTTTGAAGATGCTGTCATTCCACTTCGCGTTCGAAGTGTAGATATGTTTGGTTGCTAGACACAGGTAGCAACGCTAACCTGATTAAACAGTCTAGTTTGAATAGAATTCCGGGAGTTTCCAAATTGGAACTTTTCCCGTCGAAGGTTGTTTTAAAGAACGTTAATGGAGGAACCATACCCTCCATGGGGCAAGTTAGGCTTAAACTGAAACTCGGCAAGTTAGGCTTCGATGCCGATTGCGTAATAGTACAAGACTCTATGCACTTTCCTACCGACATTTTACTCGGTTATCCCTTCCTAAAGGAAATGGTTGGGATCTTAAGTTTGAATCAACGTTGTCCAAGTGCAAGGACAACTTATTCCGTTAGTGAATACGGAGTCGAACCCAGAGGTTCGTTTTTCTACTGCTGTTGAAGCAGGATTGAAGGTTTTTCGGAAGATGTTCCCGATTTTGATGGAACCCTACAGGATTGTTGTAATCCTGGTAATGGAGGGATTCCATTTTTTCCGGCTTTGTCGCCGTGTAATGGTTTAGAGTCGGGTGAAAATCCCGTTGCACGCCAAGTCCGGCGTTCCTTGAAAGTTAGTTCAGAGTCTGTTCCAACCGATGAGTTTCAGTTGAGAGTTAAGGAAGAATTCGTTATTGAGCCCAACCAACAGGTCTGCTTCCGCGTAATTGTTACCTTTAACGATGGTACTTACGTGGATCCTGCGACTTCAGTAGTCGTGGAGAATGTTCTTGAAAACCAAGTCAACATTCAGGCTTAGTAATTGCACGCAGTCTGTGCACTAGCGAAGAGGCAACTATCCCTCTACTGTGCGCTAATGTTGGTTCCGAATCCATTACGTTACAACCTAATACTTTAATAGGCAAGGCCTATTTGGCCCAAGCTGAGCCTATTCTTATTTCTCACGACGTACGCAGGTGTACTCCTGGAGGCGTACCTCAGCAAACATTACGTGCTACTTACAAAGCATGTCTAGAGTCCGATCCCGCAAATTCTTTCCTTTGCAGCGACCCGGACTTGTTTGACCAATTACTGGACTTCTTGGTCGAACACGAAAGCATCATCGCACTCAAGGGTGATGCTTTGGGACGTTCAAACCTCGTCCCTTTCATATTAATCTCGCGGATAACACAAAGCCCATCTACATTCCGCCATATCGCGTTCCGCACTCCCAGCAGCTGGTTGTTGAGGAACACGTGAAGGAAATGTTAGATTTGGATGTTATCCGACCGTCGGTTAGTCCTTGGTCTTCTCCGTTGATCCTGGTCAAGAAGAAGACGGAACGTTAAGGCCGTGCATCGACTACCGACGCCTCAACAAAGTGACCGTTCCAGACCGATTTCCGCTTCCCAACATGCAGGAGGTCATTCAATATGTTGGTAAAGCTAAATATTTTACCTCGCTGGATTTAGCTTCAGGGTACTGGCAGATGTCTCTGTCTCCAGAGTCACGGCCATGTACTGCGTTCACTACCAACCAGGGCCATTACGAGTGGAATGTTTTGCCATTCGGTGCCGAAACGGTCCTGCGAATTTCTCTCGACTTATGAACATTGTGTTGTCCGGATTATTAGGTTCTCATGCCTTAGTCTATCTAGATGACATAGTGATCTATAGCGATACGTCGAAGAACATTTCGTACGTCTTGCCAAAGTCTTCAGACGTCTTTCGAATGAGAACCTCAAACTAAAATTGGCTAAGTGCCAATTTTTCCGATCCTCGCTTGTGTATTTAGGATTTCTTCTTGCCTCTGACGGAATCCGACCGGATCCCGCCAAACTTCAGGTTCTCCTAAATTACCCTGTTCCTCGAAACGTTGATGAAGTGCGAACCTTTATCGGGTTTGTAGGATTCTATCGCAATTTCATTCCTAGGTTTTCAGACATAGCCGCTCCTTTGACCAATTTGTTCAAAAAGAAGGCTACTTTTGAATGGAATTCTGAGCATCAGAAAGCTTTTACTGATCTCCGCGACAAACTCCTGCAAGAACCCATACTGCAGTTCCCGGATTTTGGTAAACCTTTTATAGTAGCCACGGACGCTTCTAACTACGGGTTAGGTGCCGTCCTACTCCAAGAAGTAGAAGGTACCGAACTACCTGTGGCTTATGCGAGTCGGTTACTATCCAACCCGAACGTAACTATTCAGGGACTGAACGAGAAGCTTTAGCCATCGTATGGGCCCTGAAGAAGTTCAAGAACATTATCTACGGGTATAAAATAACAGTAAAAACGGACCATGCTCCGTTAACCTCTATATTTTCAAAAAACTACCCGACGGGCGATTAGGTCGCTGGGCTCTTACCGTCCAGGACTTTAGCCCCGAATACGTTCACCGTCCCGGAAAACTCAACGTTCTCCCGGATTGTTTATCCCGAATAAATAAACCCGAAGAGGTCCGTGGAATTCATCGTATTGAGACTATTCCCAATTTCGATAGAGACACACTCTTCGAGGCACAACGCAAGGACTCGTATATCTCTAATTTGGTGCAGCAATTAAAAGCACAACCAAATTCGGAACTTCACCAGTTGTATGCTTTCCAGGATCAAATTTTGAATTATCAAATTTCTCCTGGGCAATACGTGGCAGAAGTTCCCGAGAGTCTTCAAGGCGTGGCAATTAAACTTTGCCACGACAGCGTTTGTGCTGGGCATCCCGGAATTGAACGGACACTAAAGTTGGTCCAAGCGCGTTACCATTTCCCACTTACGCGCACCAAGGTAACAGAACATTGCAAGGCATGCTCAGCATGTGCCAGGCATAAAGGAGCGCGTCCGCCCACCGCGCATATGCATGCGTACCCCGTTCCTGTTAGACCTTGGGAGCGCGTAGGAATGGACGTGATGGGCCCCTTTGTCCAAAGTCGAAACGGAAATAAATACGTTGTCGTTTTCACCGACCATTTTACCAGGTATAATGAAATTGTACCGGTGCCTGCCCATACATCGGAGATCATTGCCAAGTGTTTACTCGAACGAGTAATTCAACGGCACAATACGCCGGTCGTGCTGCTCTCGGACAACGCTCGGGAATTTACCTCCGCGATGTTCGTAGAGTTATGCAAACGTCTCCACATCCAAAAGGTACAAATAACACCGTACCATCCGGCAGCAAATGGTCTGGTTGAGAGGCAGAACGAAAAGATCCTTAACGTCCTACGACATCTCGTGGACGCGGACCAACGTAATTGGGACGAGTGCATCTCCATGGTGCAGTGGACTGTTAACAACAACCACAGTCAACTCATCGGTGACACCCCTCATTTTAGATTGTATCATTACGATGCAAGATTTCCTTTCGACCTCCCAAACGACTCCACCGAAGAGGGATTTGACCTACAGGAACCCAACGCTATGCGGACGACCTGGCTCGCCATTCGTTCCAAGTTTTCGAAGATACACGACGTTGTCTCAACCATGAGACCGACCGAATGGTCCACTACCAACACAAGCGGTACCCTAAGCAACGGACCATAATACCGGGAAACCGTTGCTGGTTGCAGGTACGAAGCCTCCGGGCCTCAGTCGTAAACTCTGTCCAAAATGGGTAGGACCATATCGTGTCCTCGAAGACCTGGGGCATAACACCTTCACGATCCAACACTTGCAAACCTTAAAGAAAAAGGTTGTTCATGCCAACCAAATTAAGGTTACGAATGAGGATCCGAATCCCCCTCAACCGAAGTCGTCCCGACAACAAGGGGATACAACCCAACCCCGCGTTACCATACCGAAACCGAGAATTCGGACGAGTGGGAAGACTACCTAAGGCCCCCTCGGACTACCCTGTCCGTACAGCCTGAGGAAGCTATCCTTGAACCTGAAATGAACTGGAGCCACTCCCTGCTGCTCCTTCCACACCTTGGAGAAGCCCCGGAGACAACTCCAAACTTTAAAATTTTACCGGAGGGCCCCGCAGCCAGTGAGGAGCCCCCCGACTCACCATCACCACCCTCACCTATCGACGACCCTAAAACAGACCCTACAGTGACGTATCGATTTCGACCACAGGAGTCGTCGCAAGGCCCGTGGACTCGCTCCCGATCGCGAATACCCGAGTCACTAGAACACACACATAGCCCTATACTCGAGCCAAGCTCCGACCCCGTACCCACACTCCACTCCGTCCCTAAGACACCTACACAAGACAAGACACCTACACAAAGCCCCTCCCTACCACCGAAAACACCCCTGCTGCCATCGACTCGGCCTGCTCCGACTGCGCGAATACCCGAGTCACTAGCCACTACTTCGCGACCCATCCACCTCACCCCCTTCGTCCCCCGGACCGACCTTCGGTCAAACCTAAGGTGAGACCCAAATTCCCTTCCTGGAGAACTTCTCGGAAGTAACCGCTAACACCCAAAATTATTAATAATGTTAACTCGCCACTGTGCTTACCTTTGTCTTCATTCTTTTTCCTGTTTCTAGTAGTACCTACCGCATCGTCCCCGGCGCTGTGGTCGAAACCTTAGCGGATGGCCATTTTTTAAAAGGCCACCTGAATGTGATTTTCGACCTACAAGCCCCATACGTTATTTTCCGTACGCTCAACGCCTGCCAACGAAAATTACTCTCCCACGCAATCGCTATTGCAAAGCACCTATCCACCCACCATACTCTACTCCGACTAAGTCGTTTACCATATATAAACAACTACTCTCCTCCACCTATGCTCACACTCTGGAAAACATACACGCCACACAATACAAACTTAACGATACGCTGGCCCTCCCTTGGATTCAGCAGTATCGCCCCAACAGTCCCTCAAACCGTACTAAACGCGGTTTCTTCGATCTCGGCGGGCAGTTGCTGAAGACCATTTTTGGCGTCGCCATTTCAGCAGATGTGCGTAGCGTGCAACGCAAGATCCGACTGCTAGCGAGTGACAATATCGTTAAGGGCGATGTGTTAAAACGTACTGTCTTTGCAGCCAAACGAAATTTTCACCTTCTCCGCAATCTCACGACACATCTAAACGAGCTAGATTCCTTAATTATGTTACAGCGCCGAAATTATAATCAAATTGAATATGTCCACCTAATTAACCTCCAAATTACTGTCATTGATAAGTATCTCGATCAAGTTCACGAGACACATCAAATCGTAATGGCCGCACTTAATGCTGCCATGTCAAAACAAACACCCCATTCACTAATTCCCTATAAGACTCTAAATACATTAATAACGGACGCTAGTAAGGAACTCGCTCTAACCCCAATTTATCCATTACACTCATCCAACGCCCATCATTTTCTCGACCTCACCTGGACGTTACTTGGTAGCTCTCCATTCTCTATCATTATTGTTATACCCTTCTTCGATGCTCAAATATACAACGCTTATCTTTTTCACCCCTTTCCCACAGTTTACTCTATGAGGGAAAACGTGACCCGTTTCATCTTACACACAGAACACCCATACTTTTTCCTTTCCAAAACCTACCAACAGTACACCCTGTTTACCACCCGCGACATTACTCACTGTAGGACACCTTTGTCAACCAAATTCCTCATTTGCCCTCCACTCCAACCCTTTGTTTCCATACATTTTCAGAAACCTTGTTATCTAATGCTGTTACAAAATTCGTCCCGTGCAAATTGCACGTTCCGAGCATTCGACCCTTCAACCCCCGTTCAGCTCCAAATAAGTTCCGACCTCCTCCTGTCCATCCCCCAAAAACGTGAAGCAACCCTGGATTGCCCGAACAACCGTAGTATGATACAATTGGATCCAGTTAGTAGAATCCCCTCCGGTTGTTCTATTATTACCTCTAGCTTTATATCCACAAACCCCAGAGTACGCTCCCTTAACAACACGCCTCGTCTTGTACACCCTATGGCTCACCTCCCACCAATTCCTCTCTTCAACCTTCCTCTTGCCTCTGTAACTCTTGTACCTTCCTTTAACTATCCCCCTTGGGATCAGCAATTGGATCGTATCACCGAAACCCTCCAAGAACGGTCTCATGTCTTATCCCACGTTCAGCCCCTCACCTACGTCAACGCCGCCGCTGTCTTACTAATACTAATAATTATATCATCTTCCTTGCTTGCCGCCCGTGTCGACGACTGAAGTGGAATGCCCCTACTTCGGAGCCCTCACCTTCGGAAGAAGCCCCGGACGGTCTGCCCCAATCTTCGGCCCCCCGTTAGCTGTCACTACACCGAGAAATCCAAATTTTAATTAGTTAGCTAGCATGTACATATTAGTTTTTGTTTCTGCTTAAAACTGTTAATCGTATTATTTTTTTGTTTAATTGTTACTTCTGCAGAAGGGGAGGTAGTGTCCCGTAGTGTAAATCCTTACGGTACAAAAGAGTTCGTCTCCGACGAATTGCATTCTAAACCTTGAACCCAAAATTCCTTTGTTCTGACATCACAGAGTGTGCATTCTTTCATACGCGGAGAAATCCAATGTAATCCATAAATCCCATAAATCCCATTAATCCCATGTAATCCCATAAATCCCAGTAATCCCAATCTAAATTGTTAGATGCGAGGTGCATATGAAAATATGCACATCGCATGAATTCTTCGATCCCTCCGCGTCTCTATTATTGTCAGCATCACGTGATGCAAGGCAAGCGTCTATAAACACCTCAGTTTTTATATTTTTTATTATTAAATTTTCCTAAAATCTTGACCTATTCCCATAGATAAAGCATAATTGTGTCAACCTATAGCCCACCAGATTTCCCCTAGCTCGACCTACTCGCATACCAAATTTCAGCTCTCCCTAACCCCTATTTCTCTTTTCCAAAGAATCACGCAAAAGTGTTTCTCGAATATGAAATTCATTTGCGCCCTATAAATTCCTTCCAAATCAGTTCCCTTTTGTATAGGTTCGACCCTCCTTCATGCCGCCCCTCTGGCGCCTCTCGATCCTATAATTATGCTTTATTATCAAAAGAAAAATGTAAATTCCGCGAAACCTATTTCGATCATGATTGGTTCGCCCCCGGAACTCTCCCGAAGTTCCATCTCCCAATCGAGGCAGTCAATTAAGTCGCCTCCGCTTAAATTCGAATATAGAAAACTATTATAGGCGCTTGCTGTTAGGCTCCGCCCGTAAGAGGGTGACCCTTAGTTTACCTCGTCTCCGCCTACCCCGAGGTTATAAAAACCCCGAGAGCGTCGGAAACGAGGTTCTTTGCTTTCTAACCATCTTCAATACGTAAACTCTGTGACTTAAAGTCTGTAATTATTCCTGCAGTGGCACTACCCCTCCGGTCAATTTAGCTTCCATTTGATAATGGAACTTAACTTAAAATATTATAAATTGTTCATTGAGCTTTAGTTAACTTGTCCCGATTAATCTGTCTTAAGTCTCACCTTAAGAGCTGTATATAATCGCCATTTTTTACGTAACTAAAGTTAATCATTAATTAATTTAATTTAATTAATTTAATTTCATTTAATTTAATTAAATATTATTTTTATATAAAAAGAATTCTGTCCCAAAGTGAATTAATAAAAAGACTGTTAAATTTAGTTAGTCGTTTCCATTCACCGCATAAACTCGTTACAACCTCCGTACGGAAGCACTCAAAGGTGATCTTCCGAAACTTTACAACCAATTGAGGTAAGAGTGGTCAGTGACATCCACACACATTTTTGACAAGGCGCGAGCGCCGAGTGCATCCACTGGTAACCCGAGAGTGACGTGTCTATTATCCTTCGGATATAATTCCGACTCCAACCAAGGGGACCACCCCCGGTATTCATCGTCCTTAGTCGTCTAAAACAAATCGAGGGCCCTTTTAGGGACGTACCCCTCGACATATAGCCTCAGTACTCGCGCATGCGCATTGGACTCCGTCTATAAGGTCGAGCGTCCTCTGCTGTTTACTGGACACAAGGGAGTGGTCGTTATATATATATAATATATATATATATATATACACACAGGGTGTCCATAAATGATTACCATGATTAAAGCATGCTATAACTTTTAAATAAACACTCGTATTCAAACACAGTTTTAATCATAAGTAGATAAACATACAAAGTTTTGATACACAGTTAATGAACTTAATAAGTTTCCACATGTGCACCCCTAGTGGCACGTAAAATGTCTAAACGGTATTCACACTCACGCCACACATTTTCCAACATTTGTGGGTTAACTGTTGCAATTGAATCCGTAATGCGTTCTCGCAATGCCCGGATATCTGGAACAACTTTTGCATAAACCAAATCTTTAACATGACCCCAGAGAAAGAAATCCAGCGGGGTAATGTCTGGTGATCTTGGAGGCCATGGGATTGGCCCGTCCCTGCCAATCCATCGATTTGGAAATGTTGCGTCGAGAGTTTCACGAACAACATGCGCCCAATGAGGGGGTGCCCCATCTTGTTAGAAGATGACAGTTGGCTGCCTGTCCTGCAGCTGGGGGATGGCTTAATTGGTGAGCATATCTAGGTACACAGTTGCGGAAACAGTGTTCTCAGCGAAGAAGAAAGGACCAATTATCTGGTCATGCATTAGTCCACACCAGACATTGATCTTCGGACTGCCCCGAATATGCTCCCTTACGGCACGTGGGTTTTCCGATCCCCAAATATGCACATTGTGTCTGTTGACTCTACCACTAAGATGAAACGTAGGCTCGTCTGAAAAGCAGACACGTAACAAGAAGTCATTATCCTCGTCAATGCTGTTCAAAATGTCAATAGCGAATTGTTCACGTTTTGGACGGTCATCAGGCTTCAGTTCTTGAACAATTTGTACCTTGTAGGCGTGTAAATTCAAACTTTTGTGTAACACCTTGTGCACCGTAGACTTCGGTATCTTTAGTTGGCATGAAGCTTGTCTCACCGATTTCCTTGGTGACCGTGTGAAAGCAGTTTGAATGTTTTCCCCCGTCCCATCGGAAACTGATGGTCTACCACTGCTCTTTCCCTTTTCCACGTTTCCAGTTTCCAAGAATTTTTTCGTCCACGACTTAATTAACTTCACATCAGGTGGATTCTTTCCTTACTTTGTTCTGAACTTTCGCTGAACACTGACAGGAGATTTTGTTTCTGCAAGCCACACAACACATTGTGCCTTCTCTGTCACAGACGCCATCTTAACTGAACAGCTACTACAGCGCTCCTAGCGGCGAATGCGGTAGACGAAACACACCAGCACAGAAACTCTATGCGTGTACGAGATGACCTGTAAAAAGAGAACGGATGTAAGATTCGTCATTAAAACATGAGAGCATACTGTTTTCAGGGTAAACATTGTGGACACCCTGTATATATATACACCCAGGAAAGCATTTGTTGGATAATAAAACACAAGCACATCATTCTGTTTATTTAGACGCAAAACAATTATTAAATCGAAAATAAATAAATATACAGGGGTGTACATAAAGTCAGGATCTATTTTTGTGAAATTATTTTTTTCTATTTTTCTTTTCAGAAGCCCTTAGAATGAATCCAGAAGAGCGTGTGGCAATAGTAATTTGGCGAATCGAGGGAAAGAAATACAATGACATCAGAGAAAAGTTTAGAAGGAGATTTCATAAGCCGGAGCCAGTAGACAAGACAATACGAAAATTGATGAACAAATTTAAACGAACGGGATCTGTAAATGATGAAGCAAGATCAGGACGACCGTGTATGTCAGATCTTACCGTGAATGCAGTACGCGGAATTATCACTGAGGAGCCACGTACGTCCGTTCGTGCTGCATCACACGGACTCGGCCTCCCGACGTCATCTTTGCACAAAATTCTGAAAGTTAATTTGCAGAAGAAAAGCTATCATTTGCAGGTTTTACATGATTTACATGAGGAAGATTTCCCTCGACGAAGTGCTGTGTGTGCTGCTGATCTCGTAGAACAAATCCGGAGTGATAATTTAATGGACAACATTCTCTTTAGTGATGAAGCCACTTTCCATACGCATGGAAAAGTAAATCACCATAACTGTCGAATTTGAGCAGATGAAAGACCGAATGATTTCGTCCAAAATTGGGAAAGAGACTCACCTAAAGTTAATGTCTGGATGGGTTTAACAAAATCTAAGGTTTATGGTCCTTTTTTCTTTGCTGAAGCTACAGTTACGGGGCTTATTTATCTGGACATGTTGCAGCAATTCCTTGAACCTCAGCTGATTGGGGATAGGATTGTTAGTACAGTCGTCTATCAACATAATGGTGCTCCTTGTCACTATGCCAAAATTGTTCAGGATTATCTAAATGGACGTTTTCCAAATCGCTGGATCGGACGCGGTAGCAACAGACCTTGGCCAGCGAGATCACCAGATTTAACCCCTTTAGATTTCTTTGCATGGGGCTTTATCAAATCGCACGTCTAACAGACGAAGATTACGAGTCTTGAAAACTTACGTACACGTATACGAACTGCTGCAGATAACATAACCCCGCAAATGCTCCAGAATGTGTTTAGAAATGCTGCGGAACGATTTGATCTGTGCAGGGATACAGATGGGCGTCACGTCGAATCCTACTCTTAATTATTTAATAAATGTTACCACTTTATCATTTTATGATTGAATTCCATATAATTTCCAAGTGCTTCACAAAAATAGATCCTGACTTTATGTACACCCTGTATATTAAAAAATTATAATATAAGAAATACACAGTTTAAACGAGGAATATATATATATATATATATATAATAATAATAGTATAAGAAATACACAAGTTGAGCGAAGAATATATCGGGTCATCCCATAAGTAATGTCGGTTTTTAGATCTGAACTTGAAGGACAAAGAAAAACTCAACTGAAACTTTTTAATCTAGTATATATTTTCCATCGGAATCAATGACACTCTGCCAACGTCCTACAAGCTTTTCAATGCCATATTTATAAAATTCAGGCGGTTTTGAGGCAAAAAACGTAAAAAGACTGGTGTGCAGGTCGTCTAAAGAAGTATACTGTTTCTCGTCAAGATAGTTTTGCAGACTCCTGAAGAGATGATAATCTGAAGGCGCAAGGTCTGCAGAATATGGAGGATGTGGAAGTTTTTCCCACCCAAGCTCCTCAATTTTTGCAGAAGTGATCTGAGCGGTATGAGGACGTGCGTTGTCGTGGTGGAACACGATTCCTTTCCGATTAACCAAAGAAGGTCTCTTTTCTTTTAGTGCAGTGTTCAATCGATCCAGTTATTGAGAGTAGACTTGAGCGGTGATTGTTTGGTTGTGTGGTAAGGTTTCAAAGTGTATTACACCACCTTTATCCAACCAAACACTAAGCAGCACCTTCCGAGGGTGAAGATTTGGTTTTGGCTGTGGTGTCGCTGGTTCTCCGGCACAAACCCACTGTCGACGGAGCTTAACATTCTGGTACGGTATCTACTTTCATCACCAGTCACTAAACGGTGCAAAAACAGATCTTAGCGTTCACGGGAATGAAGAGCTGTGCTAATGTTTACCAGCACCCTCAGATTGTCGACCGACAATTCATGTGGCACCCATTTTCCTAACTTAGGCACTTTCCCGAGTTGTTGCAAATGTCGATGGATGGTGGACGGGGATGAATTGAGTTTCTGGGCCAATTCTTCGACAGTTGTTGAACAGCCTTCTTCAAGTGCGGCTAACAGCAGGTCATCATCAAACTCAGCAGGGCGTCCAGAGCGTGCTGCATCTGTCAAACAGCAGTCACCATTCCTAAACTTTTGAAACCATCTTTGACATTTCCTCACATGCAAAATATCGTTGCCATAAACGTCCTGAATGTTTCGCGTTGCTTCAGTAGCACTATTCCCTTTTTTGAACTCGTAAAGCATTATATGCCTGATATGCTCTTCTGATACCGCCATGTTTATGAGGGGGTTCACATAAAGCAAAACACACATCTTCACTGGTCAAGGTCTGTAAAGTATGTAGCGAAACACGATAGATCTCCTCTTAGATATAACCTTCGGAAAATTTATGCTTAAACCGAGTAGAACTAGTTTAAACTTAATCTATCGTAAAAAACGACATTAATTATGGGATGACCTGATACATAAACAAACAAAAAATATTAATATAAGAAATACACAGTTTTAAACGATGTATAAACATCAACTTAATAATAATAATAGTACAGGAGAAATTTGTATGCACATTTATATTAAATAATAAAATTTTAACAAATAAATATACTGCAAAAAATATACATCAAAATACATACACTTCATGTTTTACTGCGCTTAAAATATTAAACTTGCAGGTGATCGAGTCTACAGTACATCATTGTTGGTTTGTAATACACAATAAATCAGATTTAACATTATTTCACCACTCAAGGTATGCGGATGCTTATATTCGATGTAAAGGTCCTTCAGATCGTTCAATACTATTTTTGTGCCCACGTTACATTCGGTTGGCAAGTTGTCACTCTCTTTAAACATGGACAGAATACAATCAAAAGCACGCACAAAGAGGTCATCGTTAGCCACAATATCATTATTAAATGCAAGTTTATGAAAACTCCTTTCCAATCGAGGGTTTATTCTTACCGATCCGAGCTTTTCAACCGTGAATTCTTCTTCACAATGCATATCGGCAGTTGAAATCTTCTAAGTCGTAACGACAACTGCTCATTATATAAAGAAGCAGTTCTTCAGGGTGAACGGTGTAGGTGAGCTCAGCCTTGTACCGCTCAAGTCCTTTGTACCAAAGTTCATGATATTTTGAAGAGTGTAAACCTTTTAAATAAGCATCCAATGCTAGACCATCTCGCCTTGTTCAGTCCTACACTCAGTAAACCCGTCGAATAGAGCGGTGTATGCGTATTCAAGAACTGTATCAAAATAAAGCATATCCGTTACACGTGTGTCTAATAAAGGCTTTAGCTTGCGGAAACCGAGGATTTCAACATTCTGTCGAGGATGAATCGGTTTTGCGTAGGGACAAGAACGTTATTATCAGACGCATTCTTCCACATCAGCCGTATATCAATGCATGGCAGATCGCTATTTATACATAACGTACAAAAAATGGCATATGAGGGGGTATCACTAATCTGCTCTCTTCTTGTACCTACACCTGCAGGTATTTCATAACGATCCTCGCTCCAATTCTCAACTATCAAGAAGACTATTCATCTCCTCAATACTTGAATAAACAACATCCCGTTTACCAGAGTTTGTTTGTCTACAAGTCGTTTCCAGTACATTGTTAATGGCACTGGTTTTACGCCTGAACACGCGCAATGACTACGTCACGGACACATCGTATACGGCATTGAGAATGCTGCTCAAAGGAAGCTCCATCGTATTCTATTGTGAGGAGTGCACGTCCAGTCGGTTCAAGCTCTGAGATGACTATGAGCCACAGTTAGGCGGATCGGCTCGACGGGAGGTGTGGAGGAGTGAGTCACACCATACGTTGATGATTCGTGCACGGTGTTGTTCCAACGTGAGTCGTATGAATACTTGTGCACCATTACATATACTGGGCAATCGTTTAGAGAATTTTTCCGACACATGAAGTAATATCGGCTTTAATGTTTCATCACTCCCACTCCCCAGAATGTGCACGAGACATTTTCGTTCAGGCGGATTTTCACGAACTAAACATTTTATTTACACTCCGGCGCACTATTTGAGAGTAACATGTGCCCATATTTTTCATTTTTGCTTAGCAGGCGATACTCGTCTCTAAATTCTATTAAAAACTCACGCAGGCCTTTAGCCACAACCTCACTGCAAACCTCGTCATGATATATATTAATGTAGTGGTAATTGTATTTCGGATTTTCCAGTATGATAAGATTTACATACTCAGCCGCAGGGTACGAGTACTCGGTATGATGCAGCATGACATAATACCGCTTGTCACGCCACTCATCAACAAGACTCACTAACCATACCCATTGCTTCTCTTCTGCACGTGTTGTTTCTTCTACTTCACGGTATATGTAAGCTTTTATACAGTTTAGTCCTACAACATAGTCTATTACATCATTTGTACTAAGAAATCTTGCAATGCTCTCGACAGAATAGCCGTAGAGTATTTGTACCTCTTGTTCCCCAAGCTTCGCACGGTTCAATGTAGCATTAAGAGTCTCAAAGGAGGATGGAATAAGGAATCTTTGAGTGTTCACCACATCTTCACACTTTATCGAATACCACTTCATAAACGTCGAGCACGCAATATTAAAGGTAGCCATCACTATTTTTCTTCTACGTGAGATTTCTTCAAATACACGTCTGAGATCCAAGGCTTGCAACGGTTAACTGAGCAAGCAGGGGTGGAGGTATGCCCAGGAAGTAGCAGGGTTCACGTGACCATTGATCGATCATACAGGGGGCGGAGCTTAGGACTTTTCCTATACATACGCACACGCACACACACACACACACAAAGGAGAAAATGAAATCGAATTATACATGTGTGTGTATTAGTGATGGATCGAATAACCGCAACCGCACTACAACCGCACAAAAATTCACAACCGCAACCGTAACCGCAACCGCCGTTCCATAAGTGCGGTTGCGGTTGTAAGGTGAAAATGCAGCAAAAATATTATTCTTGAAATTCACACTGCCTGTCATTAAGTTTGACATCAGTTTTTCAAATGAATAATAATCCATAACTTTCCAATGGGTGGAGGCTGGGGAAAGTGGTAGGTGGGATGAACAGTGCGATGGGTCCTCGTCCCTCATCCTGGTAACACACTTAGTGCAAAATATGGTTTTAATTAATTTGACCTATTCTTTCATAATAGCTATATAAGTTTAGAATATACTTCATTTAAATAGTATTTATTTAGTAAATACCTTATGTTGAACACAAGTTTTGCAACACACAAATAGCGGTAGCGGTGTATTGCAAAACTTGTGTTCAACATAAGGTATTTACTAAATAAATACTATTTAGTATATATTATGTTCCAAGTGTGGCTAAATCGCACTATAGTGGCTAAATCCAGTTAATAATTACGCATTTTTCCTAGTATATGATAACCGCAACCGCAACCGCGGTTGGAAAAATTCGACAACCGCAAACACAACCGCAACCGCGGTTGTGAAAAACCGACCACTCGATCCATCACTAGTGTATATGTATATATATATATATATATATATATATATATATTAGGGTGGCTCTTATCCATATGGTGAAATTTCAGAACAGAGCAATGTTACGTCTGACCCCGGCAAATGGTTGCTTTTTATGAAAAAGTATCCTATGTGAAATTTGAACAGATGTTAATATTTAAGGATGGCTCAAAGCCGTCAAAATTTGTACACTCTAGCACCCCTCCAGATATAGGCCAAGTGTGTTGGCCGTTTAAGTTATTTTTCTAGGAAATTAAGTATATTTGTCCCATAACTCCTTTCATTGCATTATTATGATGAAAGGTCATTGTACAAAAATGTAATTACATAATTTCAAAACAGTGTAGAAGGGACACTTGGTTATAAAAGAATCGCACATCACGACTTCATCAGCAGCGTTGATTTCTTCGCGTCAGGAAAGTTTGCCCGGCTCTACTCGATAACTTGGAGGGCATATTGCAGCTGCTCTTCATTTCGAAATCGCCCTGACCGCGTCGCGTCTTGTATCAGGGCAACGCCTCGCTCTGCATGGTCGTTGGTTGTTGCTCAAGAGCGGACGATTGCCTGGGCAGCCTTGAAGTCATCCCTGTCATTCCATGTACCAGAGTCTTCGTTCAGGAATGTATCTGGCATGCCTAGCGTCGCGAACAGTTTTCTGCTTTCCTTTGACACAAAAGTGGCGGGCGTTTTTTGTTCCACCGTCGCCAGATCTACGAACGCTCGTTTTGGTGGGTCGTTCTCTCCTTCGTTCTCTGTTGAAATTTTCAGAATGGCCTGCTTTGTGGTTGAATCCACCTCTGGATCAAAGAGGCTTAGACGAATCAAATCCTCCGACAGGTACCATAGGTGACCGGTCAACTTGCGTGATGTAGCTGCACTGATGTTTCGTTGAGGGCATGTGTGAAGCTGCTGAAGAAGTTGGAGATCGTTTCTAGCTGCGGTGGAAGCAAGAGGCCAGAAACCAGGCCTTGAGGTAAACCTTTGCAAGAAAGATGTTAAAATCTCTCAGTCCCTTAGCTTCCCTCGCTGTCAGGTGAAACTGAAACCGGAACATCCAAACTTTGAGGCCATAAATGGGTCTTGTGGGTCTTGTCCAAGGGCTCTGGAAGCCTCGAAGATGATCATCATAGTAGCTCTGTCACTTAAACCATTTCGATCAAGCATAGTGGCCAGTTGGGGTGAAATGACAGGTTTGCGTCCTCGTTTTCGTGACGGAGAGGCACTACCCGCACTACTTGTGCTGTGACCTGGTTCTTGATACAGATCTTCTTCTGAGTCAGTGCTGCTTTCCAGCTCCGTTTTTCCCAACAAGGCTTCTTTTTCAAGTTGTGATCGATGGCGTCTCCTCATCAGTTTTTCTTCCTTCTCCTTCTGCTTCAGATGTTGTTGGAGCAGCACCTTGTCAACTCCACCCAGGGAGCCAGGTCGTCCCTTCTTCCGCTTACATTCAAGGAAAAGCTTGTCTTCTTGATTCTTGATGAGCTCCATGGCATAAGCGTGTGCTACGTCAAAAATTTCCTCGACTTTGGCTAAGAACGTGGCTTCATTAGCTTGTTAGGTGTGGGTTCGACGGCTTTTGTTCTTCTTCAGCCCCTTCCATTCGAAGAAGAGTTGCTCAAGCTTTTTGAGCGAATCCTGGCTATGTTTGGTTGGGATTCTGGCGCGAGACCAGAACTCTTCGATTCGCTCGATGGTCCGAGTTGCTGCTGTTCGGATTTCTTCTTTGAGAACAATATGGCGATGTAAGAAGTGGCCAAGAACTTGCTTCCCCGAAGGGAGTTTACTTCCTTCGATCCCGTCCGCGAGGCTAACCAGAAATTCGTGGGAGCGCGTTGCTATCATGCATAAAACCTGTAAGCAAAGAAAAGGAAACAGGTCATCGAGGTCACAAATAGGGGGCAAACTTTGAAGCCCTTGAGCCACCATTAAATATTATTCAATCTGGCTCATATTTGACTCATCTTAGTTTTTACCAAACTGGAACCACCTGAGGTCAGAGGTGGAACTTTCCAAAATGTCAAAATAAGGGCCACCCTAATATATATATAAATATATATATATATATATATATATGTATATATATAATATATATATATACACGTGTAATAAATAAATATATAACAATCAAGGATTATGGAATCCAAAGAGTAAATTGTGGGTCCCTACAGTCAGTTGGGGGGGTTGGTCACCCTTATTTTCCAAACACATTAGATCTTTCAACGAGTCAAAGTTAACGACCCGTCGGTTGGCCTTGTTAAGCGTGACACCCTTCGCCTTCACGATATATTTCATTTCCTCCTGCACCCTCACTTGTACCCCATAAGTTTTTGGACCTGTTGAGACTAGTGTTGAAAACCGGTTTGTAAAATTCCCCTAAAAATCGAAAACCGAAAGAAAAAACCGGTTTTATCGATTGATTTTCATTTGGCTCAAACTTGCGCAGCTACGCGCTACAGCGCACAAAAAATAACTTCGAATACATTACCTAAGTTAAATTGTGACAAACTGGCAACTGCTCTTCAGTATAATTTTTGCCTATCTGGCAACTCGATATTCAGTTTGTCTCATCATGTAGGCTGTAGTGTAGAGTCAGTCGACTAAAGCCCTATTCGCAGTATAAGACCCTTAATGCCCTTTGTTTCTTAAGATGTCATTTCCAAAATAGGGATAAAATCTAAATTAATTTATATATTTTTTCTTACACGAAGAGTCAATTTTCTGTTTTCTAGGTAAATTTTTTTTTATTAAAAAATTTATTTAAATTTTTTTCTAAAATAGAGATAAATTTTATTTTTATTCGTTATAATTTTTTTACAAAAAGAAGTTTATTTCTTTCTAAGTATAGATGTTTTATTTTAAAAAATTATTTCAAATCTAAATTGTTTGAATAATGTATTATTTTGGCTAAAATAAAATATGTCAAAGTTGTCATTTTCTTATTCATATGCATACATATGATGCTGCATTTTTGCATTCTTTTGACCAAAAAATAGGCGATAAGTTATGCTTGTTAAGAGTTAAAGTCAGTACCTTTCAATTGTGGCTTTTAAAAATTACTATACTTTTCGGTCATAACAGGTTAAAACCGGTTTTCAAAAAACAGATCGATTAAAAACCGGTTTGTGAAGTTTCGATTATTTTTCAACACTAGTTGAGACAAAAGAGCAAAAGAGTCGGCGTATGCTATGTCTCCATACTCATCCTTGATCTCATCAGTCAACTCTCAGAGGAATTCACCAATAGGCGGCATGTATTCACCCTCCTTCTCTGTGAATATCACACTATCTGTGTCGGCATACAGAACCCTCCGCCCAAGAGTATGCAATAGACCCCAAGGTTTGCTGCGTGCGTATACCGTTGTGAAGCTGGCTACAGGTATGTTTGTAACACGCGATGTGTCTGTGGCCAATTCGGTGATGTTGTACTTTATTATGTACGTATTACCTACATTCACGATCTCCATGACCTCTTTATCGGGACCGTTGGCATAATCATAGATTCACTATAACTTTGAACCGAATGAACGTTCCCCTTGCCTGTATTCTGTGCAAATTTTCCCCAAAGACTATTTAGACACAACTTTGCACTAAAGCGCTTGCCTGAGTTCTTTACAATTTGAGAACGGTCAAGTTGTATCCCTTCACGGTCACGGTAATGTTGAATATAAGCCGTTTTTTCATCTTCGGTATCAACTTCTCACGGATACCCTGGTGCCTCTACATTATCCTTCAAAAAATTGTTTATATATAACGTGAAAAGGTTGGGTAGCTTCTGAAAATTCAACACCTCATATTTCTTCAATATTCTGTAGCCATGGCGAACGGCTAGGGACAGCTCAGGGCTTGTATATACGCCTCTGATCTTACGCTGGTTGGTTGTGTGGTTACAAGTCCAATTGTTCTCCTCTGCGCACTTCACTCACAAGGGAAACTTGAGTTTGTGATCGATACGACGGGTAAGATCGGCATCCATAAATCGCAGGGGGGGGGGAGCACGTCTACGAAAGAAAAACCGAAATAGTTCTTGTTCAGATTTGTTGAGAAATCATCGATGGTGGGCAGGGCTGGTCCTACCAGATTTTCAGGTGCACCTACGGGGTACGGAGCGCTCTTCAACACGTAGGGGTATAAAGAGCAGAAGTCGTAGTAATGGAGTTTCACGCCCTCCGTAGGCAAAAAGTATAGCTTGAAGGGATTTGTACGCACTTCGAACAAGCTATCACAGTATTTGAGAGGATCCAGCACCATTGAACGCTTGATGGTGTTTGTCTCTTCACGGTACTGTCCATCTGTTTCCATCCGTGCATCATACTCATGCTCCCACAAGATCATGTGAGTGAACTGGGTGACTATAAGCTGGTCGCGGGTCGGGTCCATGCAAGACTGGCGGGAGGAGATCTACCATGGATATCTCCTACGATTCCGCACTCAGGACGAACAGAGGCATCCATGCCACCAACAGCCGTTAAAAGAGTACACACTATTCTCACCAGTGACACGGTTTTCGCTTGACCTTCAACCCAAAAAACACGACCACTGATCTTAATGTGTACTCCCGCCCTGTTGCGGACATGTTTTATGTATACACCCCTCTGCTCGTGTATGTGTTTGAGCCAGTAAATAACCATGTGGCCATAACTGCGAGTGTTGTTTCTGTGAATGACGGCTAAGGTGTCTTTAGATTGGAAATCGCCAAGCGGATAGACGCACCTATTAGTGTACTAGTATACCTCGAATCACAAGCCCTAAAAGAAATTGACATATTTAGGGGCGTTGTCACTGACTTTTAAAATGGGTGTGAATACACTTCAGAGAGTAATGAATAGTGACCGAAACACACGTTCCAAATTTATCGGTATGTTTGCGAAGAATGAAACATTGAAACTTTCAAACACGAGAAAATGCGGCGCAATTATTGTAAACTCGGATGTTATTGGTGGCGAAGGGATTCATTGGCTAGCTGTCTACTTTAAAAATAGGAAGAGAATGTACACTTTAACTCGATGGGGACTCATCCTTGGAGCAACTCAATTATTGTAAAATTTCTCGAACAGATGCATATGCCCGAAATTGTCTGGAATCCTTACCGATTCCAGAGATACTTTAGTAATACTTACGGTATGTACTGCTATTCATTTCTCTTAAACATGTCATGTGGAAAGGAATTTATAATTTTTTTAACCTCTTTTGGACCACTGGGTCGAATATGTACCGTTTCCAATACACGCACTTATAACTTAACCCTACAAAAACTTCGGTCGTTAAGAGGTTAAAATTATTCGATTTGTGTCACTGGGTGGAATGATGAGTTGGTATGTAGAGGGATACAAAACCGTTTTCCGTTTGTGCGCACTCGATGTGTTGTATGATGTTTTACGGGTATATATAAAATGTGACTTGAATAATTGCTTCAATATTGCCTCCAATAATATTAGTTTGTGTATTCTGTAGCTTATTTAAAATGTAAAAGAAACTAATTCTCTAACTCTTTTGAGTTGGATGTAAAAATTGTACTATTTTATAAAACATGATTTCTGTCAATTAATAAATTGATGAAATTACACTTCCTCTTAACCGAAACACGAAAAAAAGCTCTTACCCGAAACACAAGAAAAAGAAAAAGCTTACATTAATTCGTCCACGAACTGACACTCGTTTGACTAGGTGTGATGCAATACTTCAATCTCCGTATTCAGGTCACTGTCCACGACTTGCGTCTCTTAAAAACTATCACTAAAAGATTGTATGACACGAGTCCGACCTTTAAGGAGAAAGGATACGGATGTAGGCAGAAAATTACTTTGAATACATTTTTCTGATCCTTTTTAATTAAAACCCATTTGTTTTTCATCAAAAACACATGCAGAATATATATATATATATATATATATAGGAAGAGAGTTACAAGGAGTTACAAAATGAAGTATCAAATATCTTCGAACTACTCAGAGAGTTTGTGGCCCCTTTAAGAGAAAATGCCGAATAACTTCACATTTCAAATAAATTTATTATGGAATTTTATAAAATTATTTAGAACTTGCAAAGGGGTCTTGATTGTTATAAGGTAAAATAATTCAACGATTTTGGATGAATAAAAATTTCAAAACAGGACTTTTACCATAATATTAATTATTAATTATATTAATTAGCTATTACTAATGCAAACTAACCTATAATTAAAAATTGAGGATACCTACTATTTTAATGAAACATTTTACAACAAAATGTAATGAGTTGAGTGTTTTATTATGTTAACACTTCTATGGAGGAATAATTTCCATAGAGGTATTATACATTATGCTAAAACTTCTGTGGAAAATTCTTCCATGGAAGTGTTAAATAATTTAGACACCCTGTATATATATGATGAAGTATCCATGAAGGAAACACAGAATGGTGCTGGAGAGGTTTCGCTTAATGACACTCTCAGGAACACTAAAATAAATAACAAGTTCGCGAATATATATAGGCCACAAATATAAAATAGAAATATGGATACATAAATTTTTATATCTACATTTCAAATGTAAACCCTTCTTCTAGATTGTATGGAGCGTTATTGCAGATATCAGTAACACTTTGAGTTGAAAATAATCCGTTCCGATCGGTTGTGTTAAAAAGACTAATTGTAGCCAACGCAACAGTGTCGTTTTCTTCAGGTAAATCGGGTAAATTGTAAAGTTGTTGTGACTGGCTCATGATGCCTGTGTTTATTCACTGGTGAAAATAACTGCTGTGAGTTCCAGCTGAAAATACTCCCTTTTATATGCATGATTCTCGAATGTAACCACCCACCAGAAGACTAATAGTAGATACGTAAGCTTGATGATTGGTTGTCAATGTAACTGGGTGGACTATGTTTTATATATGTGTGCCAATCAGCTGATATAACGTCGAAGTAACGGAACCACGATTTGTGCCTTGAGGGTCTGATCGGACAACTTCACGAATAATGAAGGTGTGTCTTTATCAAATTTGGCTTATTCCCTCCGCAGATTTATTTTCACATGAAGGTGTGTCTTTATCAAATTTAGCTTATTTTCTCCGCAGATTTATTTTCACATGAAGGTGGGTCCTTATACAATTTGGCTTATTCTCTCCGCAGATTTATTTTCAATGCTCACATCTCATTATTATATTATTCATTATACTGCAACATTGAAATAAATAGCCGTTTATTAATAAGTAAGGCACATAGATATAATATATTCAGGTAAAATTTTGACATAGAATATGTAATTTAAAATAAATAGAGGTTTATATTGGTGGTCTCGTTGCACCTCATACGAATCCCACCTTCATTCTCAGCTTTCCCATTTTGGTCATGGGTTAGGTTAGGTTAAGTTACATTGGTTAGATTATGTTACGGAATCCGAACCATGGATTGCTACATCATCTGGACACAGAGAACGGTCTCCCATCCAACTATTGAACAGGGTCAACGTCACTTAGACTCGCTAGTCGAACGGTTGAGTGCAGAGCAATACTCGGATACTGATTGATTTAAACTAGCTCTTACATATTTTCATGCTGATGTTTATCTTCTACTATGGATGAAACTATATTAAACGTCCTATTTCAGTCATATACAGAAGTTATATACATAAGCCTATACAATGATTCTTGCAAAATCGTAGCTGGCCCCACCTTCCAGCATAAAATCCTTGCAAGTTTTTGCCTTTCATCCATTCTAGCAGTAGTAGAAAGTAGAATAGAAAAATATAAGCTAAATCTCTATCTGAATTACTATGAAAAATGTCATATAAGCACACCGAACAAAAAATTAGTCACCCCTCTCAGAATGTACCTAATAACGTGTGACGGCGCCTCTGGCCTTGATAACCGCACGAATCCGACGAGGCAGAGACTCTACGAGGTTGTGCATGTACTGAACATCGATTTGCTGCCACTCGTTCATCAGCCGGTCCCGAAGTTCCGCCAGAGTCCGTGGGTGTCTATTCCTGCGCTTCACTTTCTGTTTCCAGCCTGAACAACATCTTCGACGCATTCAGGATTAAAGGCTTCATTGGACCTGCGATGTACTCTTGCCTCCCATCATTGGAGAACAAAAAAAACGGGACTCATCGGACCAAATTACACGTTTCCAATCTGCCGCAGTCCAGTTTTTGTGCCTCTGAGCCCATTTATAACGTGCCAATTTGTGACTTGCTGTTAACAGCGGCCTCTTCCGTGGTACCCTGCTCCAGATGTCCATCGCATGCAGTTCTCGTCTCAATGTCCGTTCGGAAATTGGTCGCTGGAGAACCTCATTGGTTTCTTGGAGCAATTGTTCTCTGGTTTGAAAACGATTTGCAGTTACTAGACGAGAAACATGGCGACGGCCCCTATTGTCGAGAATTGTTTTCCGGCCACAGTTACGCCGTCGATTTTCAGTTGATTGCGAACTACACCACTCTTTGTAAACTCGCTGGACAGTACGCGTTGACACACCAACAAATTGGGCTACTTCAGACATTTTGTGTCCGTGGGCTCTGCCAAACACGATGGCTCCTTTTTGCCACCGAGTAACGTCTGCCTCACGACCCATTTTGCAGACTATATCCAACACAAACTTTGTTCTTCACCACCTCACGAAACAGATCTGATCCTGTGTGCTACGTCACCGCTACTTGTCACTTACCAATGCTACATCAGCGCCCTCTGTGTGACCTTGAACTTCCTACTATCGGTGCTATTAGGGGTGACTAATTTTTTGTCCGGTGTGCTTATATATATATATATATATATATATATATATATATATATATATATACCTTTTGTGTATCCCCACAGAGTAAATTTGTGTGTGGTTTTCAGGGTACCAAATGCAAATCCTTCAATGCAGAGTGCATAGGTATATCAATCCTTGTTTTGACAACTTCTCCCTGTGTGAGCATGGCATTTTGCAAGCATTCGTCCTTGGACCTACCTTCCTTTTAAATCCTAATATTTCCGAGCTAATTTAAAACTTTTTCTCATCCTATATACACTTCACTATCCTGAGTGATGTGCGTTGATCTCTCTTCACAAACACAGACAATGTTGCAGGGCCTTGTCTATTGTTCTGGTGAATGAGCGATTTACTCACTTGCCCGCACTACCACGGTGCCCTCAAGTAATTTCCATTATTATATAAGATTTTTATTTGAAAGATTTCCACAACGCTAATAATTTTACAGCCCATTGCACTAATTCCCGAATTATTATTATTATTACTGATATAAAACTATTGTGAATGTAAAATCGCTTAACGCCAAGTCGAAACCCCGATTAATAATGGCGTACTAATAAAAATCTAGGATTAATGTCGATGGAGAGAGAGAGAGAGAGTTACAAGGAGTTACAAGGAAAAGAAGTACCTCAAAAGGCCTTGCGGCCCATACCGAGGAGGTACCAATGGCAACGGGTGCCAGGGGAAAATTTCTACACACTGAAATAGTGTGCAAGATCTGGTCTAACCTTTTCTTGAAATGATCCACAGAGGAACTGTTCACAACTTCTGAAGGTAAACTGTCCCACATGTAACAGATCTTATACATAAAGTAATTCCCACTCATCTAGTCCTAAACAGTTTCAAATCCAACTCCCAACCATTGTTGCGAGTTGAGTTATCATTTAAACTAAACATGCTTCTAAAATCGACATCGTTGAACCCGCGTAAAAGCTTGAAAACCTCGATGAGTTGACCGCGCAGCCTCCGAGTTTCTAGCGAAAAAAGTCCAGGGCGCGTAAGCGTCGATTGCAGCCCATATGCCTAAGGCAGGGATTAACTTTGTGGCCTTCGCCTACAATCGCTCCAACCTGCCAATATCTTTCCTGAGGTTGGGCGACCAAAACTGCACAGCATACTCCAGGTACGGCCGAACCAGGGAACTGTACAGAGAGAGCAGAATCTCCTTGTTCCGGATTGAAATTGCCTCCTGATATAACCTAACAACTTCTGGGCTTTCTTTTCCACCTCTACGCACTGTTTCGTAAACTTAAGGTCGCTGCTAATTAGCACACCCGAGTCCTTTTCCAAATCAGTCGCCTCGATATTACTCCCCAAAATGCAGTAGTCCGACTTGGGATTGGCGTAGCCAATGTGCATGACCTTGCATTTACCCAAGTTAAACGGCATTTGCCATTTTTCAGACCACTCTCCTATCCTACGTAGGTCCGCACGCAGTTGCTCGATCGCTTCGGGCGTCCCAACATTGGCCCCAAGCTTGGTGTCATCAGCGAATTTGGCGATCCGACTGACGATGCCACCGTCGATATCATTTATGTAAATGATAAACAACAGTGGCCCCAAAACAGAACCCTGTGGAACCCCACTAGTGACCGAGGCCCAACCCGAACTAACCCCTTTAATTACAACCCTCTGCCGCCTATTCTTCACCAGTTTTCAATCCACCCACCTACTTCCCCACCGATACCCAGCGCGCGGACTTTCGCCATTAGCCGGCGGTGAGGTACCTTATCAAAGGCTTTCTCAAAGTCGAGATAAAGTATATCAATTGCCCTACTCTTATCATACTCACCCAACATGACGTGGAGAAACTCGAGCAAGTTGGTGAGACACGACCTATGCCGTCTAAACCCATGTTGGGAGTCCCCAAGCAGCTTGTAGGAAACCAAATGGTCAACGATCCTATCCGCTATTATCCCCTCTAATAATTTACCTACAACTGAATTGAGACTAATGGGACGATAGTTCCCTAGACTTTCGTGATCCCCTTAAAGATAGGGTTCACGAGAGAGAGAGAGAGAGAGAGAGGGAGAGAGAGAGAGAGATGTTTAAGAAATAAATTTATTTGAAAGTTATATTTTGGCAAATCATAAAAATTGCTTTTATTCTGGACGGGCAGTCGGGCACAAGCGAAATGGTTCTCATTAATGTAGCTTAAAAGCTTTTTGTGTATGATATTAGCTGACAGGTACGTGGACATTCCCGAAATTGGAAAAGTAATGTTCGAACTGAAAGGGACGACCGAATCCAAGTGGAGAAATGCTCAAGATAAAATAAAAATAAAAATGAAAGTAATTATTTTCTATATATTTGTTAAAATTTTATTATTTAAGAATGTATATATATATATATCGTTTAAGGTGTGTATAGATTTAATCTGAACTAATTTGATTGTATATGTATTTTCTGTCACATTTACAACTTATTTTTCGAATGTCTGTTCCAAATGTCTGTACCATGTATTTTCGGGACTTTTCTTTGTCTCTGTTTAGTTCTGTCCCTCTTTGTGAAAGCTTTAATCTTTTCTCATCACAGTTTTTTCATGTTTCACATCTTTATTTTTGAGTTTCCTTTATTTATAAGCCTACTTTTCTTCGTTCATTCATTTGTTCGTTCATAATAAGTTGTTGAAATAATTGTAATAATTACTTGCCTTCTAATAAAAGAGTTTCTTCAAAACACATTGTAAACTTATTTTATGAACAACCGTCGTAAGACTGAAGTCCCTCAGAGAGAAAAGGGATAATGAAACTTAGAGCTCCTTATCCATGTTATTTTTGTGCCAGTGCTCGTGACGTTTGTCAGTTTCGTGTTCCTTCTTATCAAAATTAAGTATTTAAAGTCTGTTAACCAGTGTGTTACTGCTCCAACAAAATTGCAAACTTGCCAAGATTACACAGTTACAATCTCATCAGAAAATCTACGTATCCTGCATTACCTTCCTGGTCCTACAGGGCCACAAGCTGTACTCGTGACCCTGAAATAACAAATATGCGAACGAACTAACGGGTGATATGATAGACATACGAATGAACGACTGAATTTCAACTACATGTATAAATAAAAACTTGTGTAAAGCAAGAACGTTATCTAAAAATCGATTCAAATTATTTCATTATAATATGGTCGAAATAGGACAAAAAGGGCATCAACCCGAATAAATTACCCCCAAACAAGTTTGGTATCGTTGGAAGCGCAATTTTATGTAGATTAAGAAACTCATATGCCTCAATTTGTCTTCTTTGGGCAAAAAAAGTTATCTGCATTTGAAAAGAGGGGATCTAACACAAAATGAGTCCTAAATCCCAAAATGTCAAAAATGACAATACTATATTAATTCTCAATTTATTCAAAACTTCTGTTTTTTTTGTAGAACATATCATAGTACGAAAGTTGCAGGTATATATATATATATATATATATATATATATATATAATTTAGGGTGTCTCTTATTTTCGAAGTGTTGTTTTTTTAGGTTGCGCCCCCTCAACCAGTTCCATTGGTTGAAAAAACATCACATATAAATTTGTTTTTGGATTGAACAATTGTTAGAGGTCGCCCCCGCTTATTAAAGTTCATAAAATATAGCTATTATTTATGCAATTAATATTTGAAATTACTAGCAGTTGTCAAGTATACTAAACATATGTTTTTAATTAATTAATAATCATATTTATGATGAATTCAATTAAATGAATATATTACCTCGCACAAGCACATTGATCGTCTCCCAGTACTTGTGTCAGGACCTGGTGTTGAACAGCTGCTTGGTGTCCCCAAAATCCCAAACTCAACTGGAGAAGCACAAGCTGAAGCCGTCTTTAACTGCCTGAATGAATGGGGAATTACAGAGAGAGTAAAAACAATTTGTTTCGATACAACAGCTTCAAACACGGGTCAATATAGTGGAGCCTGTGCTCTCATCGAAGCAAAATTGGGACATGATGTTTTGTACTTGCCTTGTAGACACCATGTTTTAGATTTATTGTTGGGAGTTGCATTTGAAGCAACATTGGGATCTACATCAACTGGTCCAGAGATATTGATCTTTAAGCGTTTTCGTGACAATTGGACTTCTGTTGATCAAAGCCAGTTCCAAACAGGTGAGACAGACACGATTACTAAAGAAGCAATTATCCAGTCTAAAACTGAACTAATTCAGTTTGCTAGATCCCAGGCACCTATGCTACGGGATGACTATCAAGAACTTTTGGATCTGTCCATCATCTTTCTTGGAGGTGTCCCCAATAAAGGCATCAAGTTTCGTGCACCAGGTGCCATTCATCGAGCTCGCTGGATGTCCAAAGCGCTATATTCTATCAAGATGTGGCTTTTTCGAAACCAGTTCAAGATGACTAAGACTGAAGAACGAGGAATTCGAGATCTTTCCCTTTTTTCTGTTCTCATCTATATGAAGGCTTGGACAACATCCTCACTCCCTATTGAAACCCCATTTAATGACTGGCTCCTTATGAGGTCATTGATTAATTATCCTAACAAAAAGATTTCTGATGCAACTAAAAAAAAGCTCTCTAACCACTTATGGTACCTGTCTGAAGAAGCAGTTGGTCTTGCTTTCTTTGATGAGCGAATTACTACAGATGTAAAGAAACGCATGGTAAAGGCATTAGAAGATGAGTCCACTGATAGACCACCCAAGCGTCCTCGGATTCCTGAATCGACCTTCTGCTCTGGTGAAGGACTACACCAACTTGTTACAAGAAATACTAGAGAATTCTTTACTAAGCTGAATTTGCCAGAAGGATTTCTGAACAAGGCACCCAGCACTTGGACATCCAACTGTGAATATTTAAGGGCCAGAGCTATTGTTGCAGCTCTATCTGTTGTAAATGACCGGGCAGAACGAGCAGTAGCTTTAGTTCAAGAGCTGAATAAGAAATTGACAGTGGGGGAAGAGCAGCTCCAGTTCCTGCTCCAAATTGTTGCAAAACACCGCCAGAGTCACCCAGTTCCATCAAAAACTGTTCTTCTCAAAAAATAACCATCAATGAGGTCGCACCTTAAAATACACCATATTGTATAATCATTGTATATTAAATAAATGTTGTATAAGGAAATAATGCTAATTAAAGTAATTAAAGTATGTAAATAGCACTGGCATTTTGAATTTATCTCTATATAATAAACTAATGGTTTTTTTTTGTAGCAATGCTTCATTGCTGATTGTATATAAAAAAGAGCCAGGAAGGATTTTGGATAGGAGAAAAAGGATTGGGATAAAGAAGGATTGAGGACCAAAGGATGGATTATAACAACATCAAGGATAGGTTAGAAAAGGATTAATGATAAATAAGAAGGCCTATACTTATAAAAACGAATCAAACTAAAAAAAGAAGGAAGGAATTATGTGTATAATGAGCATAATCATATGTCAGGAGCTATTATGCCATGGTCACCATTTTTATTAGCCGGGGCCGACCCCTAAATATGAGCCAATTTGTGTCAAACTTTCAAGTTTTAGTTTTTATGCTAAATGGAACTATTTTAGGGGGCGCAGATAAAATAATTCAACATTTCAATTTTTGACTACCCAATAAGAGACACCCTAAATATATATATATAAACTCAGAATGGTCCCCTGAGAAACTTATATGTTAAACACAGACCGTGCATGGAACAAGTAACTCTTCTGGGAAATTACATCCACTATAGTTCGAATAAGTAATGATAAATGAAAAATACTATAGTTTTTTCTTTTTCATGATGGAAAGCCCAACGTGGGCACCTGGTTACTCGCAAAGAGGCCCCAAAATATAGCTTCCCTCACCAACTATCTGCAAAGCAGATAGATCCTGTCCCAAAGCTGGATCCTATCTGCTTTGCAGATAGCTGGTGAGGGAAGCTATATTTTGGGGCCTCTTTGCGAGTAACCCGGTGCCCGCGTTGGGCTTTCCATCATGAAAAAGAAAAAAACTATAGTAGTTGTCATTTATCATTACTTATTCGAACAATAGTGAATGTAATTTCCCAGAAGAGTTCTTTGTTCCATGCACGGTCTGTGTTTAACATACATATATATACAGGGAGCTGCAAAAGTAGGTATACACTAAGGATTATACCAGTATTACCAGTATTATAATAGTGGTGCTAGGATTCATTTAATACTAGAATTCATTTAATTCATTAAAATCATTATTACTATTTTTAATATTTTTATTTTCGTAATTTTTTCTATAATACATCTATTATTTGCAGGTAAAGTGGAAATTTAACGATGGCTGGTAATTTAACGGACGAGGAGCGCAAATGGATTTTGAAACAGTACTGGAAGACAGAGAATAGTGAACGTGTGCGAGAGCAGTGGCGAGAAACATTTGCATCGCCTCCACCAACGAGGCTCACGATTTACCGGATACGTGACAAATTTGAGCGGACGGGTCTATCCACAACTCGCCGAAGAGTGGTCGACCAGTCACCGTGACAACGCCAGAGAATGCAATGCAGGTCGCCCTGGCATTTACCCAGAGCCCTCAGAAATCGAAAAACAGGGCGTCATCTGAATTGGTATTGAACGCAGATCGTTGGTCGTTTGATGCACCGTGTAGGACTGAAAATGTACGTGCCACGATTGATACATGGTTTATTAGAGGATGACTCGGATCGGCGTTTACAATTTTGCGAAGCCATCCTGAACGAGGAACGAGGGTGACAGCATTCTGCGCAAATTCGTGTGGTCCGATGAAGCAAACTTTAAGCTATCGGGTGCCGTTAATCGGCACAATTGTGTGTACTACGCAACTGAAAACCCTAAAGTCACGATTGAGCAACAGCTCAATCAACCTGGGGTGACAGTGTGGGCTGGCCTGTCCTGCAAAGGTGTCGTTGGACCTATCATTCTGCACAGGACTGTCGATCAACACGTGTATCTGAACATGCTGACGGATACAATCATACCACAGTGCGCGAACAGCAGCAGCAGGACGACTTCTACTTTCAGCAGGATGGGGCGCCACAGCACTTCGCACTCACTGTGCGTGCGCTACTTGACGAAGAATTTCCCAACAGGTGGATTGGACGTCGGGGAGCCGTTGACTGGCCACCACGTTCGCCGGATCTCACCCATATGGACTTCTTTTCTGGGGATGTGTAAAAGACATGGTTTTTCGCACGCAAGCCACGTTCTGTTGATGCCATGATTCAGTTCATACGGGAGGCTTGCCAGGAAATTGATGCTGATAAAGACTTTTGTGCCAGAGTGTGCATGGGTGTCCACACTCGACTAGTGGAGTGTGTGAATGCCGGGGGCAAACAGTTTGAACATTTGAGGGATTAATATGTTTATTATTGATATGTTATTATTGATATGCTTGTATAATCAATAAATAAAATACGTTTTGTGCGCACGTTTTGTTTTTCATTATTGTATACCTACTTTTGCAGCCCCCTGTATATATATATATATATATATATATATAGAACAATAGAATGCACTATCCTGTCTCTGTGTAGTGAAAATGATCTAAGCATGCTATGTAAAATATTCATTCATCATTCGAAAGGTCCAATATGTCTCTATCCAAATCAGCATCATTTGCGACATCGACATCTGCAACTGATACTCGATTTTGGCATTGCTGGCCCCTACAGTTACCACATGCAAAAACACATTTCAAACCGTTCTTCTTGCACGAGCATGCCTGAGTGCCGCAGGTGTCCTTTGAAGATGTCTCACAGTTGCAGCGGATGTATGATACTTGAGGAGACTTGCTAGAGCTGGCTCAAGGTCAGTTTTCACCGGTATTAGTGTGTTGCCTTCAAAGACCCATCCCCATTTATTGTGTCTCAGGCATTCTAAGTCCAACTGTTTCCACTGCGACACCTGCAGATGAACTCTCAGTGCGTGATAATATGCAGCTCTTTCTGATGGCGGGTGACTTCCGGGGTCGAGAGCAGAACAAGTGGCAACATTTTCCGTGAATTTCGCGTGACGAAGGGTTGTCAGTGTATCGTCTGCTTTACTTTTGTAGCCGAAAAGATATGTAACAAGACATAGAATTCCAAAATGAAATCAATCTAATAGTATGGATGCAGGTATGTAATTGGAAATGCAAGGGAATTAATATAGTAATAGTATTAATTAATATAGATAAATTAAATAAGTTATTAATATAGATAAATAAAATAAAATTAATTAATATAGTACCGAAACATTTTCAAGTGATAAGGTACATGATTTCAATAAACGTTTATAGTAAATATGTAAAAACGTACAGTTTGACAAACATGTCACATCCAGCGCGCCAAATATTGTCCTGCGTGGCCGATAACTCACCAAACTGGTCACCAATCAGTTGCACCTCCTCAGACTTAAGTAGTTGTAGGATCTTGGTTTTACCTGAAGCGATTTTGCAGCTGTACAAACAAAATTCTTTATATTGTATGTGAGAAAGCACAGCATGGTAATAAATATGACATTGACTCATTTCAGGAAAAAAAATCACCCCACCTTTCTTGTAAGTTGCTGATGTTGTATCGCACCCGCACCAAGCATGAGCAAACAGCAGGTACTTTCGCTGCGGGTTCGTTGATGCCAGGTTGCCAACGTTCCACCATTTCACCAGTCTTATCTTCTTTCTCTCCTTCTGCTCTGAGATGAAGTAGATTTCTCCAAGCTCCTCTCTCCAATGGTATGCTAGTAATACCAAGATATCAGTGTTATCTGCAGCTACGACAACACTGTTTCCCTCCGCGACATAGTCAATCGCCTTTTTCACTATCGTGACGTCTGCATCCCCTGTGCATTCTACAGTCTCATAACCTGATTTACAAAGATGGGAGCTGAGCATGTTGATGAGCTGATGCTTATTGTGTTGGTTACGGAAAAATGCTTTACTCCCAGACGTAACATTCATTTTTTGCGAAATGCCAATGTTTGTAGATGTCAACTGGCCCCTCCGATGATGTTCGTGTGACTTCAGGGACCATCTCTGTGTGTAGCCATCAAATACAACACACACAGTATCATATTTGCCATACCATTTCTTCACAAAGCCAAGGTACTGATCAATAACCTGACTATATCTTCCTTTTGATGGCCACTTGACTTTATGCAGCAACGCCCCGCCATCAGCTATGCATACATTGCCTTCAACATTAACAGACGATTCCACAACATTGATTTTGACGGCTTCCTCATCATACCATCATTAAATAGTGATACTGGCTCTGGGGTCAATTCATAGAAGAATGTGTCGGCAACATTGTCTTCACGCTGAATCATTGCTGTTAGCCGTGTGAACAAGATCAACTGGTCAATGTGTATGGTCTTGTCATCAATTTTCACACCCGGACGTAAGCTCTCCAGTGTACGGATTGTGTCATTTAGTTTGATTGTTGCCTTCACCTCGGATGACCTGGTGTGCGAGTTTTCGCTTTTGTCGCTTGATTGGTTGTAGATTTTGCAGTGGAGCGTTTCCTCCGTATGTTGTAGCGGACACACAACCCATCGCATGCAATGAACTTTTCCCATCAAGGGTCATAGGGTTGTGGTACAAGTTGTCGGCCATCCATTGCGTGAACGAGCCAGGCAAGTAATCTCTGAGAAAATCGCTGGTATTTTCATTCTCAGTTACTGACTGCTTGTATCGGAGAGCTTCATTCGGACTCACAGAAAACCTTAATACACTCAATTCGTTGAGTAACCATTTGGACCCGAAAAAATTGTCTACTTCAACGCCTAGTCCAAAGGGAACAGGGAGGGATACAGGATCGAGGGCGGGTTACATTGACGATACACTGACCGATACTCACTTGGTGAAGTGGGTTTTGATCAATTTTTCCAGGAACATCTGCAATAATGGTGGTAACCATTCCTTTCCCTTCTCTGTGCTTTCAAGAATTTCATTCGACGGGTAATAATCACAATCAAACTCTGCCGACTGAATATCCCCAAGGATCAATTTGACTGCTGTAGTTACAATTCGTTCAGCCTCATCTTCAGCTCTCTTCATCCAATCTGCATACCATTTATCGTTGATGATGTAATCAGCAGTGTTCCGCAGGCAAACATTTGAGCTTCCCGCTAGCGCACCAACATATATGTGGTCACCGTACCTTTCCTCTAACTTCTTGATTCATTTGGTGTCATAAACATCTTCAGATCTAGCAATTTCGATCAGCTTCTGGCGTACATCTGATAACGAATACAGTTCACCTGATTCGAGGCACTAACAAAGTTTTTCGAAGTCCTGAATTTTCGTCCTGTTGACTGACCGACCGGGACTACTCAGTTGAGGAACACCGCTCTTCTCAATAAGCTTCTTTCTAAACTTCTCATAACATGCTTTGTGATATCGAGCCTCAGCTGCGACAAGGTCATGGCAGCTTAGCACATGCTTCTTTACTTTCAGTGTCTATTTATCATCATTTCGTTCGCTGCAAACCTTCAGCAGGTTTTCTCTGATTTGCAAAGTTCGGACTTCAGTTACGTTGTCTCGTTTGACATGTTTTCTGTCAGAATAACATGGACGTTCACAGAAGAGACAGCTACTTTTCCAGTCAAATTGTGTAATTCCTCCTCTCGTTTCAACTTGCAGAACTTTACCGGTAGATCCCGTTGCATCTTCAGACCTGCAGCAGATTTGTGCTTTTTATTGTAGGCAGCTTTCTGACAGTAACGATGGATTTTTAAAAGTACGCTTTCCAACCTTGTTTCCGTGAGATATTTATGCAGAGCATTGTCTTCAGCTGCGATACTGTATTCTACAATGGTGTGTATTCCCCTCTGCTGAACATTTTGTAGTTTGTCTGAATTCGTTTCTGGCCGTCGGCACTTCACACAATGATCACTGTTGATTACGTGGACAGTGCTTGATGCTGATGAAGATGATTGAGAATCAGCTTCCATGTCAATCATTACAGAATGTCCTGAAACAGAGAAGTAAATTGAGGATTAGTATAGGTTTGTCTTTTTTGACATGTGATTTAGGGCTCATTTTTACCTTAGACCCCCTCAATTCAAATGCAGATACCTTTTTTTGCCCAAAGGAGAAAAATTGAGGCATATGATTTTCTTAATCTACATAAATTTGCGCTTCCAACGATACCAAACATGTTTGGGGGGGGGGGGTAATTTATTCTGGGTTCAACTTTAATTCGACCACACTATTAAGAATTCCAAAAACTATCAACAAATATTTAAATTTCAAGTGAATAAACTTTACAGAAATGGCAAAAAGAGGAAAGTAATCAACAACAAAAACAACAACAGGCATCCCCCATGGAGCTTTATACCAATAGTTTACTGGTAGAACATGCTCATCATAGACTGGCACATCAGCTAGTTATTAATTAAAGTTATTTAAAAACAAAATAAATGAATTACAAACGTTACTTTCAAGATTCACATAATAAAATGCCAAATTTATACCTCAAACAGTCTCCTTTACTATTCGTTTTACTTCGCTTTTAATATTTAATTAAACTTAACACAATCCTATAAATCAAAATACTAATTTATTTTTCAAAATTTAAGAAAACTTTAACATAAATATATCAAATATTTCATACAAAACTTTATGACAAAATTAAATACAATATAATTATCATTTCTTAAGTTTAAACATACCTTGGATTTACACAATTAACGCTTGCAGATTTCAACAACCACAACACTCGATCTCAGACCAAAAAATACATTCATACAAAAGTTTACTTTAATTCTACGACACGTTTACCATTCAACACAATCGTACAACCACACAACCAGCACATCACATATTGACCCCAATCCTCAGATAAACAAATATATAGTGTATATAATCCTTTTACACTATTAATTAATATTTGTTTTTGTGAATTTTCGTAGCTTGTATTGCTGTTTATATTCTTTTCTAGTCAGTATTTTTGTTTTTTAGTTGTTATAACTAAATTTTTGTGTTACACACGCACGCCTTTACAGTTTTAATAGTATAATTTTTAATTTTTAATTTTTAATTTTTATAATTCCTCTTACTTTCAACTCTACAGTCTTACTGTGGATGCATATATACATAATAACACGTTCTTACATTCGTTCTTGCTTTACTGCAACCACTTTTTATTTTATTTTTTTTTATTTTTTGGCATATACTATTGTACTGTATATGTGTATTATGTTGTTTATATATATATATATATATATATGACGAAAATAACCACGAAGGAAAAAGGAAACAGAATGGTGCTCAAGCGCTTTCGTCTAATGACATCCTCAGGAACACTGAAATAAATAACAAGTTCGAGATTATAATATATAGGTCACAAAAAAATAAAATAGAAAAAACAAAAATTGTAGGAGGAGCATACAAATTTAGGAGCTATTGAAGAATAGGGACCCCAGCCTTCTTTAGTTAGCTTTATAAGGCTAACTAACGAAAATATCATGACCTAACCTAACCAATCGTCAAGGGCGTACAGATAACCTAACGATTGGTTAGGTTGGGTCGTGATATTTTCGTTAGTTAGCCTTATAAGCCTAACTAAAGAAGGTTGGAGTCCCTATTCTTCAATAGCTCCCAAATTTATAAGGAAAAGCTACCAGAGTTTTAGCACTTGCCCCTCTTGTCTAAATCCGTTCTGAACGAATTCAAAACAACAGGGTCAAGCGAAAAAAGGCCCTGGCTAATATTGAAATTATTTGTAAGTTGAATAATGGCAGACTCAAGAATATTTCTATTAACAATGTTGCTTGAGTGAAACAAAATTGAAGCATTATTCCAATCAATACAGTGGGATAATTCTGACAAGTGGACGAAAACGGCACTGAACGACTGTTCCGTTTTAATGGAATATTGATGCTGTTTTACACGCGTGTGCAAATCCTTTCCCGTCTGTCCAATGTAAAAGGAATCACATTGTTTACAACCAATTTTATAGATAATGCCTGAATTATTGGTAGGGCTAATTTTTACTCTATTTTTCACAATATTGTCATATGAAAATACTACATTAATATTCAAAAGTTAAGTACATTAGCAATGCCTAAAAAGCCTGGGAAAAATGGAAGTACTAAAATATTCTTCGATAAAGTGCGAGGATTATTATTCACACGATAAAAAGTTTGTTTTGCTTCGTTAAGACAAAATTCCATAAAAGCAGGTGGGCATCACAAATCACTTCCAATACTGTTGAATTTTCTAATTCGGCATCCATGTACTCCGGACTGGCGATCCTAAGAGCGCGGAGAAACATTTAAGAAAATATGGCTTTCTTGATGGGGGTGTCATGTCCGGAGTAAAAGTGTACGTAGGACAAATGTTTGTCTTTTTCCGATAAATACTAAACTTAAAACCTGGGCTTTCCGTCCAAAAACGGAATTGAGTTGTTTTGTTCCACTTTTAAAGTAAACTTAATTGAGGGAACTTCATTATTTAACTGAAAGAGGAAGTCATCCAGGTCACTCTTCATGGGCCAGAGACAAAATGTTGTCGACGTACCGCAACCATGGGATGCCAATCCCCGGATTCTCGGAATGTAAGTGATTTCGAAAAATCCACATAAATATTGGAGAGGAGGGGCGACAAGGGATTACCCATGGTCATCCCACCTTTACGGTCCCTACCTCTTCCCTATCTTTACATTCTTATTAAAGTGGCAAAGTGCTAAAACAAAGGTAGCTTTTCCTTATAACTTTGGATACTCCTCCTCAATTTTTATTTTTCTGTTTTATTTTTTTTTGTGATCTACTGTCTATATAGTCTCGAACTTGTTATTTATTTCACTGTTCCTGCGGATATCATTAGACGAAAGCGCTTGAGCACCATTCTGTGTTTCCTTTTCCCTTCGTTGTTATTTTCATCATAATTATTATTCACATGTTACTTTCGTGGAATAATTTTCATATATAATATATATATATATATATATATATGGGAATGAACTCAGAATGGTCCCCTGAGATTTTTATGATACACACAGACCGTGCATGGAACAAAGAACTCTTCTGGGATAATTAAATCCACTATAGTCCGAATAAGTAATGGTAAATGACAAATACCATAGTTTTTCTTTTTCATGAAGCTAGCCCGACGTGGGCAACGGGTCACTCGCAAAGAGGTCCCATAAATATAGCTTCCCTCACCAGCTATCTGCAAAGCAGACAGAATCCACCTTTGGGACATGGATATAGGGTTTAAAGCAGCCTAGCCCTGCCACATTTAGAACCTCAATATAAGCAAAAGACTCGCTGCCTTCACGTCAGATTGAATACATCAAACAAAAAGGGGTAACTATTATATTTTTAGCCAAAAAACCAAAACTTAAACCTTAACTGGCAGAATTGAGCGTCCACTTTTAAAGGCACATAACATGTCCGTTTCAAGATGGGACGTCGGGCTAGCATCATGAAAAAGAAAAACTATGGTATTTGTCATTTACCATTACTTATTCGGACTATAGTGGATTTAATTATCCCAGAAGAGTTCCTTGTTCCACGCACGGTCTGTGTGTATCATAAAAAACTCAGGGGACCATTCTGAATTCATTTCCATCTTGAAACGGACATGTTATGTGCCTTTAAAAGTGGACGCTCAATTCTGCCAGTTGAGGGTTAAGTTTTGGTTTTTTGGCTAAAAATATAATAGTTACCGCTTTTTCTTTGATGTATTCAATCTGAAGTGAAGTCAGCGAGTCTTTTGCTTATATTGAGGTTCTAAATGTGGCAGGGCTAGGCTGCTTTAAACCCTAGATCCATGCCCCAAAGCTGGATCCTGTCTGCTTTGCAGATAGCTGGTGAGGGAAGCTATATTTATGGGACTTCTTTGCGAGTAACCCGTTGCTCTCGTCGGGCTAGCATCATGAAAAGGAAAAACTATGGTATTTGTCATTTACCATTACTTATTCGGACTATACGGGATTTAATTATCCCAGAAGAGTTCCTTGGTCTATGCACGGTCTGTGTGTATCATATATATATATATGGGATTGAACTCAAAATGGTTCCCTGAGGTTTTATCATGATACACACAGACCGTGCATGAAACAAGGAACTCTTCTGGGAAAATTAAATCCACTATAGTCTGAATAAGTAATGGTAAATGACAAATACCATAGTTTTTCTTTTTCATGATGCTAGCCCGACGTGGGCAACGGGTCACTCGCAAAGAGGTCCCATAAATATAGCTTCCCTCACCGGCTATCTGCAAAGCAGACAGGATCCAGCTTTGGGACATAGATCTAGGGTTTAAAGCAGCCTAGCCCTGTCACATTTAGAACCTCAACATAAGGAAAAGACTCGCTGCCTTCACTTCAGATTGAATACATCAAAGAAAAAGGGTAACTATTATATTTTTAGCCAAAAAACCAAAACTTAAACCGGCAGAATTGCGTCCACTTTTAAACGCACATAACATGTCCGTTTCAAGATGGGACGTCGGGCTAGCTTCATGAAAAAGAAAAACTATGGTATTTGTCATTTACCATTACTTATTCGGACTATAGTGGATTTAATTATCCCAGAAGAGTTCCTTGTTCCATGCACGGTCTGTGTGTATCATAAAAAACTCAGGGGACCATTCTGAGTTCATTCCCATCTTGAAACGGACATGTTATGTGCCTTGAAAAGTGGACGCTCAATTCTGCCAATTGAGGTTTAAGTTTTGTTTTTGGCTAAAAATATAATAGTTACCCCGTTTTCTTTGATGTATTCAATCTGACGTGAAGGCAGCGAGTCTTTTGCTTATATTGAGGTTCTAATGTGACAGGGCTAGGCTGCTTTAAACTCTAGATCCATGTCACAAAGCTGGATCCTGTCTGCTTTGCAGATAGCTGGTGAGGGAAGCTATATTTATCGACTTCTTTGCGAGTAACCCGTTGCTCTCGTCGGGCTAGCATCATGAAAAAGAAAAACTATGGTATTTGTCATTTACCATTACTTATTCGGACTATAGGGGATTTAATTATCCCAGAAGAGTTCCTTGTCCATTAAGGTGGAGTGAAAATATCATTTTTGGATTTTTAATTTACTTGAGTGTGGAAAAGTTGCCAAAGGGCTTTAGAAACAAGCATGTGAAATTATAATACAATTGAAGCATTGCTTGATTGACCACCAGCGATTTTAATATATGGCATATTTCATGTTTTAACGATCGCTTTGCCCATCAGGAGTCATCCAAGATGCTGGTCTTTCATCCATGTTTATGCAAATAATTAACAGCTTAGTTTGCTGTAGACTGTTATTGCATACTTGAGGTTGACATTTAAGATTACAACATGTGTGGAATGTAAATTAATGGCAATTACAGAGGGTGGCCAAATTATTAGAGCTGATGTGAGTAAGTGAGATAAGAAAGAGTTTAGTTAACCATACATTGATTTAATGCTAGTTTCGGTGATGGTAGTGATTTGGTGCGATAACATATGCAGTCCGTGAGTGAGAGGGGATGGGAGATTGGGAGTGGGGGGAGAGTGAGTAATATGCAAAGCGCGGCTGCTCCGCCAAGCTCAGTGCACATGTGGCAGTGAGAATTGAAGGTTATTTGTGCTGTTATCATCATTTTTTCGTGAAACTTGATATTAAAAGTAAGTTAATTACATATTGATATCTGTTTATAGGTGTTTGACAAGTGAGTGTGACAGTATTAATTTGATATTTCTTTTTCTTGCAGAAATTCTTTAATAGTCTTACATTGCTTACAATTTATAATAATTGTTGTTTTTTTTCAGAATGGAAATTATTACGAGGGAGAAGGCGGCATGTGTGATTTTTGGCGCGCCACGCGAGATACCCACAAATGTTCTTCCCATCTGCGCTGATGTTATGAAGGCTTACATCCATACAAGACAACAGCTGACAACGAAGAATAACAAATATCCACCGTTCGCCGAAGTATCAAAAAACGTTTGCGTTGATGTTGAACTTGTTTGGGAGAAAGCGTCTCTTCCGACCGTGACGCACGGACGAGTGATTGAAACGCTCAGACCGTACAACGAGAAATACAAGAAAATCTTGAAACCATACAAGGCTCGGAAGGACAAAGACAACTACAAGCAACAACTTGAACAGTTCAGAGAAGACGCAGATAAACTCTTCGACATTAGCAAATGCAAATGTGTAGATTTCGTCATGAGCTGTAAGTGCGAAAGAGCGGACAAAGTACCACTCAAAGAAAGAAAGTTTCTAGAGGACCAGAGAGGAGCCAGAAAGATGATTATAGGAGGCATCGATTTGGTGGAAACAACAAAGCTACAGAAGAAAATATCCAGGAAAGTCTGTGAATCGAGAAGACACAGCATTCACCAAGAACAATCGAAGCAGCAATGCAATTCTGGAAGCTACAACGAGGAAGACAAGGACGACGACACCGACAACAGCGACGAAGAATACACCCTATCTAAGTCACACTGTAAACCTGATCTATCGACACTGGAGAGTAAGCGTAAAAAATGTCGATGACTGTACGATTACCATGTTTGGCTAAAGCGTGCGATAGAACGGGCTTCTCAGATCGAGCAGCAGCCGTTATTGCCTCATCCATGCTACAAGACATTGGAATTGTGTCTACAAATGACACCTCCAAAGTCATTGATCGTAGTAAAATTCGCCGAGAAAGAAGTAGAACTCGTCAAGAACTGACAAAACTAGACAGCAGTATGACAGACTTGCCTGGATTGTACTTCGACGGTCGAAAGGATAGAACGATGAAAAATGTACGAGAAGCCGCAGGACATGGCCACCGGGACAGAGATACAGAAGAGCACGTCAGCATTATTTGTGAACCAGGTTCATCGTACTTTGGCCACGTGACGCCGTCAAGTGGATCAAGCAAGGCGATTTCCAAAGTAATCTTTGAATGCTTGGCTGCGCGAAGTGTGGATCTCGACAGTGTGAAAGTCGTCGGATGCGACGGAACCGCTGTCAACACTGGACATAATGGCGGAGTTATTCGGCAGCTTGAGGAATTACTACAAAAACCGCTGCAATGGCTCGTGTGCTTATTACATGCTAACGAGCTCCCCCTGCGACACCTGTTTCAGCATTTAGATGGAGCAACTACAGGACCTAAGTGCTTCTCAGGACCGATAGGGAAATCTCTCACAGCATGCACGGAACTCCATATAACATCGTATGAACCTATATCTCCATTACAGCCACTGCCGCATGTTGACGTGAAGGACCTGAGCACTGACCAGCAGTACCTGTGGCAGATGTGTCAAGCTGTCAGTGAAGGACACTGTCCCTGTGATCTAGCATTGCGAAAACCGGGACCATTGAACCACTCGCGATGGTTGACAACTGCCAACAGAATCCTCCGCCTCTATGTTGGCCTCGATGCACCATCCAACAACATCAAAACTCTTGTCACATTCATCATCCGGGTCTACGCCCCAACATGGTTCGCCATCAAGACGCAGCCATCATGCAAAGATGGAGCCAAACATCTGCACGGGATGATGGTGAGAACACGGTACCTCAGCTCCTCTCTAAAGAAAGTCGTCGACCCGGTGATTCGGCGAAACGGCTTCTGCGGACACCCCGGGAACGTGCTATTAGCCATGATCACAGATGAGCGACCACATATAAGGGAACTCGGACTCAGAAGAATCATGAAGGCAAGATCACATGTGTCTGCAAACAAAATCCGCAGGTTTCGAGTGCCACCGCTCAACCTCGACACGACCGAATACCAGGACATGTTCGATTGGCAGACTTTGACCGTGACGGAGCCTCCTGTTACGATGGATATGACGGACAACGAATTGAACGACATGATCTCTGCTCAAATTTCACCAAGTGTCCTCTTCCCTCGCTTCCCTTGTCACACACAGGCGGTGGAAAGATGCGTGAACCTAGTTACCGAAGCTTCAGCCGCTGTGTGTGGCGAGACGTCCCGCCATGGATTTATTCGGGCTCGCGTCGCTTCTCGGTAGCTTATGCCGAAACTTGAGTCTAAACGTGACTATCAATTCTGAATTAACCATGCATGCATAACTAAGACTCTATCGTTAGCATAATAGTGTGCCAAAATAACTAAAAATATATAGTCTGATGTTTACTCGTATTTTAGGTATTTTTGTGTAAAATCGTATATTATTGTAAACTTATAACGTCTGGTGGTCGATCAAAAGATTGTCTGATTTTAATAAACGTTTTTGCATATTGTTCTATTAGTCCATTGGCAACTTTTAAAACCTCAAGTAAGTTAAAATTCACCAAAAAAATTTTTTGGGCCATTTTCACTCCACCCTATTGTCCATGCATGGTCTGTGTGTATCATATATATATATATATATATATATATATGGGATTGAAGTCAGAATGGTTCCCTGAGGTTTTATCATGATACACACACACCGTGCATGGAACAAGGAACTATTCTGGGAAAATTAAATCCACTATAGTCAGAATAAGTAATGGTAAATGACAAATACCATAGTTTTTCTTTTTCATGATGCTAGCCCGACGTGGGCAACGGGTCACTCGCAAAGAGGTCCCATAAATATAGCTTCCCTCACCAGCTATCTGCAAAGCAGACAGGAGTAGTATACCCGCAAAAGGGGAGAGTGCAAGAATGTTGCAGGTTATTATGTAATGTTGCAAAGGGGGTGGGGGTTGTTGCAAAGTGGGGGTGGGTTGTTGCAAAGGGGGTGGGGGTTGTTGCAAGGGGTGGGGGGTGTTGCAAAGGGGGGTGGGGGAAAACTTGGAGGCGGCGTTATCCCCCAAGAGAAAGGAGAGAAAGGAGAGAGGTGTTCACCTGGCAGGAGCCAAGTGCACATTAAGACTTCAGCCGAGTAGGCGTTGTTTTATAGGCTCCTAATCAGCCAGTTGGCGTAAATGGCTTGAGTTGCCAGATACCGCGATACCATTGTATACATTATTATAGACTCCTAATCAGCCAGTTGGCTGTAAATGGCTTGAGTTGCCAGATACCTCTTTTTAGCGATACCATTGTATACATTATTATAGACTCCTAATCAGCCAGTTGGCTGTAAATGGCTTGAGTTGCCAGATACCTCTTTTTAGCAGTATTATTGTATACATTATTATACGCCTAATCAGCCAGTTGGCTGTAAATGGCTTGAGTTGCCAGATACCACTTTTTAGCAGTATTATTGTATACATTATTATATTTCAGCCAGTTGGCTGTAAATGGCTTGAGTTGCCAGATACCCATTATTATGGTAGTTGTCTCCAATTAAAAGATTTCGTTCCATCAGATACCATTGTATACATTATTATATTTCTTAAAGAATACCGGTAGTAGAAGGCATAACAATTAAGTAAAACAACATTGCATCATTCTGTTTATTATAAATATATAGAAAATAAATATACATTTGAGGAATATGCATATAACAGTACAGGAAATATATACACACAATTATGGATATATATAAAATAAAATATACATTTCAAATAAATATACACTTCAATAGAAATATGTACATAACAGTACAGGAGAAATATCACGCAAAATATATATATATAAAACACAAATCAATAGAAATATGCGTATAATCAGTACAGGAGAAATGTCAAGCAAAATATATATACAATTCACTTTTTTTTCAAAATACTAAACTCGGTCTTAATCGAGTTTACAATTACATCATTATTGCTCTGCATTACGCAGTATATGCGGCTTAATAATATTTCACCGCTTAAAGTATAGGGAAACCTGTATTCGATATGAAGGGCTTTCATATCGTTCAGTACTATTTTTGTTCCCACTTTACAACCGGTTGGTAAGTCATCTTTAAACACGTCTAGAATACAATCAAAAGCACGCACAAAGAGTTCATCGTTAGCTACATTATTAAACACAAGTTTATAAACACGCTTTTCCAATCGAGGGTTTATTTCTACCGACTCGAGCTTTTCAATCGTGAACTCACTCAACATAGCGGCAATTGAAATAATCTTCTAAATCGTTACGACAACTGCGCGTTATATAAAGAAATAGTTCTTCAGGGTGAACGGTGTAGGTGAGCTCAGCCTTGTACCGATCAATTGCTTTGTACCAAAGTTCATGGTATTTCAAAGAGTCTAAACTTTTTAAATAAACGTCCAGCTCTAGACCATTCTCACCAGCCCTACACTCGGTAAACCCATCGAGCAGAGCGGTGTAGGCGTATTCAAGTACTGTATCAAAATAAAGCATGTCCGTAACACGCGCGTCTAATATAGGTTTCAGTTTACGGAATCCGACGATTTCAAACATTCTGTCGAGGATGAAACGGTTTCGCGTAGGAATAAGAGCGTTATTATCAGAAGCATTCTTCCACATCAGCCGTATATCAATGCACGGCCGATCGTTATTTATACACAACGTACATACAACGGCGTATGAGGGTGCGTCACTAATCTGCTCTCTTCTTGTACCTACGTTAGCAGGTATTTTATAACGATCTTCACTCCACTTCTCAACTATCACAAAGATTCTATTCATCTCCTCGATACTTAAATAAACCCGTTTGTTTGTCGGTCTACATTCCGTTTCCAGTACATAGCTAATGGTACCGGAATTACGCCTGAACACGCGCAACGATTTCGTCACGGACACATCGTACGAGGCGTTGAGAATGCTGCTCAAAGGAAGTTCCATCGTATTCGAGGAGCGCACGTCCACTCGGCTCAAGCTCTGAGATAACTATGAGCCGTGTGAGGCACGCAGGTAGGCAGGAATGGTTCGACGGGCGGCTGACTCGATGATACGTGAATGGGCTTGTTCCGCGAGTCGAATTGTTGTACCGGTACAAGAATATCACTACCAGCCTACGCACCAGACAGTTTGGATAAGAACTAGGAACATTTTATGTTTTACTAAACATCTCCACACTCCGGCGCACTATTTGAGAGGAACATATGTTCATATTTTTCCTTTCTGCCCATCAAACGATACTCGTCTCTAAACTCTGTTAAAAATTCACGCAGGGCACTAGCCACAACCTCACTACGAACCTCATCATGATATACGTTAATATAGTGATAAAAATACTTAAGATTGTCCATGATCACGAGATTCACATTTTCAGTCGTAGGGTATGAGTAATCGACATGGTGTAGCATGACGTAATACCGCTTGTCACACCACCCATCAGCAAGACTCATTATCCATACCTGCTGCTTCTCTTCTGCACGCGTTGTTTCTTTTACTTCACGGTGTATGTGAGACTTTATAAAGTTTAGCTCTGCAGTATACTTCAGCACATCGTCTGTGCAACGAAAGCCTTCAACGGTCTCACCAGAACATCCGTAGAGTATTTGTACATCTTGGAACTTCGCACAATCCAATGTGTTTTTAAAAGAGGCATAGGAGGGAGAATAGGAAGTTTTTCGGTATCCACCACATCCTGGCACTTTACTGAATACCATTTCGTAAACGTTGTACAAGCAATATTAAAGGTAGCCATTTGAATACACGTCTGATCTGAATACACGTCTGATCTCTCGGGCTTACTGCGGTCGACTGACCACGCAGGGATTCCCAGATAGTAGCATGACTCACGGTCTTACAGTGGGCGGAGCTTAGAACTTTCACCTACACACACACACACACACACACACACACACACACACAAAGGAGAAAGTGAAACGCTATTTGAAACATGATTTATTTAATAAACGAGATATTCAAGTTATATATATTTACAAATACGATTTAATAAACGAGATATTCAAGTTATATATATATATATATTTACAAATAGATACGATTATATACAAGACGTGTGAGTTAGAAGCATCATTGGTATCCAAAGGGTACGGTATCATAGGTACCAGGTAACTGGTAACGTTTCCTATAGGTGTTACGGCACACCATCGTACCCCTAAGTTCCTTCACGCCCCCCAGCTTCTGCGCCCGAAAATTGTGGGTGCCTACAATTAGTTGGGGAGGTTGTTCATCCAAACATACTAGATCCTTCAACGACTCAAAGTTAACAACCTCCCGATTCGCATGGTTGAGCGTAATACCCTTTGCCTTCACGATATATTTCATTTCCTCCCCCACCCTGACCCGTACCCCATAAGTCTTAGGTCCTGTTGAGGCAAAAGAGTCGGCGTATGCGTTGTCCCCATACTCATCCTTGATCTCATCAGTGAGCTCGCCGAGGAACTCCCCAATAGTGGGCATGTATTCACCCTCCCTCTCTGTGAATATCACGCTATCTGTATCGGCATACAATACTCTCCGCCCAAGAGAATGCAATAGACCCCAAAGTTTTATACGGGCGTAGGCTGTTGTGAAGCTGGCCACAGGTATGTTTGTAACCCTTGAGGTATCTGTGGCAAATTCAGTGTTGTTGTACTTTATTACGTAAGTATTACCTACATTTACGATCTCCATGACCTCTTTATCGGGGGCATTGGCATAATCCCAGACATCGCTATAACTTTGTGCCAAATGAATGCTCCCTCTGCCGGTATTCTGCGCAAATTTTCCCCATAGACTGTTTAGACACAACTTTGCACTAAAGCGCTTGCCAGGATTCTTTACAATTTGGACACGATCAAGTTGTATACCTTCGCGGTCGCGGTAACGTTGAATATAGGCAGACTTTTCATCTTCGGTATCAACTCCTCGCGGATACCCTGATGCCTCAACCTTATCCTTCAAAAAGGTGTTTATATATGGTGTGAAAAGGTTGGGTAGCTTCTGAAACCTCCACACCTCATGTATCTTCAGTATTCTATAACCATGGCGCACGGCTAGGGCCAACTCAGGACTTGTATATACGCCTCTGATCTTACGCTGGTGGGGTATATGGTTACATTCGCCGTTATCCTCTTCCGCGCACTTCACGCACAGGGGAAACATGAGCTTGTCGTCGATAACGACAGGTAAGATCGGCATCCATAAATTGCGTGGGGGGAGTACGTCTACGAAAGAGAGCCCAAAGTAACGATCATTCAAATTTTTTGAAAATTCATTGATGGAGGGTAGGCTAGGTCCCACCAGTTTCTCAGGAGCGCCCACGGGGTACGGATTGCTCTTCATCACGTATGGGTATAAAGAACAGAAATCGTAGTAATGGAGCTTCACGCCCTCCGTAGGTGGGAAGTATAGTCTGAAAGGATTTGTACGTCCTCCAAACAAGCTATCACCACATTTGAGAGGATCCAGCACCATTGAACGCTTGATCGTTTTTATTTCCTCACGGTACACCTCGTCTGTCTCCATCCGTGCATCATATTCATGCTCCCACAAGACTTTGTGAGTGAACTGTGATCCTATAAGTTGATCGCGGGTGCGGGTCGATGCAAGACAGTCGGCAGGAGACCTACCGTGGATATCTCCGGTGATTCCGCACTCAGGACGGGGGCATCCATGCCACCAGCAACCGTTAAAGGAGTACACAGTCTTCACACCAGTGACACGGTTTTCACTTAACCCATCAACCCAAAAAACACGTCCATTAATCTTAATGGGTACTTCACCCGTGTTGCGGGCGTGCTTTATGTATACACCTGTCTGTTGCTGTAGGTGTATGAGCCAGTAAATAGCCTTGTGCCCGTAACTGCGGGGATTGTTTCGGTGAATAATGGCTAAGGTGTCTTTCGGCATGAAGTTATTCTTGAACACCGTAAAACATAATGATGCGATGGTGGTTGCGACTTGCAGTGGATCGCATTTGAAACGGGCTATGTACATCCTTCTAAAGGCCTGGAAACATACTCTAAGCACGCGCACATCATTCACGCAATAACGCTCACATTCATCAGCTATATTATAAGGGTTACTTTCATTAAAACTGTCGTAGTATCGATCAAAGTCTTCACGTTCATCCATACAGTCAAAATAATGTTTGGGGGGTGGTGGGCCTACGTAGTTTAAAGTCTCGCTGGTGAGGAAAGTGTAAGGGAAGTATCCTTTGGAAACTTCAGCTGCTACTCCCATCACCTTGGGTAGCTTTGCTAATTTACAAGGTGTGAATAATAAAGTATCTTTAAATTGTACATTGCCTCTTATCTGCATCTGTATTAATTTGTTGCCTCTTTTCAATGGATCACCTGTAAATATCTCAGAGGATTCGTGTTCAAGCAACTCCTTATAAAGGAACTGCGTGTCAAACTTTGCCCCGTTATGGGCGAGAATATACACAGTCATTTTTTTGAACTTGTCGGCTAACTTGACAATATAGGACACAAATAGTTTCACAGGACTATCGCTGACATTCGTTTTAAAAACGTTTGTCCGTTTACCACATTTGGGGCACTCGTCACATTCGATATCCATACACTCATCACAGATAGTCTGGCTCACAAGTAAATGTGGAATTACCTCTTTGGTTTCAGCGTTCGTATATGTTTCTATATCGTAGTATACAGTTATACAAGGGTTATTTTTAGGCTTAGCATCTTTCATATAACATACATGCTTTACTCCATCCGCCTTATATTCCTCCTGGCATGTAGGACAGTGAATTACGTCACACTTGTGCTTAAATTTTCCCCAATTATCCATTGTGTGAAACATACCACATTCACAGATTCTCATTTTCCTGCACGTGCCAATTGATTTATGGAAATCAAAACAGCTATTATTGAAAAATGTGCGTCTACACACATCACAGTCTCTCTTCTCAGCTTCAACTACACGGCTTTCACATTTGGTGCTTTTACACTGCTCACATACCATGTGACATTCTTTACAATGTCTCACTATATCATCCGCAAACTCGAGGCACCCCTTACACAAATCATGATGTCTCCCATATTTTCGACTTTTGTCATAACTCGCGTAAAGCCACCTTATATTACGGATGGGGAGATACGTTGTCCCTGACATCCTAAATAAGTAGGGCCTTGTACGATCTCTCACACAGCTTTTAAAAACATACACAGTCCTACGACGATCATCCAACCCAAACACAACTATGGGACATTCATTTCCTGTTCTACCCTTCTCAGCTCTTCAGGACCCATATTACGTCAAATTCAAGTTCACAGTCTACAGCTAGTTTACGGGCACGCTCCACGACTGTAGGCAACCAAATTTTTTGAGTTCGTGTATTTTGTACAGTAAACATACGTGCTAAGAGTACTGCTATAAAGCCGCAACCACGATCGACGTTTATATGCCGTCTATAAAAGCTTGAGAATTGAAGTTAAGAGTATACGGTATGGCAACTATGCCCGCAACACGGTATACATGGTCAATATTTACAGTGAAGTTGTCCATATTGAAGGCTATACTACTTTGGGCGGCTTGCATTATACGCCTAATATATATTCTACATCTTCAGCCGCCAAACGTCTAAATGGCACTATCACCCAATAATCGTCTACATCACCGTCATCTGACCGAATCCAAAGGACAGACTCGTCCTGACTTCACGCTCGTCACGATTCTGAAGAGCAAACTCTATAATATGCTCTACAACCCGGCGTAGTCCGCGCTCAATTCCACTGCTATACATGACTCTAGGGTCGACCCTGACTCTATACCGATTTCTAGTCAAGGCTGGGGTGGGGGCTGCGGATCGCACCAATTCCAGCGTTATACCATCCTCAACAGAACGGGGGGCGGCGGATGAATTAGTGGATATTAGCGGAAGGTGCTGCTGATGGGGGCCCTGTTGCGTAGGAGGTTGATGGTTGGGGCTCTATTATTGTAGACTTAACAGAACGGGGGGCGGCGGATGAATAAGGGGATATATTAGGTGCTGCTGGGGGTGTTGTTGCGTAAGAGGTTGAGGGTTGGGGATCTATTACCGCTGCAACAGACGCGTATTTCGGTCGCTTTATACCTGACGTGGGTATCTCATACCTCCGTTTTGGACGTGTTACCTGTATCGCTGGTGAGGGTTCAGGGGAGGATCACAACTACACTGTCGTCGAGGTCATCCGTAATGATGGGCTGCTCTACCTCATCGTCATTCACGGTTCTGTGGGAGAAGAAATATAAGGATCAGCACTCAAAATTTGTAATATTTTGTAAATGACTCACTTAGGAGTGTGACGTGTTAGAAATGGACTCTGTAGAAAAATTCAGATTCACGAGCCCATCCACATGTATTATATCTGGACCTACAGGATGTGGTAAAACTGTGTTTATGCTTAAAATCATTAAAGAAAAGGGGGAGATGTTCTCGAAATTTGTGCATAAAGTTATATGGTGCTATTCGACGTATCAATCAGTGTTCAACGAGTACCAAGATGATATTTTGTTCCACAAAGGCGTATATGACGTTAATTCGTTAAAGGGAAATGAACATACAATCATTGTAATTGACGATCTCATGTTGGAGATGGATAAAACGTTTGCCGAGACATTTACAGTATTCTCCCACCATCTTAACATAAGCGTGTTCTTCATCAATCAGAATCTATTTTTCAAAAATAGATACATGCGCGATGTGTCGTTAAATACGCAATATCTAGTCTTATTCGCGCAACGTAGAGATGTATCACAAATTGGGGTATTAGCCAATCAAATGTTCCCGAATCAGCGTAAGGAGTTTTTGGAAGTTTATAAAGAAGCTACAAGCACGCGTTACGGATATTTGCTTTGCGACCTTCATCCGCGAAACACGTTTAGAGTGCTTCTGCGAACGAATATATTTCCAAACGAGCCTGAAACGGTGTATATTCCAGAATGACAAAGAGACTAAAGAAATACCGTGAATTAATAAAAATCTATCATCGACTGCCCCGGGCAATGCAGCAGATGTTTATTAAAAATATCGATGCCGACTTTTTAAAATGCATCTGTGAAATCTGTCTTAACGTTATAAATTGCAATGTATCAATGAAAACCCATCAGAAGGCTCGCCTACGCCGCTACAAGAACATAATACGTGCACTCGCTCGTAAAAGCCAAACTGTAGCGGAAAAAAAACGAATTATTGTACAAACAGGAGGGTCATTTCTCCCCATCTTATTTTCAGTTTTGGGTCCTTTACTGACTAGATTAATATAGAAGAAAGTGGTAGTGATTCCCCACGAGGTGTACGCCTCACTGCAAAGGAATCCAGACACGTATCTAGATCCCCGTAAAAGCAGACTTAAAAGAATGGAAAGCGAATTGTTAGCCCTATTAAACAGTGAAAAAACACTGATGAGAAAAGAATCTTATACCAAGAAGCTCTGCAGAAATTTCTTCACGAGTACGAAAATTATAAGAGCCCTACAGAGATTCCTGTGGTTATTAGGCACAGCACGGGGGACGATGGCGACATAGGATCTGTGCCCGACGACACAGCTGACCAACCAAAAAGATTAGCCACACAACATATCGAACATGTATTAAAAAATACCCACACCCACTTACATTGAGGAGTAAAGGCTTAAGTCTTTATAATCTATTGAATGAGGATCCCGCCGTACAATGGACCGATACAGGGGAGATCATTGTGGAAGGATCAAAGGTACAGGGATCGAATATCGTAGACATTGTCCATGATCTGGTGAGAAAGTGGGATAGGCCATCACCATCAGGATGGAAGCATATTAAAGCAAGACTACAACAAATAAATGTCCCTAAAACGTTGATAGGAAATCTGAACAGGTTAAAAGACTTGGAACATGCAACGCCTGTGACACAATTGAAGGCGCCGTCACCCCCGGCGGTAACACCTTTGAAGAGGAGCAAGAAGAGGTTAAACCAACCCTACCCACGTGCCTCTAAAATACGCAAATGGCTAACGTATTAACTAAACGCTATTATGACATTTCTACCCCATCCTCTTACGGCGGCGTAGATAGACTGTACAGAAGTGTTTACGGAGTAGGAAAAAAAGATGTTGAAAGATTTTTGAGGGAGCAGGACGCTTATACGCTTCATAAGCCTGTGAGAAAAAGGTTTAAAACAGCCAAGACAACGGCTTCCTCGATTGATTCTATTTGGCAAGCAGATTTAACAGACATGCAAAGATATTCTGTGTATAACGATGGTTACCGCTACATTCTATTCATAATAGACGTATTCTCTAGATATCTGTGGCTAGTTCCTCTGAAAAATAAATCACCTGAAACAGTTGCTAAAGCCACCAAAACGCTAATGTTAAAAGAAAACAGGGTTCCTGGCTATTTTTGTACGGATATGGGGAAGGAATTTATAGGCCGTGCTTTTCAGAACATGTTGACAGAGTTTAATATCAGCTATTACACAACCAATTCTATACATAAGGCTTCTTTAGCTGAAAGAGTTCAGCGCACCATAAAGGAACGCATGCACCGTTATTTTACACATAAAAACACATACAGATTTCTAGACATTCTGGAATCATTGGCATCATCCTACAACCGCTCACACCATCGCACGATTGGGACAACACCTAACGAAGTTTTAGAAAGAGGTACGCTCCCGAGAGAGATGGATCACCACCACCACCACCACACTCTGCGCGCTTCAAAATCAATGATTATGTAAGGCTGTCGCGTTCGGGGAATAAATTCGCAAAGGGTTTGAGCAAGGATGGACACGCGAGATTTTTAAAGTTAGGGCTGTGAGACCTAAAGGTGAGATAATGATGTATTACATTGAAGATTTGAATGGGGAAGAAATCTCAGGAGGCTTTTACCGCGAGGAATTGCAGAAAGTTGCGTTTAATTTAGAAAAAAATGTGTTTAAAATTGAGAAAATTTTAGGAAGCAAAGGTTCAGGAAGGAGAAAAATGTACCTGGTGAAATGGCTAGGGTACCCAGAAAGCTTCAACACCTATATAAAAGCTGATGCAATAATGAAGCTTAAATAGTATGCAACATGGCTCCTAACCATTTCTACGTCACACTCCCGTCCTCCTCGTCCCTGTCTGTACACCCTAACAACACACTAGCCAACTTTGTAACAGAACTCCATGGGCACATTGAATTGGGTCGTGATTCGTATGAGGTGGGGATATGCGAAATTCAGCTGGACACCGTCTTTTTAAATATTGAACATAAAGAAACCGTTTTTACGATTCTTAGAGACATTGACGAGTGTGAAAAAGCTGGGGTAGCTATGGATGAAACTATGCGCATCGCTCGGACTAAGATTGCACGGTATTACAGTACAGAAGTAAGACTAGGGCCGGGTCAATATGGTTCGGCCGAGGATGTTGTGAGAGGCTTAAACGTAAGTTTAAGAAACTCAAACCTTACGAATGATTTAGTATATGAAATCGTAAACAACCCTGCACATACACTAATCCTAAAATCAAAGACTAACAGACGTCTTAAAGAACATAGAAAGTTCAAAATTCTAACCAACGGCCGATATAGCGCAGCCTTCCAAAGAGACACATTTCACGAGACACAGTATAACTTGTCCAGATTAATGTATCAATTGAAGATGGAGAAATTGGCTGAAAGGTCCCCAGACATGTGCTATATTTACAGTAATATAGTGGAGCACCAGTTTGTTGGGGATACCCAGGCACGCCTGCTGCGCATTGCTCACATCCCCAACCATAGAGGAAGGAGTTTGAGTATTACATATGACAGACCCCATTATGTGAATGTCGCAACTAATTTAATAACCAATATCACAATATATATAAGAACGATTGAGGGCGAAAACTTCCCATTCGGTAACGGGAGCTTAACAGTGAAGCTACACTTTCGACGCACTGAGTTATAATGGATAGAAAGCCTTTCACCGTCTATCGAGGGATGCGATACCAGCGCGGTAGTGGACTTGGATCCATTTTTTCATCCATACTACGTACGGCTGTTCCTTTGCTGAAGAGGGGTGCCAGATACCTTGGAAGGAAAGCGCTACAATCAGGCCTTAACACTGCAGAAGACATATTGGCCGGGCTAAACCTAAAGAAGCTCTAAAAAAACATTTAAAGCGTACACGGAACGAAATCATCAAAGATGCAAAGAGAAAAATGCGTGGTGGCGGGAAGAAGAAGAGGCTCCCCGGAAGAAGAAGGGGTCACGTGGTATTAAACGTAAAAGGCTATCAAAAAAGAAATGCTGTAAGCGAATGAAACCTATGGTTGACCACTTTTTTGACTGATATAAGCTAAGGATTGATCTCATGAATCATAGTTTGTTTACCACTTGTCGAGAGAGGAGTCACTATTTCGCCATGGCACGCTTCATCCACCCATGTAGTTCACAATGCTGTAAATCGGAGCTGTCCTTTTTTGAGCTCCCGCCAACCCAAGTTTCTATTGAGCACAGTGACTTTATTACAATTAACCCTTTAAACACAATTAGTTCCCCGAGTGCACCTATAGAATTCGTGATACCCAGCTCAGGTCCTTACTTTTTTGATCCAAGCTGTGTGCACATGTACGCTAAGCTACGTATAGCCCATTCTGATGGAACGGTCTGCGATGACAAATATGCTGTATACCCTGAAACAAACTTTCTGCACGCCATATTCAACCAGTGTGACGTATATTTAAATCAGACCAACATATCGGCAGGCACGGGGTACTATCATCTACGAGCCTATTTGGAAAATGTCCTCAACTTTTCCAAAGAAGCGAAGGCTACCTTTTTAAGTGCGGAGGGATATTATCAAACTAAAGATGAAAATAGTATAAAGGACAAATTTAAAAATTCTAAAAAGAAAATATACGAGTGTTTTGGACGGTTGCACACAGATTTCACTTTCCAGGAGAAGTTGCTTGTGAACGGGGTGGATATGAAAATAAAGCTCACCCGCACGAGTCCTGAGATCTGCTTAAATCTGGATGGAATCAAGAAGAGGGTGCAAAGTCCGTTGTGGTTCACATTATGGACACATACCTCCGCGTACGGCGAGTGAAATTAAGTTCACCAAAACAACTAGAAATTGAGAAAAATTTACTAAACGCTACAGTGAAATATCCTATTAACAGAGTGCAGATCAAACTATATACGGTTCCTGCAGGGTTGGCATCGAAGCAGATAGAAAACATTGCCCTGGGAAATCTTCCTAAAAGGATATTAATCGGCATGCAGGACCACGCTTCGGTGAATGGAAAATATAAAAGAGTGCCTTTAAATTCGAGAATTTCGGACTTAAAAATATAACTCTATACGTTAATGGCACTGCTTTGGGTGGAACAATGGGTACGGACTATTCATCAGACGCTGTGTTACCGCTTTGTGCCAGAGCCTATAGTAATCTGACCCATATTGCAGGTGATTGTGATGAGCTTGGTAATGGGGTAACGCAGGAAGAATTCATTGATCAATTTAACCTTTACCCGTTTGACATTACACCTGACTTATCTGCTAGCGTAAATACCCATTTAACCCCACAGCAGAGCGGAAACATCTCAGTGCGGCTGGAATTCGCCAAGCCTATAGACGCTCCTATTAGTGTACTAGTATATCTCGAATCGCAAGCCCTAATAGAAGTAGATAGATTTAGAAGCGTTATCACTGACTTTTAAAATGGATGCTAATACACTTCAGAAAGTAATGGAGCGAGTCACACGTTCCAAATTTATCGGCGTGTTTGCGAAGAATGAAACATTGAGTTTGCCAAGTACGCGAGAATGCGGTAGTCTTATTGTGAACACAGACATCATCGGTAATGAAGGGATTCACTGGATCGCTGTCTATTTTAAAATAGACAGCGCCTGTACTATTTTGATTCACTCGGTACTCAACCCTGGAGTGACCCTATTATTGTAAAATTTCTCGCTCAGTTACATATTCCCGAAGTTGTGTGGACCCCATTTCGCATGCAAGGATATTTTACTAATGTTTGCGGAATGTACTGCGTCTCATTTCTCATGCATATGTCAAATGATAAAGAATTTATAAATTTTTTAAATTTATTTGACCCGTGTCACACTCGCCGAAACGATGAAATGGTATGCAGACAGATAAAAAACCGTTTTCCAATTGTACGTACTCGTTGTATATTATAATGTTTTTGTTCGTATATTTGTAACGATATATTCTGTGTTGTTTATTGTACTGATTTCTTTCATTTAATAAATTTATGAAAATATATTGTGTCTTCTTATCCCAAAAAGATCGAAAAACACTTACATTATTTCGGTGTGACATTGTTGACTGATCAGTATATCCTCCCTATTCCGAGATTCTTCAAAAGATTGTATAACACGTGTCAAATCCTCATCGGACCTTAAAGGAATAATGCTTTTAAAACATATACAGAGTATACAGACAGATCCCCATTATGTGAAGATATCTTTGGTTCGAGGAATGAATGCCATAAAAATTTCGATTTTAGCATAATGGGGATAACCAAATAACATTGATTGACATTTTTGGCGAGTATCTATTTGACGAGATACTACAAATCTCCATATATATATAAAAATTCTAATTATAGACACTTACATTTCTATGGTAGTCCCTTGCGTCGGGTTGTAAGGAGCGTCACTGCAAATATCTTCACGGTTTGCGTTGAAAATAATTCGCCACGGTCAATCGCATTGAAAAGACTAATTGCGGTTAATGCTGCAGTATCACGTTCTTCATACAATTCCGGGAGACGTACAGGTCCATGGTGGAGGATGTGTGACATTGTTGACTGTTCAGTATATCCCCCGTATTCCGAGATTCTTCAAAAGATTGTATAACACGTGTCAAATCCTCATCGGACCTTAAAGGAATAATGCTTTTAAAACATATACAGAGTATACAGACAGTTCCCCATTATGTGAAGATATCTTTGGTTCGAGGAATAATGCCATAAAATTTCGATTTTAGCATAATGGGGTAACAAAATAACATTGACATTTTTGGCGAGTATCTATTTGACGAGATACTACACCCCATCCATATATAAATTCTAATTATAGACACTTACATTTCTATGGTAGTCCCTTGCGTCGGATTGTAAGGAGCGTCACTGCACATGTCTTCTACGGTTTGCGTTGTAAATAATTCATCACGGTCAACCGCATTAAAAAGGCTAATTGTCGTTAATGCTGCAGTATCACTCTCTTCATACAAGTCTGGGGAGACGTACAGGTCCATGGTGGAGGGAATGATTATTCACTGACGCGAAAATAGCTACTGTTACTCCAAACTGAAAATATCCCCTTTTATATGCACAATCGCCAAGCTCCGCCCCAAAAGACCAGATGTTCGTAGTGATTGGCTGCCGATGTAGCTGGGTGGAGCTATGACGTGTACCAATCCGCTATAACGGGACCGGACGAGTAACATATATATATATATATTTTCACCAATAGATTTAATGCTCGTATTCTCCTTTGAAAATTATTTGGTGGTTCGTATAGTTCATGAAAAAGAATCCTTTTTATAAAACTTTTGGCACTGAGTCAGGTTTCAGAATTTTCTAATGTTAAACTGTGGGTCTAAGGTGGGGTGAAAACCTTTCCAATTGCGCTAGGGACAATTATTTGGTGTTTCTTTTTTGGCACTGAGTCAGGTTTCAGAATTTTCTAATGTTAAACTGCGGGTCTAAGGTGGGGTGAAAACCTTTCCAATTGCGCTAGGGGACAATTATTTGGTGTTTCATTTTGGCACTGAGTCAGGTTTCAGAATTTTCTAATGTTAAACTGTGGGTCTAAGGTGGGGTGAAAACCTTTCCAATTGCGCTAGGGGACAATTATTTGGTGTTTCATTTTGGCACTGAGTCAGGTTTCAGAATTTTCTAATGTTAAACTGTGGTCTAAGGTGGGGTGAAAACCTTTCCAATTGCGCTAGGGACAATTGCTTATCGGTATAAGCAATTGATCGTGAGCTGAGCTCACCTACACCGTTCACCCTGAAGAACTATTTCTTTATATAACGCGCAGTTGTCGTAACGATTTAGAAGATTATTTCAATTGCCGCTATGTTGAGTGAGTTCACGATTGAAAAGCTCGAGTCGGTAGAAATAAACCCTCGATTGGAAAAGCGTGTTTATAAACTTGTGTTTAATAATGTAGCTAACGATGAACTCTTTGTGCGTGCTTTTGATTGTATTCTAGACGTGTTTAAAGATGACTTACCAACCGGTTGTAAAGTGGGAACAAAAATAGTACTGAACGATATGAAAGCCCTTCATATCGAATACAGGTTTTCCTATACTTTAAGCGGTGAAATATTATTAAGCCGCATATACTGCGTAATGCAGAGCAATAATGATGTAATTGTAAACTCGTACAAGCATATCCCGTTATTTGAACAAAACTCTCTCTCTCTCCATAAATTTCTCTTCATTTGAAGTGAAGGGAGACTTATCAGGGATTGGGGGGGAAGGTCTCTCATTATGAGTTGCTGTTCACAACGAAGTCTTTTAGTTGGAGACAACTCACCATAATAATGGTAAAAAGTGGTATCTGGCAACCGAATTGAAGCTCTTCCGAAGAACAGAATAAAATAATTATCATCATGTTTTCACAGAAAACAGTTTTTACTTTTAAACTTAAATCATTGTGATTAAATAAGCACATATACAGAGATTAGTTTAAATAAGTTATCAATAAGAAGGAAAGAATAAAACGAAAAAAATTTTAATATACGCTTTATTTTACGTTTGTTATTATTTTTTAATTTAATATGCGTCATAATTAGTTGGGCATCCCTTATAAAAATTCATTTTCTGTCTAACGAATTATTTATTGGGTAACTTTGTTAATTCTGTTATATTACTAAAATATATTGAAAGCTGCCTTTACTTTTAATCAATCCGGTTGATAATTAATTTATAACTTGGTAGTTAAACTTTTAAAAGATGCTGTAAACTATAAAAGCATCCTGATCTTAAGTTAGGCATATCAATAATATATTTTTAAGTCATACGTAAATTTTTCTGAAACAGTGAAATCATTGTTGAAATGCTTTATTTGATGGACCTAATCGTTAAACACTATATACATCTATTGTAAAACACTATAAACATATATATATATGGGCTCGATTGATTAACTATATAAATATATTATGGTTTTTTATATGCTTTGTGCACAGACAAGCGTGTGTTTCATAATTTCTCTTCATTTGAAGTGAAGGGAGACTTATCAGGGATTGGGGGAAGTTCTCTCGTTATGAGCTGCTGTTCACAACGAAATCTTTTAGTTGGAGACAACTCACCATAATAATGGTAAAAAGTGGTATCTGGTAACTCAGTCTTCGTTAGAAAAAATACATTAATTATTAATTACAGTTTCGCGTGCGTTTAATAATTAATTTCTTACATCGAGTAGTTAAATTCTTATAATAAATAAATCTCTTAAAAGCCAAAATTCATTTGTTTTAATTTAATATGCGTTTAGTTTCATTTTAAAATAATACACATTTGGCATTTTTTCCTGATTTTCATACCTCGCGTAAGATTAACTACAGATCCTATCTCTCTCTCTCTCTCTCTCTCTCTCTCTCTCTCTCTCTCTATATATATATATATATATATATATATATATATATATATATATATATATATACGGGTTTGGGGAATGACGATCGTCGAATTGTTTCATAAATTTTCAATTCCGCTCGTTTTTCCCCACTGATATTCGAATGTTTATAAACAGAGTTTAATTGGATTCACGCCAGACCATTACTTCGGTCTTATATAACTATTTTAGGATTTATTTCTTGTAGTACTTGTGTTACCTTATTTCTATACAATAATGTCTTGAAGTGCTATTGGATATGGGGAAGGAGATTATAAGCCGTGCTTTCAGAACATGTTAAAAGAGTTTAATATCAGCTATTACACAACCAATTCTATACATAAGGCTTCTTTAGCTGAAAGAGTTCAGATATATATATATATATATATATATATATATATATATATATGTATCATAAGCTGCTTAAAAGACTATATACATAATTATAGTAAACGAAATAAACTAGTTAACCATAAAATTAATTATTTTCTATTATGAAGTTTTCGAAGGTAAACTATGTTATTTGTTTCGAAAAGTTTAAGTTCAATGAAGTTAATGTTAAATTTGCTTCTAAACTAAAATTAAATGTTATAAAATAAATAATATATATATATATATATATATATATTTACCTAACATAAGATGTTTAAAAGAATGTGTATATATATATGTATGTATATATAAGCATAATAATATATATCTAGCAATCCGATCATTGCAAAAAAAAACTGGAAAGGCATGCAATTAATAAAGGTGTATTTAAACAGAATTTAATTGGAATAACTATCGTCATATTGTGTTACACAATGGATGATTAATATTTCTGGAATACATGGCGCTATCTGATGGTGCGATCTGGCACATCAGCACCCGATTACATGGCTTGATGTGGCAACTCTGCATCTGCATACATGGTGCGATCTGACAACTCAGCAACTGAACACATTGCGCTATCTGGCAATTCAGCCAGAATAGAGGCTTATAAAAGACCGCGAAGTTGGTGAAAGACTCATTCCAGCTCGGCTCCCAGCCGAGCAAGGACCTCTGGTCCTTCTCTTTCAGGCCCTTTGGTAAAACCCCTTAGTGGCCTCTTAGGTTAGGAAAACGAAAATAACTTGGGGGAGAACTCCTCTCTCCTTCAGGTGTCTCTCTCCTACAGGTGTCTCTCTCTCCTTCAGGCGTCTCTCTCTCCTTCAGGTCTCTCTCTCCTACAGGTGTCTCTCTCTCCTTCAGGTCTCTCTCTCTCTCCTACAGGTGTCTCTCTCTCCTTCAGGCGTCTCTCTCTTCTTCAGGTGTCTCTCTCTCTCCTTCAGGTGTACCCCTCCCCCCTTGGCTCAGTCAACTGGCTGATTCAGCCAACTGGATGATTCTGGCTGATTAGGAGCCTATAAAACAACGCCTACTCGGCTGAAGTCTTAATGTGCACTTGGCTCCTGCCAGGTGAACACCTCTCCTCCTTTCTCTCCTCCTTTCTCTCTGGTCCTTTGGGGGGAATAGCTTGGGGGAGGCCCCCAAGTTGCATTCCCCTTGCAACCTAGGTTCGCAACAAAGGCCAGTACTCTTTTTTTCTTTCTTTTTTCTTTTTTTTTGCAACCCCCACCCCCTTTGCAACAACCCCCACCCCCTTTGCAACAACCCCCACACCCCTTTGCAACAACCCCACCCCCTTTGCAACATTACATAATAACCTGCAACATTCTTGCACTCTCCCCTTTTGAGGCTATACTACTGACAGGATCCAGCTTTGGGACATGGATCTAGGGTTTAAAGCAGCCTAGCCCTGCCACATTTAGAACCTCAATATAAGCAAAAGACTCGCTGCCTTCACTTCAGATTGAATACATCAAAGAAAAAGGGGTAACTATTATATTTTTAGCCAAAAACCAAAACTTAAACCTCAACTGGCAGAATTGAGCGTCCACTTTTCAAGGCACATAACATGTCCGTTTGAAGATGGGACGTCGGGCTAGCATCATGAAAAAGAAAAACTATGGTATTTGTCATTTACCATTACTTATTCGGACTATAGTGGATTTAATTATCCCAGAAGAGTTCCTTGTTCCATGCATGGTCTGTGTGTATCATATATATATATATATATTTTTTTTTTTTTTTTTTTAGTTCAGGAAGAACCGATTCGCCTCTATTTAAAGGGCATATCTCAGCGGAAAAACAAAGAAAAAGTGAGAGGAAAGACAGAGGAAAAAGAAAGGGTGGAGGGGACAGTCGAAGTGATATATATATATATATATATATATATCATGCGGGTTGCTTCTACAGAGCTTCAATTTAATATTTAGGAGAAATCCAATGACAAGGAGAAATGTAAATGCCATGAAAAGTCTTCTTTAATGCGCAACGTTTCGAGCAATACGCTCATCTTCAGGCTGTTTAATAACAATGTGAAATTAAAATCAATATTGAATGAAAAACAAAACAGAAAATTTCTATAAACTATTCATACAGACAAATTTTAAAAGACTGAGAAAAGAGGGTTAAATTCTAAGTTATACAGATTTACATATAAAAATTAAGAAGCTATTTTTAAATACATATAGTAAATGTGAAATTAATACACTGGAAAAATTAACAATAGTACACTGGAATAATGAAACTAACTAACCTTTCACTGCAGTTTCCGAGGCTAACTAATTTGAGCAGAGGCAAGACGGGAAAAACAAGAGATGGCGAGGGCGATTGGGGAAGGGGGGATTATAAGGAATTGGGGAAGGAGGAGGGATCATAGCAAATTGAGGGGGACGGCAGGTGAGTCAACATTTAGACTGGGGGACAATGTTTTAATGAAAAGCGATTCCAAAATTCTTAGTGAGTTGGGACAAGTATTACAACCAAGAATTTTAAAATTGTCTAAAGTGACATCAGTTTTACATTTTATGCTGTGTTCGCGAATACTCGAAACTTCTTTAGTTTTTAAAATTTTACCTGTTCGGCCACTTATTCCCATATGCGAATAAAATCTAGCCCTGAGAGAGCGAACAGTGCTGCCAATGTAATTCACAAGGAGACACCTAGGGCAGGTAATAAATATACAACACCGCTACGCAACGAGTCAGGGGTTCGATCCTTCGCTGAGAAAAAGCTACCTAAAGACGTTTTATTAATAAATATGATGCGGAAATCAGTATGATAAAAAAATTTCCTTAACAATTTTGTAAATTTAAGCTTAAATTCCTTATTCAAAGGACCCATTTCAGGTACCAAGAAATATTTTATATCCTTCGGCACTGTAATACATGGAAGTTGAGGGCTATAAACATTATTTAAGAAGGATCTAATTAGTTTGTCTACATATTGAACAGGAAAACTATTATTAGTAAAGTATGATCTTAGATTATTAAATTCATCATATAATTTGACCTCTAGTTTTACCTTACTTAATGATGAATTTAATAATCTAAGATCATACTTTACTAATAATAGTTTTCCTGTTCAATATGTAGACAAACTAATTAGATCCTTCTTAAATAATGTTTATATCCCTCAACTTCCATGTATTACAGTGCCGAAGGATATAAAATATTTCTTGGTACCTGAAATGGGTCCTTTGAATAAGGAATTTAAGCTTAAATTTACAAAATTGTTAAGGAAATTTTTTTATCATACTGATTTCCGCATCATATTTATTAATAAAACGTCTTTAGGTAGCTTTTTCTCAGCGAACGATCGAACCCCTGACTCGTTGCGTAGCGGTGTTGTATATTTATTTACCTGACCTAGGTGTCTCCTTGTGAATTACATTGGCAGCACTGTTCGCTCTCTCAGGGCTAGATTTTATTCGCATATGGGAATAAGTGGCCGAACAGGTAAAATTTTAAAAACTAAAGAAGTTTCGAGTATTCGCGAACACAGCATAAAATGTAAAACTGATGTCACTTTAGAAATTTTAAAATTCTTGGTTGTAATACTTGTCCCAACTCACTAAGAATTTTGGAATCGCTTTTCATTAAAACATTGTCCCCCAGTCTAAATGTTGACTCATCTGCCGTCCCCCTCAATTTGCTATGATCCCTCCTCCTTCCCCAATTCCTTATAATCCCCCCTTCCCCAATCGCCCTCGCCATCTCTTGTTTTTCCCGTCTTGCCTCTGCTCAAATTAGTTAGCCTCGGAAACTGCAGTGAAAGGTTAGTTAGTTTCATTATTCCAGTGTACTATTGTTAATTTTTCCAGTGTATTAATTTCACATTTACTATATGTATTTAAAAATAGCTTCTTAATTTTTATATGTAAATCTGTATAACTTAGAATTTAACCCTCTTTTCTCAGTCTTTTAAAATTTGTCTGTATGAATAGTTTATAGAAATTTTCTGTTTTGTTTTTCATTCAATATTGATTTTAATTTCACATTGTTATTAAACAGCCTGAAGATGAGCGTATTGCTCGAAACGTTGCGCATTAAAGAAGACTTTTCATGGCATTTACATTTCTCCTTGTCATTGGATTTCTCCTAAATATATATATATATATATATATATGAACAGAAGGACCAACACAACGGCAAACATTTTCATTTATTTTTTGTACTTCAGACGTTTCGACAAATCTTTTGTCATCATCAGTGAATTAAGTCTTAAAACCTTAAAACAAAAGTAAAAAGTGAAAATTACATCAATACCGTCCCCTCAGTAGCCCTCCACAATCCGCAATTAGAAACCATAGTAATGAAAGCAACCATCCCCTTCACAAAACTCAGTTTGAAATTTTAACTAGATCCAATAACCTCACAGAACTCCGAATTTTAGAATCTTTGTATATCTATAGAAACAAACCCTCCATTAACAATAATAGTTGATCCTACAAATTACAGCTCTTTTAACTAACCAACCGATTCTCATAGACATATACCTTCTAATCCTCTGACCATCCAGTGTTCTCTTAGGCTTTGCCAAGTATGGAGGTCGATGTAAACATTGTGTATTTACCTATTGAGGTAATTTAATTTAATTTTAATTTTGTATTGATGCAATTTTCATTTTGTTTTAAGGTTTTAATTTTAATGGTTTTAATATTGTATTGATGTAATTTTCACTTTTTACTTTTGTTTTAAGGTTTTAAGACTTAATTCACTGATGATGACAAAAGATTTGTCGAAACGTCTGAAGTACAAAAAATAAATGAAAATGCTTGCCGTTGTGTTGGTCCTTCTGTTCATCTGTAAGCTCCGTTTCCCTAAGGAGAAGTCAATAGCTTTGATATATATATATATATATATATATATATATCGGATTGAACTCAGAATGGTTCCCTGAGGTTTTATCATGATACACACAGACCGTGCATGGAACAAGGAACTCTTCTGGGAAAATTAAATCCACTATATTCTGAATAAGTAATGTTAAATGACAAACACTACAGTTTTTCTTTTTCATGATTGTAACAGGGTGCATGTTGTGATTTTTGGATGATCCGTTGGGTGGTTGGTTGTATAGTATGAGATACGTGGCTGAATTTCATGCGTGCTTGGACTTTTGGATTTTTGGTTGCTTGAAAGCGGACAGCTGGTCTTGAATTGGAACTTTTGGTGATTAAAGCGTGTAAAATTTAAAATAAGAAAAATGTATTATCGAAGGTTTCCCTGCAATACCAATAATCTAAAATTGTCCTCTGCAAAAGAGGAGACGGAGTTGGGAGCCAGACCTTGCAACTTCTTGTAAACTCTCTAATTAAACCCCTATTTGTGCAAGTGCCAGTTATTTAAATATTGGATCACTTTAACATATTGCTTCCCAGGAACTTCGCTTTAACATATTGCTTCCCACTGTTAATCATTTTAACACACTGCTTCCCAATATTTAGGATAAGGAGTACGATAAAAAATGTTCGCTTTAATAAAGTAAAGGCATAAGAAGTAAATCATAACATGTTAAAATATTAGATTGAAAGTAAATTTATTAGAATTATTGCGCTATAGGGTCACACAAAGTAAAAAATGGATTTCGGAAGAATCGGTCACGCCACATCATTTGCCACAAGTACGAGTTGAGTAGCTCCTTTTTGCATCCTTTCATTTTCTTTATATATTTAATGTGGTCATCTGAATGCCCGGTTAGGTCAACTGTATTCTCTTGACGATTGGTTAGGTTAAGTTGTGATATTTTCGTTAAAACTAACGAAAATATCACGACTTAACCTAACCATTCATCAAGGGCGTACAGTTGACCTAACCTGGCATTCAGTTGACCTACATTAAATATATAAAGAATGCCCGGTTTGGGCATTTATAGCTTTGTGTCCGGTCGGTCAGGTTATCTCCTAAATTACCAACCTCTTTTTAACCAACCAACCTTTCTCTTTTTAACATATTGCTTCCCAGTTTTAATCACTTTAAAATATTGTTTCCCAGGAGGGATCACTTTAACATATTGCTTCCCGAATGCTTTGGGAAGCAATATGTTAAAGTGATCCTAAATATTTAATATTGTGGGTTTAAGTTTAAGTTTAGGTTAAGCTTACGTTAAGTTTACGTTTAGCTTAAGTTTAAGTTAAGTTTAGGTTAGGGTAATGATAACTTGTGTAGGCAGCCTGATTTGCTTTGTACTTATTAATATATAGTTTTGTAATTTAATGTTTTACTGTTTCTGGCTGGGACGGCCTCGTGCTGTAAAGGGGACATATATATTTGTTTGTGGAATCCTGGTCACGGTAACAGTTAGCATCCCCAGCTAAGATATTTTTTTCCCCATTTACTCAATTTGTTATACCTTTCGGTTTTGGTTTCATTGTATGTACTTTTCTTTTAATTTTTCATAATTTGATTTTGTTCTAGTTTTGAAAGCTTGATTTAATGATATCGTTTAGGATGGTTGAATAAGGAGCATTAGGAGACATGACTGCGGATGAGAAGGGGCGGCAGTCGGTTAGATTGAAGGCAAGTGAGGGTTTAAATGAGTTTGATGGTGCAATGACTGCAATAGAGATTTCTGTGCAAGAATTGCTGAATGAAAAAGGAACTGAAGGTAAAGATGTGAAACTGAAAGCTTTCTTTCAGCGCATGCGTAAAATGGAGGAAGGGTATGTGAGTAAGAAATTGGTTGAAATGGGACGTGTGCACTTACCAAGGCGTTTGGAGAATAAGGTAGGTTGATTTTCCGCATTTGTTTAGATATCGACTTTGGACTATTCGAGATAGTCAGGGATTAATATGATAATAACTAACAAAACATTTCAGATCCCTAGCTTTAACCGTTTTTTGAGGAAACCGTTTCAAAAATCGTCAAAAAATCGTACCGAAAAATATCGCATTTTCGCAATTTTCGGCCGAAAAAATAATGCTATTTTCATAAAAAAATCCTGAAAAAAATTACAATTTTATTGAAAGTAAAAAAAATATGTACAGAGTCAAATAGACACATTTAGATCCCAAGATCATCATAATTTTCACTGTAAGAGCCCTTAGAAGCAAAGGAAGGCCTCATCTGGCGGCTTCGGGCTTTGGCCAGAATGTGTTTGTGCTTTGATTCGAGTCCATAAACAGTATGGGAAGCTTCAGATGTCAGTTTCACGGCCCTTTCAACACTCTGAGAATGTGAAGGCAGATCAGGCAGCTCCAGCTTGGTGCCATTCAGCAATGCTTCTTGAAGCTTCTGGTCAGAAAAGTCTTCTGTGAGAGCAGGTTCACAGATGCCACTTTGAGAAAGGTTGATTAGTTCTGACCAGTGGGTAGCTTCAATGTTGATGGCTGTGATCTTCTTCAGCCTCTTCTTGGCTGGCTTCCCACTTCTGAAAGAATAATAATTTATTTATTTTTTATTCCAGTTTAAGATTTAATCCCTATTAGTCTCAGAATTGCTGATTTAATTTAACTTAAATAAAAAAAAAAACCCGAGTTCTATAAATCCCCATAATCGATTTTTTTTCAGAAAGAAGGTAAGATTATTTCCATTATCAGAGGGGAGGGGGGAATTGGGATAAGAAAATGTGAAAAAAAATTCGATTATGGGGATTTATAGAACTCGGCCTTTTTTTTATTAAATAAATCCCCATAATCAAATTTTTTTTTCACATTTTTTAAAATTAATAAATGCTTACCTGATGGACAGAATTTTCTTGAGAGCAGCTTCTCTCACTTCCAAGTCATCAGACTTCATCATGGAGTACAGCACATTCTCGGGCAGCAAGGCAAAAGCATTGTACTTCAGGTTCTTGAAAGCAACACCCTGGATTTCTTCAGACTGCTGCTTGATCCTCTGGATCATGTTGAAGATGTACAGCTGCTGATTGTGGAACTTGTGTCCCTTTTGATCTCAAACCAACTGACTGCATACATCCACAATGAACTTGATGGCCTGGTAAAGCTTATCCTGTAGTTCTGGAGGGTAAGCACCTCTGGTCTACAGACACATCAATCTAATTGCCAAAGTCAACCATCTTGCATGGTTTAATGGTCCAATTTTCCAGGCAGCAAATCTTGGGTTGAATTTGCCCCTGGAAATTCCAAGCACATACTCCAAAAGAAGCCTCTGGTCGCTACTGAGATCATTCAGTGTCTCCTCAGCAAATTCCATGTCATCAGGGGGCCACTGAGTTTGGTGAATTCCACTTGTAGCAGACCTTGGTAGTCAATTTCACAGAATTTTCCCAGCGGACCAGTGAAAGCAGTGGGACTTTTGGTACTGCCATCAAGATGCTTGAAAACAGCTCTGAAAGGAAGCTCATTCTGATGGAGTGAACAGCCAATGGTGTGCAATTTCCGCTCAATTTTATTTTCCAGAGCTGTTACAAGGCCTCCCTCCAGCCAGTGTTTGTATTTGTGTTGTCAAGGAGGACAGCTTTCAGGGTATGAACACTGTTAAACTCCTCCAAGACACTAGCAACTTCTTCACCAAGAACTCCAGTTGCACCTTTAATTGGGATGACTCTGTGAGTAAGATATGTTCCACTTTCAGTTCCCGGCTCCTTTGTGGAAGTCAAATTGTGCTCTTGTCCCTTTCCTTTCTTCAGTTTAGTCTCCCCATTTTCATCCTTAACTTCTCTGTACAGCAAAGTGTCCTTGTCAACTTTCCCATCAACCCCAATACAGACTAACTTTTCCAGACCCTCATTGTGCTTTTCATCACTTTTCACTTTCATTCTAGCTTTTTCTCTGTCCATTTTCGATTTATCAACTATTATCTGTTTCACATCAAGGCCAGGCTTAAGTAGGTCCATAGCTTGTAAGTCCAGGAGGAAGGCATTAGCAAGACTTGCCCCAAGATTGAAAGAAACATCACCCCTGATCAGTTCCATGGCATATCTGGGGGTTTTCAAAAAGCTGTAACCTCCACTTGGGTGCCTCCTTGGCTTGAACTCTTCAGCTTCACCACCAGATGGCGAAAATGAAAATAAAAAATAAATTACTAAAGCAAAAATGGGGGAAAATAGGGGAAAAAGTAGGGAAAAATATGGGTAAAAATCGACGAAAATGGGCGGGTAAGAATAAATTACTTAAACGAAAATGGGGGAAAATAGGGGGAAAAAATGGGAAAAATTCAGGTAAAAAGTCGGCGAAAATGGGTGAAAAAAATAATAAATTACTAAAGCGAAAATGGGGGAAAAAAGGGGGGAAATAGGGACAAAAAGTAGGGATAAATTTGGGTAAAAATGGGATAAGATATAAGAAAAAAAATATATAACCTCTCCTGATTCTCCTGAGCTGGCTTCAAAAGAAATATCTTGTGAAGGTGTGGAGGCAAAAGTGGCCAAATCCACTTCCTCCTGCTGTTGAATCTGGCTCTGTAATCTTTTTGCTTCAGCTGCAGCCCTCTGGTCTCTCTTCACAGCAGCTTTATCCACAGATCCCAGCTGGAAAGAGCCCTTGGGTCCTATTTTGGCCCTCTGATCTCTCAAGTATTCCCTCTCCTCTACTGGAACCTGAAATATTAAAGTATATTAAATAGCGGATCTAAAATAAGAGATAAAATCCTGAAAAAAAATTGATTATTAATTTCTATTACCAGGGGGGGAGGGAAGGCAGATTACAGGAGGAAAATGCGGATATTTTTCAATTACAAGCATTGAATTTCCTTCCATTTAAAAGGCACCTAATCGCACTAAGTTAGGCCAGTTAAAAGTTAAAAAAATAATAGCATTACCTTCTTACTGGGAGGACAAGTGCAGATTATGTGCTGTGTTTGACAATTTTCTTTCTTGCACTTCATAGCATTGTCATCACAGAGACGAACAGGTAGCTTACAGGTGCAAGCAGAAATGTCAAAAAGTTTATCCGGCTTTTCCTCCAGATTCTGCTCCTGGACTGTAGAAAGAGATTTCCTGTTTATCTCTTTTGCTTTCTTGAAGCACACTTTATCCACCAATTTTACTACATAATATTCCTCATACAGGGGCAGCCACGGGTTCACTGCCTGCCAGATCTCAATCACATCCTTTGCTATCATTTTAGCAATATCATAGTCTTTCAAGTCTGGGTGGCTCTTTTGGAGGAAATAACTGTACTGAATAACTTGGCGGATGGTAGGAGGCTCTGTTTTATCCAAAGGGGAAGGCTGGCCACTGAATTTTTTGGCTCTATCACTTCGAGTTAACACTGCAGACTTCCGTTTTTTACCCATTTTTATGAAATATCTGTAAATAAACACAATTAAATGAACGCATCATAAAATAACTTAATTTAATACACATTTTATAGGTAAATATCATTAAAAAATACAAAATAATACAATGCATTTACAATAAGTTTCAAGCATCGTTTTGTTAAAAAAAACGAATTTTAATTGATTATTTTGATGAAATAAGGTCCGATATTTTGTTTGTTTACATTGCGCGAATGCCGCGCGCGCGATTTTACGCGTAAAATTCGGCAATTTTACAACTTAAAAATAATTAACAATCCTCAAAACATACAATAATTTTCACAAATATGAGTTGGTGCAACGTTTTTTATATATTAATACCTTTCTATCTAGACTAGTCCAAGATCACAGCTCCAAAATCAACCTACCTTATTGGAGAAGGTTGCTTATGACTCTGAAAGCGACAAATCTGAGTATGATTGCGAAAATCCTGGTGAATGGAAAGAGGTGCAAAGTAAGAGGAGACTGAGAAATAAGGCTAAGCGTGATTGTGAAAGTAAGTTTTGATTAAGTGATAAAGGTGTTGGTGAATCTCTAGGAACGCTCCATTTTTCAATATTAAACATACACTCATAAAAAATATACCATTTGAAAGCTCACAAGCTCACAAATACTCAGATTTTAAAAGTATCAATAGCAAATAAGAAAACCTAGCCAACCAAACCAAACCTAACCTAACCCACGTATATGTCCCCCGAATCAGTATTTGCGACTTGGTACATGTATATATTAACACTTACCTAATAACCTGGATTATAGAGTCGTGCAGCTTCCAGAAGAAAATTATGAAAACGTTAAGGTACGTCCGGGTTGGCTTTAAGTCACTACACTGATGTCACATCCATCACATTCCATCTTACAACACAGACTGAAGATTTATAACTTAGACAACCTTTATTATGTAGTTAATGACGTCACGCGTCAAACAATTAAACCTAGTTACTTTTTATTTGCTATTGACTTTTGGATTACTACATTTTTAGACTCAGAAAAATGTGAGCTTTCAAATGGTATATGTTTTATGAGTGTATGTTTAATATTGAAAAATGGAGCGCTCCTAGAGATTACCGAAGGTGTTAAGTGTAGAAAGTACACAGTGGATGGAAGTTATAGTTCAGATTTTTCGAATGAGGAGACTCTCTTGCCCAGAACGAACGTGTATTTGGAAGATTTTTATGCCATGAGAGATAAGGGTGTTTGTGCAGCGGATGCAGGGTGGATGGTGCTGATAGCAATTAAGAGTGAGAAACTATATATTAATGAAGAAAACTAAGTATGAGAGTGAGCGTAGTAAGGCTTCGAAGCCTTGGCCTTATGGTTTGGATCGTGTACAAAAGGTAGAAGACTTTCTGGAAGACTTTGAGGGAATGCAAGTGAGCAGTTTGGAAGTGATAAGAATAGATGGGCAGTGGAACTTAGAAATTTCTTGGATGGGAATGCGAGACGTGTGTATTTTAGTGTATTTAAGCCGGGTGTTAAGTATGAAACAGTTGTGTCTAGAATTAAAAGTTGGTGTAGTGAAGAACGACAGGATAGTAAAGTTGTAACTCAACGTGAATTTTGGAGAGCAAATATGAGAGAGAATGAAAAGCTGGGTGAATATGCGCTCCGGCTCCAAACACTGTATGAAGCAACAGTGCCTGAGGGGAAAAGAGATAAACAGGCCTTGAAAGAACAATTCATGGCTACGATCCCTCCAGAGTCGGCAAGGAAATTTAGAGCGCAAATGGGTCGAGATGTAGAAGGTAAAAAGCTAAGGTAGAAGACTTTCTGGAAGACTTTGAGAGGTATGTAAGTGAGCAGTTTGGAAGTGATAAGAATAGATGGGCAGTGGAACTTAGAAATTTCTTGGATGGGCATGCGAGACGTGTGTATTTTAGTGTATATAAGCCGGGTGTTAAGTATGAAACAGTTGTGTCTAGAATTAAAAGTTGGTGTAGTGAAGAACGACAGGATAGCAAAGTTGTAACTCAACGTGAATTTTGGAGAGCAAATATGAGAGAGAATGAAAAGCTGGGTGAATATGCGCTCCGGCTCCAAACACTGTATGAAGCAGCAGTGCCTGAGGGGGAGAGAGATAAACAGGCCTTGAAAGAACAATTCATGGCTACGATCCCTCCAGAGATGGCAAGGAGATTTAGAGCGCAAATGGGTCGAGATGTAGAAGGTAAAAAGCTAAGATGGAGAGACATAGTTTCATGGGCATTAAACGATGATGCTACAGGGGATATGATGTACAGGAAGCAAGAAGAAGTACTTCCGTTACCGTTATGGGCGTTTGCACAGGAACGACAAGCTGGCGCTTCACGCTCATATATCAATGTATTGCAACAGGATAGACTCTAACAAGGGGGTTACCAGTTCGGACAACCGCAGGTGGCTTACCAAGGCCAACCATCTGCTGCTAAGAATGTGCAAGCTAAGAAGGATTTGTAAGAAAAATGGACATGTTATGAAAGACTGCTGGAAAATGAAAGGCTTGTGTTGTGTGGTAGCCAGGGACACAGAGCTAGTATATGTGATAAAAAGCGTGACGCAACGAATGTTAGGGGTGAGAGTGGAGCTAAAAGAGTGGTCTTATGTTATGGGTGTAATGATCCAGGGCATCGTGCAATTAGTTGTCCGGTGATTGCTCAGATAAGACAAAGAAATCAGATTGGTAAGCGTAGAGAGACTATTGGTGTGCCTGGACAGATGGGAGCGAATAATGTGAGTGGGGCACAAGCAGAAAATTTAAATTAGGAAGCTCCGGTCTGGAGGGAACACGACCGGAGCGAGTAAATGATGAACGTGTGGGTGAAATGTACGAGTCGTGTGACGTTCCCCGCACGGAAATATTAGAATGGGAACGAATTGTTAATAATTCTGACCTTAACCCAAATGCCAGTGAATGGACTGTGGATGTTCAGTGTGAGCAACGTAGGTCATTACCGCAGCATGAAAAAAAAGACGAAGGAGAGCGAATGGTGGAAAATACGATTGTGTACTTGGCTAATGAATGCGTAGGTTTGAAAAGTGGAAAACTGTGGAAGGTACCAGTGGAACTGAATTGTACGGAAACTGAAGCGATGTTGAATTCAGGTGTGCAGTTTTGTCTCATTAGTATGGATGTTGTTTCTCGTATGTCTAACTTTGAGATTGATGGCAGTGTGCACATTAGGTTGAAAGGTATTGGAGAAGGAGATAGGTTGGTTGGAAAGGGTATGTTGACTGCGCAGGTCGTAATTCATGGTATCGATTTCGATGTGTGTGATTTTTATATGGTCAATAACTCTCCATATGAGATCGTCCTGGGTAAAAACTTTTTTGTTAGTAAGGGTTTAATAATTCACCGCTCTGCATGAAAATCGATTTCTTTATTTCGAGTTGTGTTTCTGAAGCAGTTCGCTGCGCTGAATTCAAAAATGCTACCAGGTTTCTTCTATCACCCGCAGTTTTAAAGTTATTCGCAAAACAATTTTGGGGCGTTTTGTAATTTTTTACCTTTTTTATTTTTAATTAATTTCGTTTTTTCATATTTTTCAGATAGATAATTCTAACATTACGTCTTTAAAATTTTATAATGGCTTCTAGAGGATGTACCCATAGTCCAGACATATTTTGTTATATTTGTGGTCGGTATGTTGTTCTAAAACAAAGGACAAATGTAACGACCTTCATTAAGAGAGCTTATCATGCTTATTTTGGAATTAAATTAGGAGATCAAGACAAAAGTTGGGCTCCACACAAGGTTTGTCTTCCGTGTGTTGCGGCACTAAGGAATTGGAGCAAAGGTAAAAAGAAAAGTTTGCCATTTGGGATCCCTATGGTATGGCGCGAGCCTAGAAACCATACCGACGACTGCTACTTCGGTTCTTGCAATGTTAAAGGTTATAATGCAAAGAATAAAGAGAGCCTTCAATACCCAAGTCTTCCATCTGCAATAAGGCCGGTACCCCATGGTCCAGAAGTTCCTATTCCCCGCCCACCCGAGAGCCTGGATCAATACAATTCAGATTCTGATTCAGCTCCAAATCCAGACAATGATGATGTTTATGAACAGCCAACAGCTGACCGAGATCCTCCTAAACCATTAACCCAAGCCGAACTAAATGACTTAGTCAGGGATTTGAATCTGCTTAAGGACTCTGCAGAACTTTTGGGTCTAGATTGCAGGAGAACAATTTATTGGCATCCGACACATACTTCGCTTGGTAAAGAAGGTAAATATATTTTGTTTCTTTTAGTTATTTTTTTTATTCTTTCATAAACAAGCAATATGCTTGTCCAAGAGCTAGGAGCTATTTAATTTTGCTTTAATTAGGTTTTGCTCTATCACCTAAAGATTTCGTGCTACAAGGGGTGTTGTAATACCTCATCTGTCCCCAAATGTTAACCACCCATTGATGGGAGGGGAGAGAGTATTTTGCTGGGAACGGGACTGGTTGTTATATATATTTCCCCTACATTATTATGTAAGCGTTACTGTAGTCTATAACAACAAAATTTATGGTTTAGCATGTGCAATCCAATGTTGGTCTCGATAAGATGGTTCACATTTGGGGATAAATGGGGGATTTATGACACACCCTGTAGTAAGAAAACCATACGTGATAGGGAAAAACTAACTATATTTTTGAGATCAGCGCACTCAATTATATAGAATCACAAACTAGTTTGTAAAAATCGATCGACAAGTTTTCAAATGTGTACTGGTGTATAATTTATGCGAGGAAGAGATGTATAAAACGCACTGGCCCCAGTGGGAAAACAGACAAGTTGTATTTCAATAATGAACAGAACAGATGCGTTAGTATCAAAGATACCAGTTTATGTTGCAGAGAGTGTACAGGGTGTCCCATAAGTCCGGCATCATAGGAGAAATTCATATTTTTCTATTTCTACAAACCATAATTCATATTTTTCTCTTTCTACAGGCCATAATGTCTGTGAGCAAGGAAGAAGGAATTCAGATAATTCTACTCATAGGAAATCGGAGTCAAAGAGAGGCCGCTGCTGAATTTAACAGACTGCATCCAGACCGCGAGCCAATAACACAGAGTTGTGTTAACAGACTTGTCGCAAAGTTTAAGGAAACAGGATCCATAGAAGATAAACCACGCAGTGGACCTTCAAGGAGGTCCACTGACGATGATACAGCGACTGTGGACCTTCAAGAAGATCCACTGACGATGATACAGCGACTGCTATCCTGGCTCATTTTAACAGAAGTCCCAATAAGTCTCTTCGGCAATTGTCCGCCGAGACAGGAGTGTCGAAAAGTCGATTCTATCGCATTCTTCAGGCTCACAAATGGCATCCATATAAACTTCAGATCCTTCAGAAATTAAGCGAAGATGATCCCGACCGGCGGATGGAATTTTGTGAATTGGCTACGGACCAATATGCTCGGGATGCCAATTTCCCGTCCACCATTCTGTTCAGTGACGAGGCTGTTTTTTATGGAAATGGTGAGGTAAATCGACAGAACACCCGCTACTGGTCTCAAAACAACCCTCACTGGTATAACTCTTCAAAGGAACAAGGTGCATCTCGGGTGATGGTATGGTGTGGCATTTGGAAGGATCGCATCATCGGCCCCCTCTTTTTCGATGAGCATGTCACTGGAGGCACCTAGCTACGTATGCTCAAGGAAGAAGCATTTCCTAGTGTCTTGAACGAAGAAGGAAATTTCCCAACATGGTTCCAGCAAGACGGCGCTCCTGCACATTAGAGCACCCAAGTAAGGGAATACCTGTACCAACAATTCCCTGGTCATTGGATAGGACGTCGAGGGCCTGTGGAATGGCCAGCTAGAAGCCCGGATCTCACGCCACTAGATTTTTATCTCTGGGGCCACTTGAAAGCGCTGGTATACGCAGAGAAAATTAGGAGTGTTGAACATTTGCGGCAGCGCATTATTGGGGCATGTAACACCATTACTCCTGACATCATTCACCGTGTGCTTGCTGACTGGGTATCACGTCTGAATTTGTGTATTGAAAACAATGTGACAAACATGTAAATAAAAGCTTTTGTTTTGCCTTTTTTTATTATTTTTCCTATGATGCCGGACTTATGGGACACCCTGTAGTGTTAGATAAGAAAAATTGGAATTTGGTTAAAGTCAGAGTAACGTGCGATGTCGTTAAGGCTATGAGGAAATACGTGTCCTGTGTAAGGAATGAAGAAAATGTCTTGGTTTTAGGTGAATTTGTAGATCCAGAGTTAAAGATGAAAATTTAATTGTGGCCTGGGTTAATTGACTGGGATAGTGCGGAAAATAAAGTATTAGTTCAGTGTAATTCCTCGAAAGAAGTAAACTAAAAGAGGGAATGAGACTAGGATTTGCATGTTCAATGTTATACGAGGATGAAATTGTGGTGGTTGAGAATGATGAGACTAACGTGCATATAGGGACTTTGGTGCATAATGTAGTGTCTGGTGAAAATGAGGCGAGTGACTGGCGTAAAGAGTAAATGATGAAAGAGGTGCTATTGCCATAGGGAGTGAGTAAAGATGAGCGTGAAAAGTTGGAGCGAGTAATATGGAAGAACAAGGAGGTGTTGAGTAAGGGTGATAAAGATGTAAGACGTGCTGCTTTGACTTCACATAAGATAGAGTTGTACGATTATACACCATTATGTCAACGTTCTAGAAGATTTGATCGGGAAACTGGTTTGGAGATAGAACGCCAGTGTAAAGAATTATGTATGTTTGATATAATTGAGCCTAGTAAGTCTGCATGGAAATCGTCTGTGGTGCCTGTGCGAAAGAAGGATGGGTCGGTTAGATTGTGTATTATATAGGAGTGAATGCGGTAACGAAAGATGATAAATTTCCGATACCTAATTTGCAAGAACTTTAGCATGCATGGTATGAAATAGTTTACATCATCAGATCGCTTGCGTGGATATTATCAAATGCCATTGGAGGAGAGCAGTCTGGATTTCACTGCATTTATAACTGAGCATGGGCAGTACCGGTTCAAGTCGGTTTCATTTGGGTTGAAAACAGCGCCTTCCGCCTTTCAAAGGGAAATGCAAAGAGTGTTATAACCTTTGGTTAGCTTCCGCCCGAATTGTTCATGCTGACGAAGGTCAAGCTTTTCACTCCACCTTAGACCTACTGTTTAACGTGGAATCCGAACCACGCCCCATCAGCAGCCCAGCGTCTTAACCACTAGGCCACCTAGGGTACCCATTTATCTACCAACCACTTTCTTTATTGTGTGGAAGGATGAACAGCTGGGTTTTGCTGCGCGCCCACTGCCGTCGGGTCTCGAACTCGGGGCCGATGGATTCGTAGTCAGCGACGCTAACCACTACACCACCGAGGCGCATAAGATATTAGATGGTTTTACATGGGCGAAAGTTATTGTGTACCTTGATGACGTATTGATAATGGAGCGAAGTGTTGCTGAGCATATAAAGTTACTAGATCTGGTTTTGCAAAGGTTGTTGGATGCTGGTATGAAAATAAAGCCTGTTAAATGTAAATGGATGAGTGAGGAAGTGCCCTTTTTAGGTCATATCGTGAGTAGTAAAGGACTGAGTGAAAAGCCTGAGTATGTACAGCAGGTGATTAATTTTGGAAGACCACTTGATGTGGGAGGGGTGAGAGAGTTTTAGGGTTAGTAAATTTTCAACGAAAATTTATACCCCATTGTTCCGAAATAGCAGAACCTCTCTCTCGGTTAACTGCAGGTAAATGGGAAAGATAAAGTAGTTTGTACAGAAGAGCGTGTGAATGCGTTTGAGGTGTTAAAAAAGGCTATGTATGAATATATTATGTTAAAGTTTCCAGACTATTCTGAGAATGCTGATATGCTAGTTATTCGTGGATGCGTCAAGGGTCGGTGCGGGTGCGTGCTTGGTTCAAAAGCAGGAGGGTATAGGAGTTATCTCCTATGCCTCTACTACATTTAATAGAGCGGAGCGAAGCTACTCAGTGATAGAACGTGAATTGGCGGCGATAAGGTGGGCAGCAAAATTCTTTAGACCGTTCTTACTTCGACGCAAATTTATATTGTATACTGATCATAGGCCGTTGATTTATTTGACTAGTATGAAAATGATTGACAGCAGGCTTGCACGTACGATGGATGATTTGAGTGAATATACTTTTCAAGTGCGATATATTGAGGGTAAGAGTAATGTATGTGCTGATGCGATGTCTCGACAGCAGAATCATTGGACTAGAGATGAATGGTGTGAGGTTGAATTGAGGAATGAGCTGCCAGAAGGTTTAGAAGTCATTAAGGAAGTGGCCGGTGGAACGCAGTCTATGTTTGAAAGTTTGAAGATAGTTTTGAACGAGCAAGAGATTGAGGGGGTGCCTGAGAGTTTGCAAGAATTTAGAGAAAAAGTGGTGGACTAGCTGTTGAAGCATGCTAAATTGTACAAGTTGAATAAGGGTGGTAGGAGTTTGAAAGAATTTAAACACATGAAAGACGTCAGAGTAATGCCAGACATAAAAGTTTTACTTATGGTCAGTGATATGTTTAGAGTTAAGATTTGGGTGCATTTTATACCTGAATGTTCAGTTACGTACATTGGATTTCGTGTTAAAGGAGAGGAAGGGTTGAAAGAAGTCCATTTGCAGAGTTTGGGAGGAATTCACTTTAATCCTGTAAAGAAGATGAGCGAGTTTATGAAAGATGTAGAAATGGTAGGGCATGTAGATCAGAAGGAAGTAAAAATAAGTAAAAAGGATATGGACAGAGGAGAATTGAAGGAAGATTTAATGCCATTAAATTTATTTATGAGAGAAGTTGGACATGAGCGAGAGAGTTGGAATCTTGTGGCCATGAAGGTGGTCCAGTAGCTTCGTCATGGCCCACTGTAGATAGATACAAATTTTGTGCGTTTCTGGACATGGGAGCTGTAGTATGTTTAGTGAGAGAGAGTGTGATTAAGCATTTGTGTGATAAAGGGGTAGAAGGAAAATCTTAAGAAGTGGGTGCCAGTTTACAAGGTCTTGCTGCGAAATTCAATGTGTCAAGACTGGTGAAACTTAAAGTTAAGAATGCGTATGGCGAGTATGAGTTTCCTTTTGCGATTGTGAAGGATACCATTGTACCAGTATGTTTTTTACTGGGTATCAACTACTTGGAGAGGGCTGATACAGTAATAGATTTCAGAAACTTTACAGTTAGTTATGGAAATGAATCGGCAATTAACATCTTGAGTGTTCACTTGGAATATAATGAGAGGGAAACACTGCGTTGGTTATGGGAGAACCTTTTACCTTTGAATGAAATTGATAGTTTGCAAAGTAGGGTAAAAGTTTTAAATGAAATTCGAAAAAGAGTTCTGAGTGGAGAAGAAATGGACTATAATAATAAAAAATTTAAAGAGTATGTGCCCCATAGACCACATCTGAGTGTGATTCAAAATGTTTTAGTGGGGTGGGATGAGAAAAAGAAAATGTGGTCTGCGGGAGTGGGTTTTGAATTGCTAGTACATATAGTTGTGACTTTTCATGTGTGTCTTGCGCATGTTGGAAGGGACAAATTGTGTGATTTAGTAGGCAGGTATATATTTGGCATCCGGGGTTATGTACGGTGGTTCGGGATGTAGGCCCTATGTAGGACATGTGAGCAATGCCAGAAGATGAAAGCGGGACATATGGTGACGTTTCCTCCACCTTTAAAAGTGATAACAAGGTCATATGAACTTGTGGCTGTAGATGTGGTTGCATTACCGAAGACGTTTAGTGGGTATATTGGTTGTTTGGTTTGTGTGGACCATTTTAGCAAGTTTGTACATGTGCAACCAGTTCAGAATAAGGGTGCTCAGTCGGTGTCGGATTCTTTTCAACAAATGTTGCACTTAATGTTGAAAGTACCGGTGCGAGTCTTGAGTGATAATGGCCCTGAATTTCGGTCAAGTATGTTTGGAGATATGTTGAGCAAGTACAAAATACAGCATGTATGCTCTAGTCCCTATAAACATGCGTGTAATGGAGCGGTTGAACGGGTGAATAGGACTATAACAGAGTTTTTGAGAAATTTGTGTGGGGCGAGTGGTAAATGGGATGAAAGGTTGACAAAGGCGGTAATGCTTTATAATCAAACTGTACATTCGCAGACTGGTAAGCCACTGTACAGAAATTAGCAGAGGGTACCCTGGGACGAGGCGAGCTGTTACCTATTCCCTTTGATGAACAACTGACTTGGCGTGAGGGGTCACCCTAACTTCATCCCCTATGGAATAGGCGTGAAGGTTCTTAGGAAGTTAATTACTACAGATAGAACTTTGAGAATGAGTGAGAGATATGTCGGTCCATACTTGGTGAAAAATTTATGGAAGGGGGAGTTTCGTATGTTGTAGAAAATGAAAGAGAATGTTTGAGGGTGCATCATACGCACCTGAAACTGTTCGGGGAACCGCCAAAGTATTTGGAAGAGTACTTCGAGCGACAACGTATGATAAAGGAGTCGGGAAATTGTGTAGATGAATATGAGGGAGTGATAGAAAGATGGTTGGTGGAACCCGTTAGTACGTTGAGAGTATCAATGTGGAGAGAGCAAGATTAGAGGAGTCACGACTGGAATTGAAGGACATCGAAAATTCTCGCTTTGTGAGGATTACACGTAGATGCAAATGGGAAGAGTCGTTTGAAAGCGAGACTGGAGTAAATAAAGTTAATAAAAGAAGGCATAAGAGAAGATTGTTGGGTAACACAAGTTGCAAGAAACGTTTTCAAAGGAGTATGACATGGCTGAATCGTGTGCTGAGGTGGAAAAGGGATGTGTCGGTACAAACGGAAGACACCTTTGAATTTTTCTGTAATGTGAGACGAGCTGAGCTGAACGATGCGGCTGTACAAACCGAAATAGTTTTAGATGAAGCTTGTAAGGAAGTGAATGGGTGCGAGAAAGATCCAGTAGAGGATGAGGATGTTGAAGAAATGACATGGGATAATTCGGTTATTGCGAGTAGCTCTTATTTGTGGCAAGGGACCATCATGAATGAAAAATGCGAGTCAGAAAGGAGGGTATGGCATTCCTCTATGAATAGTTTTAATGGCGAACAGTTTGGTAGCAATGAGGTGGATATGTACGAGTTAGAGGATTCGGTGTTTGAGGGAGATGATTTGGGTGATGAGTGCGTGCAGAGGCAGGATAAATGTTTCAATATTAGGAGGGTTAGTTGTGTGGTTCCACTGGATAGATTATCCATTAGTGGGAAAATACACTTTGAGGAAATTGAAGGTTATGCGTGTACTGCCAGTCGAATGAGCATCAACGTGAGTCAGTCAGAGAGAGGAGTTAGCGAGAATGTGGATCATGAATTAGAAAGGATCAAGTGTGTTAGAACAGAGTTACAAGGAGTTACAAGGAAAAGAAGTACCTCAAAAGGCCTTGCGGCCCATACCGAGGAGGTACCAATGAAAACAAGGGGAAAATTTTCTACACACTTAAATAGTGTGCAGGATTTGGTCTAACCTTTTCTTGAAATGATCCACAGAGGAACTGTTCACAACTTCTGAAGGTAACCTGCTCCACGTGTCACAGATCTTATACGTAAAGTAATTCCCACACACACTAGTCCTAAACCGTTTCAAATCCAACTTCCAACCATTGTTATGAGTTGGGTTATCATTTAAACTAAACATGCTTCTAAAATTGACATTTTTGAACCCGCGTCACGTAAGTGTCGATTGTAGCCCATATGCCTAACGGAAGGGATTAACTTTGTGGCATTCATCAGCCGGTTTTCAATCAACCTACCTACTTCCCCACCAATACCCAGCGCGCGCACTTTGGCCATTAGCCGGCGGTGAGGTACCTTATCAAAGGCTTGCTCATCAATTGCCCTACTCTTACCATACTCACTCAACATGACGTGGAAAAACTCGAGCAAGTTAGTGAGACATGACCTATGCCGTCTAAACCTATGTTGGAGTCCCCAAGTAGCTTGTAGAAATCCAAATGGTCAACAATCCTACCCGCTATTATCCCCTCTAATTATTTACCTACAACTGAAGTGAAATGGTGTTGTTTATAGAGGTTCCAAAGCCTCTTTTCCCACGCATGAGGTAGCAGTAGGGTCCTAATAGTAAGAGTAGGGAAAGAAAAAAATTTTAGTATTTAGTCAGAGGAGAGCATCCTTAACCTAAGCTAAAAGGACAGAGTAGGGATGGGAACGGGTCCTAGTAACCCACGGGACAGGTTTGTACCACAGACTTCACCCGCCCTCCCGAAAGAGAGAGAACCTAAAGGAATTGGCAGCCAATTTCTCTAGAATCCCACGACTCGGGACCGGAGGACTGTCACACCCCAAGTATAAAGTTTACAACACCCAGAAGGAACGTGCATAACCTTTATACCCCCTGCGGACTGAAAGTGCAGTGTGTAGTGAGAAGCTGGAGCCGAAATCAGCCCCTAGAACTCGTTCTAAGGGTACTGTGCCGGAAATTTTCAATGTGCAAATCCATCTAATTGAGTATAAGGTTAGACATAATAGAAATGCCTAAATTTTTGTAGCATTTCTTTGATATTATCGAAATTATATTTGGATTTTTTTCACTCTCTAATTAAACTTTTATATAAACTTGTATATAAACTTGGATATGAAAAATAGACTCCTGTATCTAAATTTGCATGTCATAGACAATAAGAATTTGTAATTTATGGAGAAAATAGCATTAATTATTTGTTTTATAGGGTACTTTTATTTAGTATTGGCAGTAATTACTCGTAAATTAATGTACGGCTGTTTTTTTTAGAAATTTAAAATAGCTAGTGACTAAGAATGTAATAAGGAATAAGTATGTTTTTTCATTGAAATTAGGGCACTGGCACGGTTATATATGTGTTTGAAACATCATAAACGGGGGTATCCAAAGAGAAAATTATGAATGAATTAACGGACCCAGAGAGAAATAATTACCAGCTTGCACAGTTGCGCCGTTTCTGGATGAACTGCTGGTGAACAGGATCAATGCCAGTGAATGTTCATGCAGAACTACTTTACTTGCCAGCTTGCACGGTTGCGCCATTTCTGGAATGATTGCTTGGTGAACAGGATCAGCGGTAATGAATGTTCAAGGACACAATTTCGTGTTTCTCATCGTATGAAGATGAAGAGCAGATACCTGGCAAAGAAACGGCTGGCTGCATGTAACTGCTTCGCTGATTTTTCTGTTATCCTAAGTTTATTAATTTAAAAAAGGTGAATAGCTAAAAGTGTATAGATAAGTTTTTTCTGAAAATGTTGGGTCCCTGTTTTTGTTCAACAATTGAATTTATTTTATATTTGTTATTATAACTTTATTTGTTTGTATATACTGCGGGTTTGGGGTAGCATATTTGTATCGGTATTTACTACTCGTGTATCTCATTAATTAGGGCATAGGGAGCGTGCTTACTTGTAAATATGTACATAATTGGGTATGTTCTTCCGTATCAGTGTAATTACGTGTATTGATGGTGTAGGTATAATATATGTACAGTAGGGTGCATCAGCCTATAAGGGGTGAAATTTCGAACTTCGGATATTGATTCGGCCCTATGATATTATGGTTACAATCCCCAACAAACCTTCAGTGTCCACGTTTCAAGCTGTTCTGACAATATTTAGTGGGTCCACCTCGAAGATGAAAATTTGACAATTGTGGAATTTTATGGTTTTACTAGAAAATCTTATGTGTAAGCGTTGTAGATTTTGTTTGAAAAAAAAATTGTAAATGTAGTTAGTTTTAGGCAAGTTTTAGCCTCAATTCATGAAATTATCTGTCTTTTTAGACTTTTTTTGTATTATTCTGAGAATCATGAAGTGAGTTACCAGGATGCGGGACGAGGACCCAACTTGCCAAGCATCCCACCGACCACCTCCACCTATTAAAAATGGTATTTCATGATAAAATACTTGTAAAAATTGATTTATTGCTTATTGATATCTTAATTCTTCTTCTTTGTCCTTTTTTCTTTTAAAACAGATGATAAAGAAGCTTGTCTCTTTTCAGATTAGGAGTGGCTTTTCTGTCAGCTTCTACAACTTGGAGAACATTTTGAAGATGTTCTTCAGTCCTTGCAGCCTCATAAAAGTCACTGCATAGTTTTACTGCCCTCTCAGAGCCATCATTTATGACATTTATAGCCAAAAGTTTTTCTTTGGAAGATATAAATGATGCTGTTGTCTTCCATTCAACAATCTCAACCATTAAAAAATCATAGTCTAACTGTAGTGAAGAGAATATGAACCATGAGTTTTTGCCAACCAAGTCAGCTAGTGTGGTTTCCGATCGTAGATTGGTAGGGAAATTAGGCTTTCCAAAACTAGATCCATGTCTACCTTCTGGAACCACTGTCTCAATCTTGTGTGGTTTATAGGAAAGTAGATGGTTTGTTATAACACGAAGTTCATTTTTTGGAACCAAATCGCTGAATAATATAAGAGGAATCATCTCTGATGAAAGGTACCAGAGATGACGTTTCAAAGATGTTAGAGCACTTTTTGCTATTTGCTTGTTTACTTCCTCGTATCTAAGAAGCTTTTTGTAAAGCTGCAAATCGTGCCATGGTGCATCAAAAACTGAAGAGCAGGTCATCCACCATGGGTAGTAAATCAGTGAAATGAAGGTTGCAAAGTCTCTTAGTTTCAGAATTTGTTGCTTGTTTGTGATTGTTACTGAAGGTAGTTTCGAGATATTATCTTCTAGTAATGCAATTTTTAGAGCATATATTGCTTTACTCATCCATCTGGCTCTATGTATAGCACCAGATCGCTGAAGGGTTATATCCTTATCACTAGGTCCTGCATTTAAGTATAACACAACTAAGTCAGAAAATTGTTTGTAGTCATATCGTGTATGTTGCTTTTCTATATTACTTATTTGAATTGCATAATCAGTCCATTCCTGAAGAATCTCCTGGACAGCTTTGGAGTACTGATTGAAGTCAATTTTTTTCAATTTTTCATCCTTGGAAATCCACTGAAACTTTTCTCGAAATCTGTTAAAGACATTAATTTCTGGTCCACTCGAAGTTTCTACTTTCATGTCCTGAAAGACATGACTCATAATAACTCCACCAACATGATGCCTGCATGCAGACCATAATAAAGGCCGTCCAATCTCTTGTTGGATAGTTATGCATACAGCGCTCACATGTCCCGTGTTGGTTGCTGTAGTGTCGAAAACCAAGTTCACTATTGAATCGGAGCAGTTCCACAATTTCAGTAGCTTCATAACTTCTTCAGTCAAGTTTTTCCCAGATTGGCCACTGCCATCAGCACTAGGATGATATGATGGAATACCAAGTAGTTTGAGATCCATTGAATTTCCAACTGATACGGCTAATCGTTCTTCTGTAACATATTTATCCTGCAGAGTAGAAATTATTTTCGAATCCCAATGAAGAGAGGCCAATTTAGGAGGATTCCAGGATTTTTTTAATGGAACTTGAAATTTTTTGGGCTACTTCGCGTCTTGCTCTATCAGCTGTAGCATATGAAGTTGCCACTGCCTTAGTGTTACCACCACATTCTTCAACAAAAGCTTTTGTGAATGCAGCCTGTTGTGCCGGAGTCATTTTCATTCTTGATGCCAAAGAAACAAGCTTCGGTCTTTTCAGAATGTCATGAGGAATGATAGCTTGAGTACCTAAACAGACTGTTGACTGTGTGGATTTTCCATCTTTTTCAGCTCCATCATTAGCTTCTGACTCACTCTCAATGGTAGTTGTATCGCTTGTGCTACTGCTTTCTAATTCAACATAACTGCAAGAAGCTTCAGTGTCTCTCAATTCCTTTTCTTTTCTCGCATTTTCTTCACATTTTCGAAAATTAATGCGCTTCATTTTGGATGTTGAAGTTTGATCATGAGCTCCAAAAGAAGCAATTCTATCCCCTTGCATAGATTGAAGAAATTGTATATCTTCTGGATTACTCATAATTTTTTCGGCATTTTTAATCCACAGTGGAAAAGTCATTTTAAGTTGCATTTCCATATCTTCTAGTCTTGTCTTTGTACTTTGTAGCTCTCTTCTTTTCAATGGAATTTCTCTCAGTTTCGCATTCTTTTCTGGCAACGAAATTATTTTCTCACATACTTTTTTTTCAGTAATCATTGGTATGTTGGCTTTATTGTAGAATGGTTGAATTTCTGTTAAAACAATTTTAGCTATATCTCGCTTAGTTCTTCTCTCTTTTAGACCCTGTTGCTGGTGAAATAGGAAACATCTAAGAACTTGTTCACTTGTTGGCAAGCGACATCCTACAATCTTTGCATCATTATTTGTGATGCCAGGACCTAATCCAAATATACAGGTTTTTTTCGTGTTTTTACATCAACTTTATCTGCACCACTTGAACAAGTTTTACCACTAGAAGTGGCTTCACTGGCTTTACCACTATTATCCATTATATCATATATCAACTATTATCACCAACATATATCAAAAATTGACCTGTAATAGAAACATAGATTAATATTAAAGTAGTCTACATGCCTGAAAATAAGAAAAAATAGCTATAGGTATTTCATGATGGCAAATGATGTTTATTAATAGTAGCTCTGGCTTAAACACAAGCAAACTAAACATACTAGGCCTATAGTACCTTAACGATCATTCACTTCAATAAAATAAAGGTATATGTGAAAAAAATAATTTAAGGCAATTTATCCCAAAAATTGTCATTTTTGTAAAAGTTTAGGAGCTAGGTGGACCCAGTAGATATTAATCAATTGACCTGAAATTTTGCATGTGAATTTTTTTTAGGGAATGTAACCATAATAACGTACGGCCAAATCAATTTTTGAAAGTTGCCATTTTTGATGCACCCTAAATTGTACAGGCTTATTAATATTGGTAAGCTAATAATTTGGTATAGGTAAATTGAGTATTCTATATTATTTGTTCCCTTTTTTTGTATTTAAAGAACTTGCAATATTTTATTAGGGAAACCAGTCTGTTTCTCTCATGAGTGTGTGTGTGTGTGTGCTACAGAATGTATGGTTAGAATGAAATTTTATTTTATTCTTAGGGTGGGGAAGTGTAACAGGGTGCATGTTGTGATTTTTGGATGATCCGTTGGGTGGTTGGTTGTATGATATGAGATACGTGGCTCAATTTCGTGCGTGCTTGGACTGTTGGATTTTTGGTTGCTTGAAAGCGGACAGCTGGTCTTGAATTGGAAATTTTGGTGATTAAAGCGTGTAAAATTTAAAATAAGAAAAAAGTATTATCGAAGGTTTCCTTATAAAGGAATTTTTTTATTAGATTTGGTTGGAGAGACAGCATACTGTAACACCAGTAATCTAAGAATTGTCCTCTGCAAAAGAGGAGACGGAGTTGGGAGCCAGACCTCGCAACTTCTTGTAAGCTCTCTAAATAAACCCCTATTTGTGCAAGTGCCAGTAATTTAAATATTTAATATTGTGGGTTTAAGTTTAAGTTTAGGTTAAGCTTACGTTGAGTTTACGTTTAGGTTAAGTTTAAGTTAGGGTAATGATAATTTGAGTAGGCAGGCTGATTTGCTTTGTACTTACTAATATATAGTTTTTGTAATTTAATTTTACTGTTCCTGGCTGGGACGACCTCGCGCTGTAAAGGGGACATACATATTTCTTTGTGGAATCCTGGTCACGGTAACATGATGCTAGCCCGACGTTGCAACAGGTCACTCGCAGAGAGGCCCCAAAAATATAGCTTCCCTCACCAGCTATCTGCAAAGCAGATAGGATCCAGCTTCTGGGCAGGATCTAGGGGTTACAGCTACACCTAGCCTACTATATTCAGAACCTCAATATAAGAAAAAGACTCGTTGCATTCACGTCGGATTGAATACATCAAAGAAAAAGGGGTAACTATTGTATTTTTAACCAACAACCAAAACTAGTGACCCGTTGTCCACGTCGGGCTAACATCATGAAAAAGAAAAAACTATAGTGTTTGTCATTTACCATTAATTTATTTGAACTATAGTGGATTTAATTTTCCCAGAAGAGTTCCTTGTTCCATGCATGGTCTGTGTGTATCTCATATATATATATATATATATATATATATATATATATATATTATATATATATATATATGTGTGTGTATATATATATATATATATATATACTATTTAGAGAGGAGGGGCGACAAGCTTGACCTTCGCGAAATGAGAAATCATCGCGCGGAACCTTTGTAAGGTAAGGTTGTAAGCTATATATATATATATATATATATATATATATATATATATATATATATATAGAGAGAGAGAGAGGAGAGAGAGAGAGAGAGAGAGAGAGAGAGAGATGCGTGCGTGCGTGCGTGCGCGTGCTGTATTTTTCTTACCTGTTATTATTTGTATTACTGCACTACCCTAATCTCCACATCATGATCAACACTTTAAATACTCTCAATACTGCAAGTGGAATTACTGAAATTGAAAACTTAGTCAACCCTGACTATATCTCAGTAGGGCGGGTCATACTACGCATTTTTTTTAAATCAATGGAGAGGGGTGTTCAAATGACATATTTTGGTGTATAGAACACAATTCTGAAGAAAATATTTAATTCTGATAACCCTAACCTACATCATTTTGCAGTTGATTATTATTAAATTGTGATTATTTTACGATTGTAGTTACCCCAGAATATGTCTTCTCACTTTTTCTATCATGGCTGCTCACGTTATCTCTCATAGAGCATTGTTCTAACTAATTCATATAAACACATATAATGTAATTCATATAATAATAATAATATTTAAATACTCAAATAAAAAGGTGTGCCATTCCACTTAATTGTAATTATCATACAGTTTGGTATATGAAATATTTTGACGGTTTTCTGGCGCGCATAAGACCATTTTCTGAGCCACCTTTCTCAGAGGCTAGAATGTAACGTTTCAGAACATTCTAAAACGTTTTGTGAAATATTTGAAGTGACTCATGATTTATGAAGCTATTTTACCACCTCGGCTTGCAGTGAGGGGATAGATTTAGTGATTATCTACTGATATTTTTTTTGTTACTGTTCACATGTGAGTATTATTCTGTTATATTTTAGAAAAAGCTATTTCTACGCATATTATAGTGATACATTGAGCAAAATTTAATTAACAACTTTGATTTGAGCTAAAATTAGGTGGTTCATTTTCAGTACAACTGAGCAGTATGAGGCCTATTTCAATGTTCTAAAGAATATTTTTAGGATGTGTTTCTTTAGTTTTTTTAGAGTACATGAACAAATTATTTGCATTACAGACAACAGATAAATTAGCATTTTATAACATTTTGAAACCAAAAAAGCATAATGTTTTTAGCATTTGCAGATAAATTTGTTCTTGCCCATTTCAGCTCTTTTTTTAACCAAGAATTTTGCGCTGAAAAGAGTTAATACCTGTCTGTAGTGGATACTTAACTGTTGTATTATTGTTTTTATTTCAGTGTGAACTCATTAAGAAAATGGCTCAAGTCAGAACAAGGACGAAATCAAGTTCTCATCTGAGTAATCTTGTTGGCACTGGCCGGGAGCTGTTGGTGTCTGAACTGCCAACTGTGAGGGATATCCTGAGGTATGGCATCTACTTGAGGAAGCAAAGTGAAGATGACAGGAACTACCCAGTGGACAAGCTGGTGAGTGACAGCTACCCTGGTCTGATTTGTCAGTGGAGCAAAGCTAATGCTCTTTTCAAGCCACTAGGTCATATCTGTCAAATCGTCATCAGTACATCAGATTAAAAGAGAATTTATCCGACAAGGCGATGCTAACTAGTGGAGACCCACAAGAATCTATTCTTAGTCCAATACTGTTTCCAATTCACGTCAACGATTTTCCTCTCAACCACATTAAATTGCGTGCAATATACAGATGATACCACACTTACTTCTTCCCATCATAACGCAGACTTCCTGATTAATGAAACGAACAGGCAATCAGATAATGTGTATAAATGAATGTGTGCTAATAAGCGTTTATTGAACCTGACAAAGTCATCTTATATGATTATTACCAGAAAACTTATTAATACAAACTATCAAATAAAAATAGAAAATACTACTCTTGGAAGGTTGAATGAAGTTAACGTACTTTTCTTTTATGACGGAAGAAGGGGCCAAGGGAGAATGCCCGCAAAAATGGCACTCCTCCACCCCTCAATAGAAGAGAAAGAGAGCGAAAATCAAGATCCAGGGTTTTCGAGATGCTTGGACACTACTTTTGAAAGATTGGAGGTCATAGATAGAGGGAAAGATGAATTGGGGAAAATTGTTCCAGAGTTGACCGTTTGAGTAGATGAAAAATTAAAAATCCTGATCAACCCTTGCGTTAGAGAGTTGAGCAGAAAAGGAATGAGAATGCGAAGAAAGTCTGGTACTGCGTGCTCTCCTTAAAGGAGGAGGCATGCAGTTAGAGAGTTCAGAAGAGCAATGTCCGTTATAATAGCGATAGTAAAGAAAAAGTGAGGCAACATTGCGGCGAAGAGGGAGACTGAAGACAGCGTAAGAGGCGTGGAATTGATGAGACGAAAAGCCTTTGATTTCACCCGGCACCCGGTCAAGTAAAGCTGTGTGGGTTGAGCCACCCCACACATGAGAAGCGTACTTCACACAGGTGTGGACAACACCCCTGCACAGAGAAAGCAACTGAGTGGGGGTGAAGAAACTGCGGAGCCCGTACAGCACACCTAACCTCTTAGAAGCTGTTTTGGAAAGAGAGTATATGTGCTCTTTCCAGGAAAGATCATGATAAAAGAAAATGCCGAGAAAAGCGAGGAGGAAGGGTTGAGTTGTGTATTATTGAAGGTAAGGGAATAGTCGAAGATTGTGGAAGATTATGAAGAGTAGACAAATGGAGGAACTGAGTTTTTAAGGCATTGAAAGCAACAAGGTTTTCTCTACCCCAATCAGAGATGGCAGAAAGATCAGAGATCAGGTGCTCCATAGCCATTCTACGCCAAGCATGGAGTGACTGTTGAGAGGTACTCTTTGTGAAGCGGGTGCAGAAGTGAAAAGTAGAATCATCGGCATAAGAGTGGATAGGACAGGAAGTGCGATTTAGTAGATCATTGATAAGTAAAAGGAAAAGAGTGGGTGACAGGACAGAACCCTGAGGAACACCACTGTTAATAGCTTTAGGAGAAGAACAGTGACCATGTACAACCGTAGCTATAGATCAGCCAGAAAGGAAATTAGAGATGAAGGCAAAGATAGAAGGATAAAAACCGAAGAAGGGCAGTTTGGAAATTGAAGGTTTGTGTCAGACTATTAAAAGCTTTTGATATGTCTAAAGCAATAGCAAAAGTTTCATCGAAATTCCCAAAGGAGGATGACCAAGAGTTAGAGATATGTAAGAAGATCGTCAGTAGAGCGTCCCTTGCGGAACACATACTGACGATCTGAAAGAATATTGTGAGAAGAAAAGTATTTAATAAATCTTATTAAAGAAAGATTAAAAACTTCAGAAAGGGACGAAATCAAAACCATTGGACTGTAGTTGGAGGGTTGAGAGCGGTCACCATTCTTTACGACAGTCTGAATGAAAGCGAACCTCCAGCAGGAAGGAAAAGTACCAGATGAAAGACAAAGCCGAAAGAGTTTGTCTGGGCAGGGTGTCAGCACAGAAGCACAGTTCTTTAGAACAACGGGAGGAACACCACTAGGGCCGTACGCCTTCCCACAGTTGAGCCCAAATAGAGCGAAAGAACATATTTAGAGATATTCTAATTTTAGACATAATAAATTCAGAGGGAGGAGGAGATGGAGGAACAGCACCGGAATCATCCAGGGTTAAAGTGGAAGCGAAAGCTTGAGCAAAGAGTTCAGCTTTAACAATAGAAGAGACGGCAACTGAGCCGTCGCAATGGAAAAGAGGAGGGAAAGAAGAGGAAGTAAAGTTGTTGAAGAGGCTCTTAGCTGAATGCCAGAAAGAGCGAGAAGAATTAGAATTGGATAGTTTTCACATTTTTGTCTGACGAAGGAAATGTTGGCGAATCGGGAGTAGTATGGGCGCAAAATGGGAGAGTGCAGGAATGTTGCAATGCAATTGCACATGTCGATCAATATTGCAAGAGGTTGCAAGGGGTTATGCATCAAAGGGGGGGTAGGGGTTATGCAATGAAGGGGAGGGGGTTATGCAATGAAGGGGGAGTGGGTTATGCAATGTAGGAGGGGTAGGGGTACGCAATGCAGGGGGAAGGGGTTATGCAAAGGGGGAGGGGGAACGTTGCAAGAGCAACAAGGGGTTATGCAACTTGGAGGTGGAGTTATCCCCCAAGAGAAAGAGAGGAGAAGGAGAGAGAGGAAGAGAGGTGTTCGCTTCGCAGGAGTCCAGCGCATATTAAGACCATCTGAGCGCCCGCTGTCTTATTAGGTGTAAATCCGCCAGTTGGCTTAATCCGCCAGCTGGCTTAGAAGGCGTAAATGGTTTGTACAGGTTGAGTTGCCAGATTGCGCTATTTATTTAATTAAAGCATATAATATTGACAGTTGGCTTAGAATTCCGTCAGTCGGTTTAGAAGGCGTAACCAGCCATTTGGTATAATTAAATAATAATATCGTTTACAACGAAAAGAATTAAATAAAACACCATTACATCATTCTGTTTATTTAGACGAATTATTGTTTCCAGAAATATATAGAAAATATACAATTAAACGATGGAATGATAAAAAAATAAAATAAAAAAATAATAATAGTATAAATATGACGAGGAATATGTACATAATAAAAAAAAAAATATAACCATCAATATAACAGTAACTATTAACAGTAACATTTTTGTTTCTTGAAAACTATTTGGTGTTTCTTATAGAACTTTTGATGCTGATTCCAAATATGGTTTCAGAATGTTTCTATCACCCATAGTTTCGAGAAAATAATATTTTCATTTACTCAGAGTTTTCCCAAAATTAGTTAAAATTAAGTGTACTAATTTAATTTTACTTTCTTTTTTTTCCAGGTTAACTATATTTAATAGTATTTTTTGCATTAAAAAATATAGCTATTTAAACAAACAGATTTTTAATAAAAAGAAAAAAAATTTCAAGTTTTGCTCAAATTTTAAAATTTTTCATAGTAGAAAAAATTGGTTTTTCATTCCAAAAAGTTTTCCGTGATTTCAATAATTTTCCGCCAGCATGAATCGAAACTGTATTAATCCCAGAGATACATTTGCTACGTATGTGGAGAACTGACCATAATGGCACAGAGGAAGACGATGACCCGACTCGTGAAGAAGGCTTACGAACTTTATTTTGGAGTATGCAAGGTAGGCGACCAAGACAAATCCTGGGCACCTCATATCTCATGCATTTCCTGTGCCGTCACTCTTAGGGGTTGGATTAAAGGTACCCGCAAATCTATGCCATTTGCCATACCAATGATTTGGAGAGAGCCCAAGGATCACCTAACGGATTGCTATTTTTGTATGACTAACGTTTCAGGATTCTCTTCCAAAAATAAACATAAAATTCAATACCCAAATCTTGCATCTGCCATGAGACCAGTACTACATGATGATGATAACCCAATTCCAACTCCCCCAAAGTCATGGACACTGGATGAAGAGTCTGAAGTTGAACCAATGGAAATTGATGACACTAAAGATACAGACTTTCAGCAACATGAATCAAATAAACCACGTATGATAACGCAGGTTATGCGAATGATCTCGTGAGAGATTTGGACCTTCCGAAAAAGAAAGCGGAATTATTGGGCTCCAGGTTACGTGAATGGAATTTGCTGGCAAAATACAAGCATATCGGCGTTCCGCACTCGCCAAAAAGATCTGATGCAGTATTTCTCCTCGTCAGGTGGTTTATGCTACTGTAATAATGTAAATGGACTGCTGTTAGCTCTCGGTCATGAGCACAAATCTGAAGATTGGCGTTTATTTATTGACTCTTCGAAGCTAAGCCTCAAGGTTGTACTACTTCACAATGGAAATAATACCCTTCCATTCCTGTAGGCACGCTGTCCACATGAAGGAATCTTACGAAAATATGAAAACTCATCCTTCAGCAGATTAATTATGACGTTTCGTTGGTATATATGTGGGGATTTAAAAGTCGTCGCGCTTCTTCTGGGAAGCAGCTCGGTTATACGAAGTTCTGCTGCTGCCTTTGTGAATGGGACAGCAGAGCCAGAGATTCGCATTATTTTGTAAAGGATTGGCCACTTCGTCAAAAATGTATCCCAGGACTGAAGAATGTGTCTCATGAACCCTTAGTTGACCCAAGAAAATATACTTACCGCCACTTCACATCAAACTTGGCATCATGAAAAATGTTGTCAAAGCAATGAACAAGGAAGATGAGGCATTCAAATATTTGAAGAAAAAGTTTTCACGACTTAGCGATGCAAAGATAAAAGAAGGGATCTTTGTTGGTCCCCAAATCAGAGAGCTCATGAAAGATCAAAAGTTTGATGATGCCTTGAGAGGAAAAGAAAAAGTGGCATGGGAGGCCATGAAGAATGTTGTCACAAATTTTCTAGGGAACATCAAAGCCTCTAACTATGAAAAAATAGTGCAGGACATGATTGAAGCATATAGGTTATTGGGATGTAATATGTCACTAAAAATCCATTTCTTGCACTCCCATTTAGATTTCTTCCCTGAAAACCTCGGCGACGTAAGCGATGAGCATGGAGAAAGGTTCCACCAAGATATAGCTACTATGGAGAAACGCTACCAAGGGAGGTGGGATCCGGCAATGTTAGCTGATTACTGCTGGACATTGATGCGAGAAGCTCCTAATGAAACTACAAGAGAAAATCAGTGACAAAGAAGTTTTAAGAGAATATTTTAAATGCCAATCTGCCACTAATATAATTTTATGAAGTATTTTTACTAACTTCTATACACTTTTGAATAAATATTAAAATACAAATTTCTCGGTAACCTTGGGTGATAGAAAATTCTACGGCTATATTCGGAATCAGCGGAAAAAGTCCTATAAGACCGACCTGTTCACGTCCAAGAAACAAAAAAAAGTTAAAATTTGTTCCCCAGTGTAATTAAATATATTGAAAATAAATACATACACTTTATCTTCTACTGCACAAAATAAAAAAATAAAAAATAAGAAATACGAAACGTATAACCATCAATATAGCAGTACAGGAAATATATATATATATATACATATAATAATATATATATATAATATATATATACACACAATTATGTTAAATAATTAAATATATTGAAAATTCATCAAAATACATTCACTTTGTTCTGCTGCGCAAAACACTAAACTCACACGTAATCGAGTCTACAATCACATCATTATTGCTTTGCACTACACAGTAAACGCTGCTTAATATTATTTCACCGCTCAAGTTATAGGGAAACCTATACTCTACATAAATGGCCTTCATATCGTTCAGTACTACTTTTGTGCTCACATTATATCCGTTTGGCAAGTTATCTTTAAATACGTCTCGAAAACAATCAAAAGCACGGACAAAGAAAGAGGTCATCGTTAGCCACAACGTCATTATTAAATACAAGTTTATAAACACTCCTTTCCAATCGAGGGTTTATTTTTACCAACCCGAGCTTTTCAATCGTGAACTCTTCTTCACACTGCATAGAGCCAATTGAAATAATCTTCAAAGTCGTTACGACAGCTGCTCATTATATAAAGAAATAGTTCTTCAGGGTGAAATGTGTAGGTGAGCTCAGCCCTGTATCGCGCAAGTGCTTTGTAGCAAAGTTCATGATATTTCAAAGAGTCTAACCTTTTAAATAAGCGTCCAGCTCTAGACCATTCTCGCCTTGTTTAGTCCTACACTCGGTAAACCCATCGAGCAGAGCAGTGTATGCGTATTCAAGAACCGTATCAAAATAAAGCATATCCGTAACACGCCATCTAATATAAGCTTCAGCTTGCGGAATCCGACGATTTCAAACATTCTGTCGAGGATGAAACGGTTCCGCGTAGGGACAAGAGCGTTATTATCAGAAGCATTTTTCCACATCAGCCGTATATCAATGCATGGCCGATCGTTATTTATACACAAAGTACAAACAACGGCATATGAGGGGGCGTCAATAATCTGCTCTCTTCTTGTACCTACACTTGCGAGAATTTTATAACGATCCTCACTCCACTTCTCAACTACCACGAAGATTCTATTCATCTCCTCAACACTTAAATAAACAACATTCCGTTTGTTTGTTTGTCTACAAGTCATTTCCAGTACATAGTTAATGGCAACGGTTTAACGCCTGAACACGCGCAACGACTTCGTCACGGATACATCGTATGCGGCGTTGAGAATGCTGCTCAAAGGAAGTTCCATCGTATTCGAGGGGCGCACGTCCAGTCGGTTCAAGCTCTGAGATGACTATGATCCACAGGTAGGCGGATCGGCTCGACGGGAGGAGTGAGTCATACCATAAACTAATGAAACGTGTACGGCGCTGTTCGAATATTTGTATCCCATTATATTGGGTAGGTGTTTTTAGAAATTTTACGATACATGAAGCAATATCGGTTTTAATGTTTTATCACTCCCACTCCCCAGAATACGCACCAGACATTTTTGCATAGGGGGATTTTCGCGAACTAAACATATTTTATTCACACTCCGGCGCACTATTTGAGAGAAACATATGCCCATATTTTTTCTTTTTGCTTAGCATGCAATACTCATCTCTAAATTCTGTTAAATACTCACGCAGACCTTTCGCCACAACATGAATACTTGTATCCCATTATATTGGGTAGATGTTTTGAGAAAGTTTCCGATACATGAAGCAATATCGGTTTTAATATTTTATCACTCACCAGACGTTCATTTCCACAAACTAAACATCTTCACACTCCGGCGCACTATTTGAGAGAAACATATGCCCATATTTTTCCTTTTTAACAATCGATACTCGTCTCTAAAGTCTGTTAAAAACTCACACAGGCCATTAGCCACAACCTCACTACAAACCTCGTCATGATATATATTAATATAATGGTAAAAATACTTAAGATTCTCCATGATGACAAGATTTACATTATCAGTCGCAGGGTACGAGTACTCGATATGATGCAACATGACATAATATGGCTTGTCAAACCACTTATCAACAAGACTCACTTTCCATATCCGTTGCTTCTCTTCTGCACGTGTTGTTTCCTCTACTTCACGGTATATGTAAGCTTTTATAAAGTTTAGTCCTACTCCATAGTTCAATACATCACTTGTACCACGAAATCCTACAATGCTCTCGCCAGAATAGCCGTAGAGTATTGTACATCTTGCTCCTTCACACGATTCAATGAAGCCTTAAAAGTATCAAAGGATGGTGGAATAGGGAGTTTTTCAGTATCCACCACATCTTGGCACTTTGCCGAATACCCCTTCATAAACGTCGAACACGCAATATTAAAGGTAGCCATTACTATTTTTCGTCTGCGCCGGAGAATACACGTCTGAGATCCAGGGCTTGCTGCGATCAACTGAGCACGCAAGGAAGAGATATGCCCAGGTAGTAGCAGGAGTCACGTGATTAATCATACAGGTGGCCGGAGATTAGAACTTTCTCCTGTACACACGCTGGGCGGAGCTTAGAGTTTTCTCCTGTGTACACACACACACATAAACGAGAAAGTGAGACGCTAATTGAAACAAGATTTATTTAATAAACGAGATATGTGTGTGTGTATATTTATAAATACGTGTAATAAATAAGTTAACAATAGACATATCAAAGATTATGGTATCCAAAGGGCACGGTATCATAGGTACCAGGCACCTGGTAACGTTTCCTATAGGTGTTACGGCACACCTTTGTACCCCTAAGTTCCTTCACGCCCCCAGCTTCTGCGCCCGAAAATTGTGGGTACCTACAGTTAGTTGGGCGGCCGTCGCCTCATCATCATCCAAGCACACTAGATCCTTCAACGAATCAAAGTTAACGACCCCCGATTCGCCTGGTTGAGCGTGATACCCTTAGCCTTCACGATATATTTCATATCCTCCCACCCTCACCCGTACCCCATAAGTTTTTGGCCCTGTTGAGACAAAAGAGTCGGCGTATGCGATGTCTCCATACTCATCCTTGATCTCATCAGTCAACTCCGAGGAATTCACCAATAGGAGGCATGTATTCACCCTCCCTCTCTGTGAATATCACACTATCTGTATCGGCGTACAAAACCCTCCGCCCAAGAGAATGCAATAGGCCCCAAAGTTTGATGCGTGCGTAGGCCGTTGTGAAGCTGGCTACAGGTATGTTTGTAACCCGTGAGGTATCTGTGGCCAATTCGGTATTGTTGTACTTTATTATGTAAGTATTACCTACATTCACATCTCCATGACCTCTTTATCGGGAGCGTTGGCATAATCCCAGACTTCACTATAACTTTGTGCCAAATGAACGTTCCTTTGCCAGTATTCTGTGCAAATTTTCCCAAAGACTGTTTAGACACAACTTTGCACTAAAGCGCTTGCCAGGGTTCTTTACAATTTGGGAACGGTCAAGCTGTATACCTTCACGGTCACGGTAACGTTGAATATAGGCCGATTTTTCATCTTCGGTATCTCCTCGCGGATACCCTGATGCTTCGACCTTATCTTCAAAAAAGCGTTTATATATGGCGTGAAAAGGTTGGGTAGCTTCTGAAACCTCCACACCTCATGTATCTTCAATATTCTGTAGCCATGGCGAACAGCTAGATCCAGCTCTGGACTTGTATATACACCTCTGATCTTACGCTGGTTAGCTGTATGATACATTCCCATTGTTCTCCTCTGCGCACTTCACGCACAAGGGAAACATGAGCTTGTGATCGATAACGACGGGTAAGATCGGCATCCATAAATCGCGTGGGGAGCACATCTACGAAAGAAAGGCCGAAATAGTACCCGTTCAAATTTGTTGAGAACACCTCGATGGTGGGCAGGTCAGGTCCCACCAGTTTCTCAGGTGCACCCACGGGGTACGGATTGTTCTTCATCACGTAGGGATATAAAAACAGAAGTCGTAGTAATGGAGTTTCACGCCCTCCGTAGGCGGAAAGTATAGCTTGAAGGGATTTGTACGCCCTCCGAACAAACTATCACCGCATTTGAGAGGATCCAGCACCATTGAACGTTTGATCGTGTTTATTTCTTCACGGTACTGTCCATCTGTTTCCATCCGTGCATCATACTCATGCTCCCACAAGACTTTGTGAGTGAACTGGGAGCCTATAAGTTGATCGCGGGTGCGGGTCCACGCAAGACTGTCGGCAGGAGATCTACCGTGGATATCTCCTACGATTCCACACTCAGGACGGGGGCATCCGTGCCACCAGCAACCGTTAAAGGAGTACACAGTCTTCTCACCAGTGGCACGGTTTTCACTTAGACCATCAACCCAAAAAACACGACCATTAACCTTAATGGGTACTTCACCCGTGTTGCGGGCATGCTTTATGTATACCCCGTCTGCTGCTGTAGGTGTATGAGCCAGTAAATAGCCTTGTGCCCATAACTGCGGGGATTGTTTCTGTGAATAACGGCTAAGGTGTCTTTAGGCATGAAGTTATTCTTGAACACCGTAAAACATAATGAGGCGATGGTGGTTGCGACTTGCAACGGATCGCATTTGAAACGGCCTATGTACATCCTTCTAAAGGCCTGGAAACATACTCTAAGCACGCGCACATCATTCACGCAATAACGCTCACATTCATCAGCTATATTATAAGGATTATTCATTAAAACTGTTGTAGTATCGGTCAAAATCTTCACGTTCATCTGTACTCATACATTCATAGTTAAAGTAATGTTTGGGTGGAGGTAGTCCTACGTAATTTAAAGTTTCGCTAGTGAGGAATGTGTAAGGGAAATATCCTTTTGAAACTTCAGCGGCTACGCCCATCACCTTGGGTAGCTTTGCTAACTTACAAGGTGTGAATAATAAAGTGTCTTTAAACTGTACATTACCTCTTATTTGCATCTGTATTAGCTTGTTGACTCTTTTAAAGGGATCACCTATAAATATCTCAGATGACTCGTGCTCAAGCAACTCCTTATAAAGGAACTATTCAAATTTCGCCCCGTTATGAGCGAGAATATACACAGTCATTTTTTTAAATTTGTCCGCCAACTTGACAATATAGGACAAATATTTTCAGAGGGCTATCGTGAGCATTCGTTTTAAAAACGTTTGTCCGTTTACCACATTTGTGACACTCATCACACTCGATCTCCATACACTCATCACAGATAGTCTGGCTTACGTTGTGTATGTTTCTATCTATATCGTAGTACACAGTTATACAAGGGCTATTTTTAGGCTTAGCATCTTTCATATAACATACATGCTTTACTCCAACCGCCTTATATTTCTCATGGCATGTAGAACAGTGAATTTCATCACATTTATGCTTGAAATTCCCCAATTATCCATCATATGAAACATACCACATTCACAGATTCTCATTTTCCTGCACGTGCCAATTGATTTATGGAGCTCAAAACAGTTATTATTGAAAAATGTGCGTCTACACACATCACAATCCCTCTTCTCAGCTTCAACTACACGGCTTTCACATTTGGAGCTTTTACACTGCTCACATACCATGTGACAATCTTTACAATGTTTCACTATATCATCCGCAAACTCGATACACCCCTTACACAAATCATGATGTCGTCCATATTTTCGACTTTTATCATAACTCGCGTAAAGGTCCCTTATATTACGGATGGGGAGATACGTTGTCCCTGACAGTCCTAAAATAAGTAGGGGTCTTGTACGATCTCTCACACAGCTTTTAAAAACATACACAGTTCTACGACGATCATCCATTCCAAATACAACTATACGAACATTCATTTCCTGTTCTACCCTTCTCAGCTCTTCAGGACCCATATTACAGTCAAACTCAAGTTTACAGTCTACAGCTAGTTTACGGGCACGCTCCACTACCGTAGGCAACCAAATTTTTTGGGTCCGTGTATTTAGTACAGTAAACATACGAGCTAAGACTACTGCTATAAAGCCGCAACCACGATCGACGTTTATATGCCGTCTATAAATAGCCTGAGAATTGAAGTTAAGAGTATAAGGTGTGGCACTATGACCCGCAACACGGAATACACGGTCAATATTTACCGTGAAGTTGTCCATATTGAAGGCTATACTACTTTGAGAGGCCTGCATTATACGGCCTAATATATACTCTATATCTTCAGCTGCCAAACGTCTGAACGGTATTACTACCCAAAAATCATCTACATCTCCGTCATCTGACCCGAATCCGAAGGACAGCCTCGTCCTGACTTCACGTTCGTCGCGGTTCTGAAGGGCAAACTCTACAATACGTTCAACTATGCGCCGTAGTCCGTGTTCAACACCATTGCTATACATGGATCTAGGATCAACCCTGACTATATACCGATTTCTAGTCAAGGCTGGGGTGGGGTAGCGGTGCGCACCAACTCGAATGTTATGCCATCCTCAACAGAGAGAAGCTGCTGTGGCTGTGGAGGATGTACCCGGAATTGAACAGGAATAAGGGGTATATTTGAGGAAGGTACTATTGTGGGGGTTGTGTCGTAAGACGTAGAAGGTTGGGGCTCTATTACTGGTGGTCTAACAACCGGCGCAATCCTGGCGCGCTTTTACCTGACGTGGTGGGCTCTTCATCGTGCCTCCGCTTTGAACTGGCGCGTGCTACAGGTATCGCTGGTGAGGATTCGTCAGCGGGGATGGATTCTGTGATCACAACTACACTGTCGTCGGGGTCATCTGTAATATCGATGATGGGGTGCTGTACCTCATCGTCATTCACGGTTCTGTGGGAGAAGCGAAAAGCAAGACTGTAGAATATAAGGGTCATCACTTAAATATTTATTATATTTTGTAAATGACCCACTTAGGAGTGTGACGTGTTAGAAATGGATTCTGTAGAAAAATTCAGGTTCACGAGCCCATCCACATGTATTATATCTGGCCCTACAGGATGTGGTAAAACTGTGTTTATGCTTAAAATCATTAAAGAAAAGGGAGAGATGTTCTCAAAATTTGTGCATAAAGTTATATGGTGCTATTCGACGTATCAATCAGTGTTCAACGAGTACCAAGATGATATTTTGTTCCACAAAGGTGTATATGACGTTAATTCGTTAAAGGGAAATGAACATACAGTCATTGTAATTGACGATCTCATGTTGGAGATGGATAAAACGTTTGCCGAGACATTTACAGTATTCTCCCACCATCTTAACATAAGCGTGTTCTTCATCAATCAGAATCTATTTTTCAAAAATAGATACATGCGCGATGTGTCGTTAAATACACAATATCTAGTCTTATTCGCGCAACGTAGAGATGTATCACAAATTGGGGTATTAGCCAATCAAATGTTCCCGAATCAGCGTAAGGAGTTTTTGGAAGTTTATAAAGAAGCTACAAGCCCGCGTTACGGATATTTGCTTTGCGACCTTCATCCGCGAAACACGTTTAGGGTGCTTCTAAGAACGAATATATTTCCAAACGAGCCTGAAACGGTGTATATTCCAGAATGACAAAGAGGCTAAAGAAATACCATGAATTAATAAAAATCTATCATCGACTGCCCCGGGCAATGCAGCAGATGTTTGCTAAAAATATCGACTCCGACTTTTTAAAATGCATCTGTGAAATCTGTCTTAACGTTATAAATTGCAATGTATCAATGAAACCACCTCAGAAGGCTCGCCTACGCCGTTACAAGAACATAATACGTGCACTCGCTCGTAAAAGTCAAACTGTAGGGAAGAAAAAACGAATTATTGTACAAAGAGGAGGGTCATTCCTCCCATCTTATTTTCAGTTTTGGGTCCTTTACTGACTAGATTAATATAATGAAGAAAGTGTAGTGATTCAACAGTGTAGCTTCACTGCAAAGTTTCAAAGAATCAGACACGGATCTAGATCCCCGTAAAAGCAGGCTTAAAAGAATGGAAAGCGAATTGCTAGCCTATTAAACAGTGAAAAACACCTGATGAGAAAAGAATCTTATACCAAGAAGCTCTGCAGAAATTTCTTCACGAGTACGAAAATTATAAGAACCCGACAGAGATTCCCGTGGTTATTAGCACAGCACGGGGAACGATGGACATGGTGACATAGGACCTGTGTCCGACGATAGAGCTGACCAACCAAAGATTAATGGGCGGCCACACAACATATCGAGCATGTATTAAAAAGCACCCTCCCACATACATTGAGGAATAAAGGTTTAAGTCTTTATAATCTATTGAATGAGGACCCCATACAATGGACCGATACAGGTGAGATCATTGTGGAAGGAGCAAAGGTACAGGGATCGAATATCGTAGACATCGTCCATGATCTGGTGAGAAAGTGGGATAGGCCCTCACCATCAGGATGGAAGCATATTAAAGCAAGACTACAACAAATAAATGTCCCCAAAACAATGATAGGAAATCTGAACAGGTTAAAAGACTTGGAACATGCGTCGCACGTGACACAATTGAAGACGCCATCACCCCCGGCGGTAACACCTCTGAAGAGGAGAAAGAAGAGGTTAAACAACGGTCAACCCTACCCACGTGCCTCTAAAATACGCAAATGGCTAACATATTAAGAAGACGTTATTATGACATTTCTAACCCAGCCTCCTACGGAGGCGTAGATAGACTGTACAGAAGTGTTTACGGAGTAGGAAAAAAAGATGTTGAGAGATTTTTGCGGGAGCAGGACGCTTATACACTTCATAAGCCTGTGAGAAAAAGGTTTAAAACAGCCAAGACAACAGCTGCTTCGATTGACTCTATTTGGCAAGCAGATTTAACAGACATGCAAAGATATTCTGTGTATAACGATGGTTACCGCTACATTCTATTCATAATAGATGTATTCTCTAGATATCTGTGGCTAATTCCTCTGAAAAATAAATCACCTGAAACAGTTGCTAAAGCCACCAAAACGCTGATGTTAAAGAAAACAGGGTTCCTGGCTATTTTTGTACGGATATGGGGAAGGAATTTATAGGCCGTGCTTTTCAGAACATGTTGACAGAGTTTAATATCAGCTATTACACTACCAATTCTATACATAAGGCTTCTTTAGCTGAAAGAGTTCAACGTACCATAAAGGAACGCATGCACCGCTATTTTACACATAAAAACACATACAGATTTCTAGACATTCTGGAATCATTGGCCTCATCCTACAACCGCTCACACCATCGCACGATTGGGACAACACCTAACGAGTTTTAGAAAGAGGTACGCGCCCAGAGGTGAGAAGAGATGGAACACCACCACCACACACTGCGCGTTTCAAAATCAGTTATTATGTAACGCTGTCGCGTTCTGGAAATAAATTCGCGAAGGGATTTGAGCAAGGATGGACACGTGAGATTTTTAAAGTTAGGGCTATGGGACCTAAAGGTGAGATAATGATGTATTACGTTGAGGATTTGAATGGGGAAGAAATCGCAGGAGGCTTGCTTTTACCGCGAGGAGTTGCAGAAAGTGGCATTTAAATTAGGAAAAAATGTGTTTAAAATTGAGAAAATTATAGGAAGCAAAGGTTCAGGAAAAAAAATGTACCTGGTGAAATGGCTAGGTTACCCAGAAAGCTTCAACACCTATATAAAAGCTGATGCAATAATGAAGCTTAAATAGTATGCAACATGGCTCCTAACCATTTCTACGTCACACTCCCGTCCCCCTCGTCCGTGTCTGTACACCCTAACAACACACTAGCCAACTTTGTAACAGAACTCCATGGACCCATTGAATTGGGTCGTGATTCGTATGAGGTAGGGATATGTGAAATTCAGCTGGACACCCTCTTTTTAAATATTGATTATAAAGATACCGTTTTTACGATTCTTAGAGACATTCATGAGTGTGAAAAAGCCAGGGTAACTCGGGATGAAACTATACGTATCGCCCGGACTGAGGTTGCACGGTATTACAGTACAGAAGTAATACTAGATCCGGGCCGTTATGGTTCGGCTGAGATGTTGTGAGAGACTTAAACGTAAGTTTAAAAAACTCAAATCTTACGACTGATTTAGTATACGAAATCATATAGAAAGGAATCCCTGCACATACTCTATTCCTGAAATCAAAAGCTAACAGAAATATTAAAGACCAAAGTGTGTTCAAAATTATGACCGAGGGTCGATATCGATCAGCCTTCCAAAGAGACACGTTTCACGAGGTACATGACTTGTCCAGCCTAATGTATCAGATGAAATTGGAGAAATTGGATGCTGGGTATACACACCCAGACATTTGCTATATTTGCAACAATATAGTGGAGCACCAGTTTGTTGGGGATACCCAGGCACGACTGCTGCGCATTGCTCACATTCCCAACCATAGAGGTAGGAGTTTGAGTATTACATATGACAGACCCCATTATGTGAATGTCGCAACTAATCTAATAACCAATATCTCAATATATATTAGAACGATTGAGGGAAAAAATTTCCCATTCGGTGGTGGGAGCTTAACAGTGAAGCTGCACTTTCGACGCACTGAGTTATAATGGACAGAAAGCCTTTCACCTTCTATCGAGGGGTGAGATACCAGCGTGGTAGTGGACTTGGATCTATTTTTTTAACCATACTACGTACGGCTGTTCCTGTGTTGAAGAGGGGTGCCAGATAACTCAGAAGGAAAGCGCTACAATCAGGTCTTAACACTGCAGAAGACATATTGGCAGGGGCTAAACCTAAAGAAGCTCTAAAAAAACACTTAAAGCGTACACGGGACAAAATCGTCAAAGATGCAAAGAGAAAAATGCGTGGTGGTGGAAAGAAGAAGAGGACTGTCCGGAAGAAGGGATTACAATCACGTGGCATTACACGTAAAAGGATATCAAAAAAGAAGTGTTCTAAGCGAATGAAGCCTGTGGTTGACCATTTTTTTGACTGATATAAGCTAAGGACATTGATCTCATGAATCATAGTTTGTTTACTACTTGTCGAGAGAGGAGGCACTATTTCTAACTCGTCATGGCGCGCTTCATCCCTCCGTGTATTTCACAATGCTGTAAATCGGAGCTGTCCCTCTTTGACATGCAACCAACTCAAGTTTCTATTGAACACAGTGACATTATTACAATTAACCCTTTAAACACAATTAGTTCCCTGAGTGCCCCTGTAGAATCAGTGATACCCAGCTCATGCCCTTACTTTTTTGATCCAAGCTGTGTGCACATGTACGCTAAACTACGTATAACCCATTCTGATGGAACGGACTACGATGGCAAATATGCTGTATACCCTGAAACAAACTTTCTGCATTCCATATTCAACCAGTGTGACGTATATTTAAATCAGGTCAACATATCGGCAGGCACGGGGTACTATCACCTACGAGCCTATCTGGAAAATGTCCTCAACTTTTCCAAAGAAGCGAAGGATAACTTTTTAAGTGCCGAGGGATATTATCAAGCTAACGACGAAAGTAGTATAACGGACAAATTTAGAAATTCTAAAAAGAAGATATACGAGTGTTTTGGACGCCTGCATATAGATTTCACATTCCAGGAGAAGTTGCTTGTAAATGGGGTGGATATTAAAATAAAGCTCACCCGCACGAATCCTAAGATCTGTTTAAATCTGGATGCTGATCAAGAAGAGGGAGCAAAACCCGTTGTAGTTCACATTATGGAGACATACCTCCGCGTACGGCGAGTGAAATTAAGTTTACAAAAACAAATAGAAAAATTTACTACACGCCACAGTAAAATACCCAATTAACAGAGTACAAATCAAACTATACACGGTGCCAGCAGGGTTGGCATCGAAACAGATAGAAAACATAGCCCTGTGAAATCTACCTAAAAGGATATTAATTGGAGTGCGGGAACACAATTCGGTGAATATAAAATATAAAAAGAATGACTTTAAATTCGAGAATTTCGGCCTTAAAAATATAACTCTATACGTTAATGGCGTTGCTTTGGGAGGAACATTGGATACAGACTATTCATCAGACGCTGTGTTACCGCTTTGCGCGAGAGCATATAGTAATCTGGCCCATATTGCAGGTGATTGTGATGAGCTCGGGATTGGGGTAACGCAGAAAGAATTCATTGATCAATTTAACCTTTATCCGTTTGACATCACACCTGACTTATCTGCTAGTGTAAATACACACTTAAGTCCACAACAGAGTGGAAACATCTCAGTCAGATTGGAATTCGCCAAGCCGTTAGACGCACCTATTAGTGTACTAGTATACCTCGAGTCACAAGCCCTAATAGAAGTAGACAGATTTAGGGGCGTTATCACTGACTTTTAAAATGGATGCGAATACACTTCAGAGAGTAATGAATAGTGAACGAATCACACGTTCCAAATTTATCGGTGTGTTTGCGAAGAATGAAACATTGAATTTGCCAACTACGCGAGATTGCGGTAGTCTTATTGTGAACACAGATGTCATTGGTAATGAAGGGATTCATTGGTTTGCAATCTATTTTAAAAATAGGGACCGCATGTACTATTTTGATTCACTCGGGACTCAACCCTGGAGTGACCCTGTTGCTGTAAAATTTCTCGATCAGTTGCATATCCCCGAAGTGTGTATGGAACCCTTCCGGCTACAAGGATATTTTAGTAATACGTGGGGGATGTACTGCCTTTCATTTCTCATGCATGTATCACGTGGTAAAGAATTTATAAATTTTTAAAAATTATTCGACCCGTCTCACACTCAACGAAACGACGAACTGGTATGCAGACAGATAAAAAGCCGTTTTCTGATTGTGTGTACTTGTTGGATAGTATGATGTTTTGTTCGTGTGTATATATATATTTGTAACCAATAATGTTAGTTGGTATATTCTGTAGTTTAAGATGGTTATTGTACTAAAAACATGATTTCTTTCATTTAATAAATTGAAGAAAATACATTGTGTCTTCTTCCCCCCAAAAAAGCTCGAAACAAAAAAAATACATTATTTCGTTAATGATGTGACAATCGTTAGATTGACTGCTCGGTAAATCTTCTACCTCCGTATTCAAGTCCATGACATGGGTTTCTTCAAAACGAAAAGATTGTATAACACGTGTCAAATCCTCATCGGGCCTTAAAGGAGAAAGAATAATTCATTAGTTCATACTGAATCTTTTTAATAAAAATCCAAAACATATGCAGAGTATACATATAGCAAGAGTATTACAATGTGAAGATATCTTTGAACCACTCAGAGAAGTTCCTTTAAGAGATAATTCCGAATAACATTTGAATTTATAAAATTATTTAAAACGCAAAAGATTGCTATAAAAAAATTCAATGAATCAAAACAGGATTTTAGCATAATTGCAAACTAATCTATAATTGCGGATACCTAAATGAAACATTTTTAATGTGATGAGATGAATTACTACAACCCTCCATATATATGATGAAATAATCCAGAACAGTGCTCTTTCTGACAGGCACATTAAATAAGTTTGCGAATAATTGGCTACAAAAAATAAAATTACAGGCACTTACATTTCTACGGCAGTCCCTTGCGTCGGATCGTAAGGAGCGTCATTGCAAATATCATCAACGGTTTGCGTTGGAAATAATCCATCCCGGTCAGCTGCGTTAAAAAGATTAATTGTGGACAACGCTACAATGTCACCATCTTGATATAAATCCGGTAAACTGTAAAGTTCTTGATTCATGGCGGAGGGAATGTTTATTCACTGGTGAAAATAACTACTGTGACTCCCAGCTGAAAATATTTCCTTTTATATGCATGATCCCCAAGCACCACCCCAAAAGACTAAGAGGCGGTTCGTAAGTTTAATGATTGGTTGTCAATGTAACTGGGCGGGGCTATGATAAAATTGCGTACCAATCGTAACACCTATATTATGGGTCCATGCTTTGGACGTCCTGATTGGTCGACTAATGGTGTCTTTATATTCTCTCCGTAGATTTAATGCTCACATCGTGTATTACCCTTGCAGTCTCTACCACGACAATATTTGCATTTGCGCCCATACTTTTCTCGGTTTTACCATTTTAGAACCCACCCCTTTATGCAATATCCCTCACCCTTTTGCAACATTGATCAACATTTGCCATCTCTATCACGACAATATTTTACATTATTATTTTTTGCGGTCATACTATTTGATCCTCAATTTTTCCCAGTTCGGATAGGGAGATGGACAACTTGAGCGGATGCAAGTCATTAGAAGAATATCTTCATCAGAGCCGCTCAGCTCAGTACCCCAGGAAACAAAATTAGCGCCGCTACTCTTCATAATCCTGACATAGATCATTACCAGAAACAGCACAGTAACATCCGATGACACAAAGATCATTAGAAAATAAGAAATCTAGAAAATCTCTACAAGCAGAATGTTTTTGTGCATTATTACTTTTTGCGGTCATACTATTCTCAGCTTTCCCAAGATTCCTGACTTGTGGATTTGGTTATATATATATATATGTGTGTGTGTGTGTGTGTGTGTGTGTGTGTGTGTGTGTGTGTTAATTGCCTTTTACAGTCTCTACCACGATGGTTTCAAAAATTTGCAAAATAAATGTTTGCGGTCATACTATTCGATCCTCAACTTTGATTAATGTATTCGGCTTGACTTTCTACTTGCCAATTCTCGCGTAGGAGTGTGATTAAATTGTGTTTAGCTCATGAAAATGAAAGTCTGCTTGGGTTGGTAGATAAATAGGCGCCCTAGGTATCCTAGTGGTTAAGACGCTGGGGTGCTGGTTGAGAGATCGAATCCGGATGACATTGTAATTTCACCCCCGTGCTGCAGCTTAGTTCGGATTCCACGTTAAATGAAGGTCTAAGGCGGAGTGAAAAGCTTGACCCTCGTCAAAATGAACAATTCGGTGAGAAGGAAAACCGAGTTAACTATTATTATTACTACTGTAATTTGCACCACCCTATATATATATATATATATATATATATATGAAAATTATTTCCCGAAAGTAACACGTGAAAAATATTTATGATGAATAAAACCACAAAGGAAAAGAAACAGAAACAATATTGTGAAAAATATCATAGTAAAAAATAGCCCTACCAATAATTCAGGCATTATCTATAAAATTGGTTGTAAACAATGTGATTCCTTTTACATTGGTCAGACGGGAAAGGATTTGCACACGCCTGTAAAACAGTATCAATATTCCGCTAGAACGGGACAGTCGTCCAGTGCCCTTTTTGTCCATTTGTCACAGTTATCCCACTGTATTGATTGGAATAATGCTTCAGTTTTGTTTCACTCTAGCAACATTGTTAATGGAAATATTCTTGAGTCTGCTATTATCCAACTTACAAATAACTAACATGAGCAAAGGTTTTTTTCAACTCGATCCCGTTGTTTTGAATTTGTTCAGAACGGATTTAGAGAAGAAAGACAGTGCTAAAACTTTGGTAGTTTTCCCTTATAAATTTGTATGCTTCTCTTACAATTTTTATTTTTCAATTTAGTTTTATATTTTCTTTTTAAATTTTTTATGACCTATATATCATTCAGGCCTTATCTATAAAATTGGTTGTAAACAATCCATTTGATCTTGTGTTGAATTCGTTCAGAACGGATTTAGACAAGAAGGGCAGAGTGCTAAAACTTGGGTAGTTTTCCCTCATAAATTTGTATGCTCCTCTTACAATTTTTATTTTTCAATTTATTTATTTTTTTTTAATATTTTTTGTGACCTGTATATCATTCAGGCATTAACTACAAAATTGGTTGAAAACAATCCATTTGATCTGTTGAATTCGGGCAAAGTGCTAAAATTGGTAGTTTTCCTTACAAATTTGTATGCTCCACCCACAATTTCTATTTCTATTTATTATATATATATATATATATATATATATATATATATTATATATTTTTTTTTTGTAACCTGTATATAGTCTTGAACTCTATTTACTTCAGTGTTCCTGAGGATGTCATTAGACGAAAGCGCTTGAGCACCATTCTGTGTTTCCTTTCCTTTAGTTTTATTCATCATACATATATATATATATCTATATATATATATATATTGTTGTTGCATATGGAAATATGATAAGGAAAATCATTGCTTAAAGGTTAAATTAGCCTATAAGTAATTTGGAAAACAATCACGTGATGCTTATGTGTATATTTAAGTTATTTTTAACTTCAATATCATGATAATAATGGCGAATTTAATAATACGAGTGGAAAGTCACAAAAACCAGTATTGGAGACGAGAAGTGGGACAAATCAACCTTTGCGGTCAGTTCAGCGATAATCTTCCTTTCCTCGAATAAAAAGATTTGTTTTAACGTATGCCTTCCTTGTCTTTCGAATTATAAGTACAATGAAAATTATTCTTATAGAATATTTCTCATTTAATTCTTTTATCAATTACTTTGATTTCACGATTTTGTGTTTATAAAAAATATAGAAGATATATAGAAAGGATTGCCAAACGTAGACACAGTATAATTTCTAAGGTTTTAGAATAAATGAAAGCGAATTATAGGTAAATTGAATATTATTCTTAGAGAATATGTTATTGTAATAATGTACAATATAAAGAGTCCTGTGTATTTCTTTTGTTATTAATATTATTAAGATGAATGATTTCTTCTGTTATGCCATGGATTAATTGTCTTGAGGGGTTATGTTTCAATATAATCTACGTTTTTCGCTCCACCTTAGACCTACAGTATACACAATAGGCACACGGGGGGCTTATGTTTGAATGTAATCTAATTTTTAACAGTGATTTCGAAATAGTCAATAATGTCAATAATGCCGTCTTCAGTTTTTCGAGCATTAACTCTCTCTCTCTCTCTCTCTCTCTCTCTCTCTCTTCTCTCTGTATAAATAGAAATTAGATTCAGTTAAATATATAGAAAGGATTGTCAAAAGTAAATAGACACAGTATACATTCTAAGGTATTAGAATAAAAGAAAGCGAATTATAGGTAAATTGAATATGTTATTGGAATGATTTCTTTTGCTAAATCAATTGTCTAGTTTATTTCTTTTATTATTAATATTAAGTTGAACGACGTTTAAATAATTAGTTCTTTTGCTGAATAACTTTAAGGAGAAAGTCAATCTTGCCTTTAATAAATAAGTGGTTAAATTAAATGGCGGTATCTGGTAACCCCTCCATATATAAGTAAAAACATTATTTGGCAACTCAACCTAATAAGGTATACCTGAACAATTAAAAACACTATTTGGCAACTCATGTAAATAAAATTAAAATAAATGATGGTATCTGGTAATCCCTTCATATATAAATAAAAACATTATTTGGCAACTCATCTAAATAAAAATTAAAATAAATGTGGTATCTGGTAACCCCTCCATATATAAATAAGTGATATCTGGCAACTCACGATTCTCTATATAACAGCTGCTTGGCCGCTGGACACTCATAATGCGTCTGGCTCCAGCCAGGCGAACACCTCCTTCCTTCTTAGGTTAAGGCTTAGGTTAGGTTTCCCTTTGGGGGCTGAGGACATCCCAGCTTCTCCCCCAAAAAACTCCTCCGTCTCCTTTCTCTTCCTCTCTTAGGTTAAAGCTACCCCTTTGGGGGGAGGTCATCCTCCCTTCTCCCCCCGAAGCTCCCTCCCCTCTCCCCCTTGGCAGGATTAAGTTGTTGCATAACCCTACCCCCTTTGCAGCATTGATGTTGCATAAGTCTTGCAACAATGATGTTGCATACCCCTACCCCCCTGCATTGCATACCCCTACCCCTGTATTGCATAGCCCATTTGCAACATCTTGCCACATTGATCAACATTTGCAATTGCTTTGCAACATTTCTGCACTCTCCCATTTTGCGCCCATGCAACTGACGAGGAACAGATTTTGCACGATTCCGTGCAGAAATATAACCTGAGTGAGAGTCAGGAGTTGGATGGCGACGTTTCTCTGTTGCGGATAGCATTATAACAAGTATAATTAAACCAAGGACTTTTTTGTATTAGTAGTTAGAATAGAATATGGAATGCACGCCTCCATACAGGAGAGAATCACTTCCGTGATGCGCTCAGCACATCGTATGATTACTACGTCCGTAAAAAACTTACGGAAGCAATAATCATTGAATGGGAAATCAGAGAAGCACTACCTAAGAGCCTCCCAATCAATGGCGCCAAAGTGCCAAAAGCGCCTTCTCTTGGGAGGATCCAAAGAATTGGAGCGATAGGATAGGAAACAGATATAAGATTGTATTCGGAGAAGCCCAACGGAGAACAAAGTTTGACAGAGTAAAATGTGGCTAAGAAGTGAGAAATAAATGTAGACTGTTCGGACTATCTCCACTGCGATCGGGGATTAGGGCAGGGTGCTGTACAATCTGCTCTAGGTGATTCAGGATAGAAAAGTTGTAAGCTAGTTCACCAGGGATGTTAGTAAAATGAGAAGAAAGCCAAAGACGAAAAACTAAAATTCAAGGCATGTACACTACATGAAATCCAACATATCAAGATTTCTCTTCATATTATTTAAACTTGAAAAGACCCTTCCTCAAAACGCACTCCTAACCCTATATTATTTCTTCACCCAACAGCATTTCTTTTATTACGTTAAAACATGGGGTAACTCAAAGAGGTATATAAAACGCCCTTTGGAAGTAATTCATAATAAAGTGACAACAGACATAAAAAAATCATAAAAAATTCAAATAAAATGACAACAAAGTTACATTTCCACAATGTTCAAAGAGCTAACTATTTTAAAACTCTATGACTTATAGAAATTCAGTGTTGTTGTGAATATGTTCAAAGTTATCATTAAAAATTCTACATACATCACCCATTCAAAGAGCAATCCCCCCCCCCTTCATCAAATACACCTTCATTATAAGACTAGACTCCTCAGTGATTTATACACAGACCTAAATATACAAAAGAAACTGCAGGAAATGCACTCTTTTTCAAAGGAGCAGATGTATAGAATGCAATTCCCATGCATATCGGGCAGGCTTAATCAATAAATGTATTTCGCAAATAACTAAAATTCAACACTTCATTAGCTCCTCCTAATGTATAAGTTCACTACTGCCATTTTCACCACGGTAATGAAGTTCTCATTTTAAAATCAGCTATTTAAAATATGCTAATTTCATTAAACACTTTTAATTTCGTAATCTACCCTGTCATATATATTTTATTAAGCATCATTTATTTTTTGCTAAATATATAATAAATCATTTAATTTAAAATTCTCTAACATTTTGTAAGATTTATATTATTTATTATTACTATTATTGCTATCATTATCATTGTCATTATTATTTGTTATCACTATTACTTGCCACTTTCACCCTTTTATATAATAAATAAACTAAATGCCATTAATTTTGCCTAGAAAGCCTCCATGCTTTCAACGGCATATTCAGATAAGACTATTGTGAATATATTAATGTCATATCAAGTATCTAGAAATTGTAAAACTCTGTCACTTGTTTCTTTTTTCTAAAAAAAAAAAAGGTTTTTGAATTGAATTTTGAATATAGTGGCATATCGTAGCCGAACTCAATTCAGGTACCGTATTTATCAACTTCTTTTAATGCATAAAGCCCAAGTATAGTTCCATTTATTTTAACTTGGTTGCTATTTAAGAATAAAGTGCGCTTTTAGTAAATCAGTGTTTTTCACCCATTCCATGTACAGTTGCCCGCAAATGTAATGTTCCTCGCCTCACAGGCGACTCCGTACATGTGTTCGCCTGAGTGGTACCGATCAACCCTTTTGGCCTACGAACAAATATATCTAAAGGACAACTGAATGAGCATTCATTGAGATACAGGTAATTATAATGTAATGCAAGGGCGTCCACACGAGGGGGCACCAGGGGTCCAAGCCCTCTCGTTTTTCAATGGTGCCCCATCGTTTTTACGTCAACTGCTTACAGATAGATTTTATCATAAACCAAAAATCCAGTCATAATATTTGAAGATAGTCATTGGTTACTATATATATTATTAATATTGTATAACTTCCCATATTGTTGATATGAAGAGAAAATCCTGTGAATAAAATTAAAACGTGTAAAATTTGTTGTGGAGAACAAGACTACGAGATCGTTTGGAAGGATATCTTGTACATTACTTAGAGAGCTGAATACTGTCTTGAATAACCTTCTCAGTCCTATGATAATTATTAATATGTATATTATGTAAGAATAATAAACTTGTATATCTACCAAGTTATTGTGTATCTGGTTTCACCCTAATATCATGGACATAGAAAGGATGTCTAAAAAAATCCTTATTTTTCAGTATTTGAAGCCCTATAATTTGCCCTCCTAACTGCGTCCAGAAGGCAGGAAATGATGTCCCAGACAACGTAAATGTAAAAAATTTCCAGGGGGAGCATGCCCCTCGACCACCATAGAGTTCGCGTGGCGCTAGCAAATACTTGTGCCCCCCCCCCCTGTATTTGGAAGTGCGCCCTTACTTAATTGATCCTGTGGACGCCCCTGATGTAATGTCTCTGTTCATAAAGATAAGCAATTAATATGATCGTGAACAGAGTTGAACTCCATGTAGTTTACTAGTCTTACAAAGTAATAAGGTTCCATTATGATTACTGCAAGTCTATATGAACAACTACCACAATACAACTTTCTATATACCAGTGGATTTGAACCAAATTTAACAAACAAGATGATATTTTTAAAGAAATTTGCGATTACATAAGGGTATAAACATGTGTTCATTAAATCTATAAAACATGTTATTACATAAAAATAAATAGTATATTTACCAGTAAACAACCTGGCCCTCAAAAATAGCAAAAACAATAAAAAATAGTAGTGTACTGATTTATCGGCATTTGCAGAATCGGCAATTTTTTGGGCATTGGCATCGGCCAAATTTACCTGATTCCCATACTGATTATTTGAAATTTAAAAATTTTTATTACAAAACAAAATCTATATTTATAGGAAAATGAACACCAAAATACACTATGATAAGTTATACTCATTTCAAAGTGTTTTTACATAAAAATATTTTACATTCACAAAAATGGCAAAGCATAATGAGTTAAGTTGTCCATAAATCTACATTTTCTCGACTAACTAATCTCTAAATATTATAAACTATTATAATGTAATTGTGATTGGTTGTGTAATGTCTATTTTTGGTTCAAATTCACTAGCACATAAAAAGTTGTATTGTGGTAGCTGTTCATATAGACTTACAGTAATCATAATGGAACCTTATCTATACTAATATTTGTGACGGTCGAACTGCCTGCCTTCGAACTTACTTTCTTTATTTGTTTCTTATGGTCGGCCAAACCACTGGCCATATTTGGCTGAGACTTGGGGGATAGGGGTAACTGAGACCGGGAAAGAACATAGGCTATGGGGCGTCGACCTCCGAGGTCATTTTAGTCCTCTGGACTGGAGGCCTTTGTATTCCGGGTTGATTGAAAGATAGTGACATCATACACACGTCATAAAAGAAAGTGAAAAAATGGGCGGAGCTCTAGCATATAATGTATATATATATATATATGATGAATAAAACCACGAAGGGAAAAGAAACACAAAGTCGTGCTCAAGCGCTTTCGTCTAATGACATCCTCAGGAACACTGGAGTGAAAGGAGAGCTCAAGGTAATATATAGGTTACAAAAATAAACATATATATATAGTAAATATAGAAAAAATTGTGGGAGGAGCAAACACATTTGCATGGAAAAATGACACTTTTAGCACTTTGGCCGAAATTCAACATAAATTCAAATGGCTTCTTTATGAAACAGGTCACAAAAGAATAAAGAAATAAAAATAAATATAAATATAAATTGGAAAAAAATTACAAAATAATGCCTTAGTGATATATACGTCACAGCCTAAATAACCATAAAGAAATAAACCAACAGATAAAAAACCAAAAATTGTAAGTGGAGTCTACAAATTCAAGCTCAAAAGGAAAGTTTACAATCAATTTAATAGATGATGCCAAATTGATATATATGTCACAAAGAAATAAACAAATAAACAAAAAAAAAAAAATAATAATAATAAATTGAAAAATAAATTTTAAGAGAGGCACACAAATTTATAAGGGAAAAAATTACCAAAGGTTTTTTAGTTATTGTCTGAATCATGCATACTATGGTCACAAACGAATAAAAAAGTACAAGTAAATATAAATTGGAAAACAAAATGATGCCTAGATGATATATAAAGAACTATAAAAATATATACAAATATATAAGGTATATATACGAAATATAAACGCAATATATAAGGAATATATACGGTATATATATGCATAAGGGAAAAAATTACCAAAGGTTTTTATAATTATTGTCTGAAAAATCGGTAGGTCACAAACGAATAAAAAAATAAAAATAAATATAAATTGAAAAAATTACAAATAATACAACTACACATGTATACCCGCAATAACCAAATATATATACATACATACATACATACATACATACATATACAGTATATATATATATATATATACATACATACATACATATATATATATATATATATATTATATATATATATATACATATATATATATATTATATATATATATATATATAATATATATATATATACATATATATATATATATATATATATATATATATATATATAATATATATATATATATATGTATATATATATATACATGTATGTATGTATGTATGTATGTATGTATATATATAATATATATTATATATATATATATATATATATATATATATATTATATATATATACATACATACATAGGCCAATCAGTTTAACGTCTGTTGTAGGTAAGCTTTTGGAATCAATAAATAGGGATCGTATAGTCGAACACTTAGAATACCATAAACTTGTTAGAAATACGCAGCACGGATTTAGGCGAAACAAATCTTGCTTAACTAATCTTTTAGAATTTTTCCAAAGCGTGGTTGACGATTACGATAGACATCGGGCGGTTGATTTAGTGTATTTAGATTTTCAAAAAGCGTTTGACACCGTGCCGCACAAAAGACTCATTGAAAAAAACTAAGGCTCATGGAATCAGGGGTGTAGTAATAAATTGGCTAGAAGAGTGGTTGCGAGGCAGGAAACAGAGGGTGGTCGTTGATGGAGCCGAGTCGTGCTGGGCTAATGTAGCGAGTGGCGTTCCTCAGGGTTCTGTATTGGGCCCCTTGCTTTTTCTTATATATATTAACGATTTAGATGTCGGCCTAGTCAGTACAGTTTCAAAGTTTGCGGATGACACGAAGCTGGGTGGTAGGGCGATTAATGACGAAGATAGAGGTAAAATTCAGGAAGATCTGAATAAATCGTTGATTGGTCAGTCACATGGCAAATGAGATTTAACGTTGATAAGTGCAAAATTTGCATATAGGTTCGCGTAACGGTAAATTTGCGTATAGTATGTCAGGGAAAGATTTAACAAGCGTAGAGCAGGAAAAAGATTTAGGAGTTATAGTCACTGGTGATTTAAAAGTAGCGAAACAAAGTACAGCAGCGGTCAATAAGGCGAACAAAGTGTTAGGTTTTATAGCTCGAAATTTTGAGTACAAATCGCGCGATATTATAGTTCCACTTTATAAATCATTAGTTAGACCCCATTTGGAGTACGCGGTCCAATTTTGGAATCCGTATATGCGCAAAGATATAGACAAAATCGAAAGAGTTCAAAGACGAGCAACTAAGATGATTCCGTCGCTTAGGTCAAAGTCGTACGAGGATAGGCTTAAGGAGTTAAAATTGACAACACTCGAGACCAGGAGGTTAAGGGGTGATCTAATCCAGGTTTTCAAAATTATGAATGGGTTCGATAACGTAGATAGAGATAGCTTTTTCGAATATCTCAATATAATAGGACTAGAAATAACGGGTGTAAGTTGACAAGTAGAAGGTTCGAGACAGCAGTTGCGAAAAACTTTTTTACGCATAGAATAGTAAATAGCTGGAATAGTTTGCCGGTAGAAGTAATTAGTAGCACGTCTATAAACATGTTTAAAAATCGATTAGACGCATATGTTGATAGAAAGGGTATAGTTTAAGGTAGTAAAATTAAGGCTTTCTGGGGATAGATCCCACAGCTCAACACAAGTGTGTGGGATAGGGAGGCAGCGTCTTGGGTTAGGGGAAACTCTCTGTCCTTACACACCCCATTTAAAGAAATTCCTCTGCCGAGCGGTGCCCCCCATAGTACTGTGAGGTATTGAAAAACTCATGATCTTCACTTGCCCCACAAACACCTTTAAATGGGAGACCCAAAATGGGTGCACACACATTTCTACATTACTGTACAGTCTTTACAGCCACACTACTCTTTTTCTCGTAAGTGTAATATTGTAATGTATATGATTGTAAATTTTGACTTGGTCCGCAATCGATATGGACCGTGACTTGATGGATACCGTAATGAAATTGACTGGATTCTTTGGATCTGATATATTTGCATGTCCGTTATAAATAGATATAGAGTGTAACATTTGTCGATAGTGGTCTATTATGACTTGATCCTCTGGATCCAGAGATTCTATCTTTAGTTTTAAATCGATAATTAATTAGTTTTAAATTGATAATTATTTAGTTTCGTAAAAATTGGTCGTTGCCAATTTACCGGCAGTTTTTACATAAATTTCTTATGTTCTTGTGGTTCGGAACCCACGTAAAATTGTAGGTCCCCTCCGCCACCACGGAGGACATACACAATACACGAACACAGTTAGGTAGACCAGCCATGTGTGGATCCTAGGGTCTTTGTTGGTCTGAAACATTAAACATTATAACATTATATACATACATACATACATATATATATATATATATATATATATATAATATATATATATATACATATATATATATATATATATATATATACATATATATATATATATATATACACACATATTATATATATATATATATATATATATATATATATACACATATATATATATATATATATATATATATAATATATATATATATATATATATATATATATATATATATATATTAGGGTGGTCCCAAAAGTTAAAGCATCGACTAAGTTCTCTCCACAAGGTTGGTTTATGCCTCTTGGTGTGGATAGTATTTGTGCAAAGTTTCACGTTATTCGGTTAATATTTAGGGGTCCCCACTTGCCCCGTTTTTGAAAATTTGGGAAAATATATAGACAACTGAGTAACTAAATTTTTTTTTGGTTCTCAAAGAATATGAAAGAAAACAGTAAGACAATAGGACATGATAATGGGTGTATCTTCATTATTTCTTCTGCATCAGAGTCGCCTTGGATGGTATTGGTATCTGTTTTCGGTGGGCGGCTACGAGTTGTAGGAGGTACTGCTTCTGGTCCTCGTTTCGTGTCAAAGTGTCATTGTAGCGTTGTGCGAGAGCAATACCTCGCTCGGCAGCATCATTGACGACTTTCATCTTTAAGGCGCGATCTCTAAGTTCCCTGTAGTTCTTGTCATTTGGCCATTCCCGTGGATCTTTTTGAAGTAACTGGCGCGCTTCCTCCTTACCTCCAACTTTCAAGGCATCAAAGAGGGTCAATGTCCTTTTCGTGACGAAGGATGCCACATCATTTTCAACACCAGCTTCCGCCATGTCGATTCGTCGGGGGCAGCCATTCTTTTGGGATGTTGGAGGTGTTGAACCATTCTCCTTTTGGTATCAGGATCGATCCTATTATCGAAGAAGGCCAGTCCAATCAGATCTCCGACAAGTACCACAGGTGGCGTCTTAGAGCTGTCTTCGCCGCTTGTGCAGCTCCTCCGTGTGGATATTTTTCCACAAGATGCAGCATTTTGAGATCATTGAGAGGAGCTTGTGTCCCCATTGGCGCTTCATGCCAGTACTTGACGTAAATCAGACTGACAAATAAAGCCAGCTGAGTCACGTTTCGTTCTTCGCGTGCTGTGAGCTTGAATTGATAGTGAAAGAGGTAGATTTTGAGCGCATAAATCGCCTTGCCATCCATCTCGCATGGTGCATGGGACCCGGAGCTCGGATAAAGAGTTGACCACCAGTCTTTCCCCCCCAGGAAGAGCAAAGATAGTTCAAGGAACTCCTTGTAGTCGTCACGAGGTTGGCTTGCCTGAAGAGCGTTAGGTAAGTAAGTGAGCATCTCTTTTCTCATCTCTTGGAGTTGAGGGTTCTCGAACAAGCTGTCCGATGCTGAACAAATGCTCGTGGGAGAGAGATGGCCATTCCTTTTGAAATCGCTTAAAAAGGCCTGTTTCAGGCTTCCTGTTGAGCCAAATATTGAGGCAAAGACATCAGCAAGTACGACTTCAAGTATATGATGTCGACAACCGATCCAAACTAGCTCGTGACCCAATGCTTCTTCAATCCTGACACAGGCTCCGCGATGTAAACCCGTGTTTGACGCAGTGGTATCGAAGACGAGACCTCTCACATGCTGTTCCATAATTTCATAGTTTGAAGGCATGCCTGGCCTGTGCTTCTCCAGTTCCTTGTTTCATCTTTGGGACACCAAGCAGCTTCTCCTGTCCATTGAATGTTATAAGGATTGCTATCCGATGCACATTCGTCTTCTTCCCTTCAATGCCGGGGAGAAGCTTTCCGTCCCAATGGAGAAGGACAGGGTCTTCTAGAGAGAATGATTCTAGGTCTTCTCGAGCTGCCTGTTCTCGCCCACTTTCTCTGTAGCGATGAATAGAGCCCGAGAGCACGTCATCCCAGACAGATATGCCCCGCGGCCTGTAATACAGCTCCAGTTACGAAAACAGCATTCCGGTCAGAAAGATTGGTGCGATCCATTGCTCCAATGACTTCTGGAGATTGGAAAATGTTCGTAACCTTGTTCTTGGGACGCTTTGGTGCCGGAGCTTCAGACGAAGAAGGAATCGGAACCGATGGTCTATAGTCGTCGTCGTCTTGCGAAAAAAGGGAAGAAGAGGAAAGATCAATTGATGACACTCCTGCTTCTTCCAAATCTTTCTGTGTTGCTTCATGCCTTGCCTTCCTCTTGGCTTCCTTCTCCATTCTGGATCGCTTTCTGTCCTCTTGTGTAGTCGTTTCCTTATCAATGCCAGCCATGCTGCAAGAATTGACGTCCTTGCGCTGCATGGACAGGAAATTTCGGTCCTCAACGTTGACGATTGTGCTCATGGCATCACTGGTTGCGATGTCAAACAGTTCCTGGATGTCCGCTTTGAAGATGTCTTCATTCATTCTATCGCTGGCACGTTGCCTGGTCCTGTGCTTCTTGAGTGTTTTGTAGCGGTCTAAAAGCTTTGAAAGCTTACGGACACAGGAGTCGATCCGTTGAGTGGGATCCGCGCTCGGGTCCAGACTTCAATCACCCTCTGGCATGCCTGGTTCAGACTGTCGGAGGTGGTTTGCTTTTGATTGATGTGGTGGTATTGCCCCAAGAGGAGGGCGTCAAGGCATGTAGGGAGCCTTGACGTGGATAAAGTTCCAGTTGCCATCCCTAGAAGCCAAACTTTTGGAATTGATCGAGTTTGAGCCATCGGACCTACGGAAGAAAAAGTACATTATATAATATATATATTCAGAGTGGGGCGACCTCTAAATATTCACCAATCACGCTGCAATTTTGCAAAGACCATGTGGACACTAAATGGACAAAAACCACACTTGTGGAGACTATCTAAGACAATTTTGAAATTTCCCCCTATGGATTTGGACCACCTAATATATATATATACATACATATATATATATATACACACATATATATATATACACATATATATATATATATATATATATATATATATATATAATATATATACACACATATATTATATATATACATATATATATATATATATATATAATATATTATATACATATATAATATATACATATATATATATATATATATATATACACACAATATATATATATATATATATATATAATATATAATATATATAATAATATATATATATAATATACATATATACATATATATATATATATATTATATATATATATATATATATATATATATATACATTACATATATATATATATATATATATATATATATATATATATATATATAATATATACATATATATAATATATCTATATATACATATATATATATACATATAATATACATATATATATAATATATATATATATATATATATATATATATATATATATACATATATATATATTAACACATATATATATATATATATATATATATATATATATATATATATATCTATATATACACATATATATATATATATATATATATTATATATATACATATATATATATATATAACACACATATATATATACACATATATATATATATATATATATATATATATATATATACGAAGACAAAAGCAAATTTTTACCACAGATTTAGCAACCTGCCCTTTTTGTTTAAATCCATTCTGAAGGAATTCAGAGCAACGGGATCGAGTTGAAACAGACCTTTACTCATGTTAAGGTTATTTGTAAGTTGAATTATAGCCGACTCAAGAATATTTCTATTAACAATGTTGCTAGTGAAACAAAACTGAAGCATTATTCCAATCAATACAATGGGATAACTCTGACAAATGGACAAAAAGGGCACTGGACAACTGTCCCTTTTTAACGGAATAATGATGCTGTTTTACACGCGTTTGCAAATCCTTTCCCGTCTGACCTATGTAAAAGGAATCACATTGCTTACACCCAATTTTATAGATAATGCCTAAATTATTGGTGGGGCTATTTTTTACTATCATGTTTTTCACAATTTATTGTTATATGAAAAAACTACACTGATATCCAAAAGTTTAAGTACATTAGCAATGCCTAAGAAGCCCGGGAAAAATGGAAGTACTAAAATATTCTTTCACAAGGTGCGAGTGTTATTATTCACAAGATAGAAGGTTCGTTTAGCCTTATTAAGACAAGATTCCATGAACGCAGATGGGTAACACAGCTCACTTCCAATACCGTTGATATTTTCCAATTCGGCATCGATGTATTCCAGACTGGCGATCCTAAGACCGCGGAGAAACATTGAGGAAAATATGGCCTTTTTTAATAGGGGTGTCATGTCCAGAGTAAAAGTGTACGTAGGACAAATTGTTTTTTTTTCCGATAGATACTAAACTTAAAACCCGGGCTATCCCTATGAACACGCACATCCAAAAACGGGATTGAGTTTTCTTGTTCCACTTCTAAAAGTAAATTTAATGGAGGGGACTTGGTCATTTAACTGAAGGAAGTCATCAAGGTCACGATTCATGGGCCAGATACACAAAATATCGTCGACGTACCGCAACCAAGGGATGCCAACCCCCAGGATTCTCGGAATGTAAGTAATTTCAAAAACTCCATATAAATATTGGAGAGAAGGGGCGACAAAGGGTTGCCCATGGCCATCCAAAAAACTTGTTGATAATGCTCGCCATTGAAAGTGAATTTACAATCCTTGATACAAAGCTTAAGTTCCAAAACAGTGTGTGCAGGTAATGGCAGATCATAGTTATGTAATTCTCGGGCGAGAAAGTAAGCATATCATCAATCGGCTCTTTTGTGAACAATGAACAAACGTCGAAACTGATCAATCTATCGTTGGTATTAATGCGATCATTATTCAATTTTTCAGTAAGATCCATTGAATTTTTTACGTGTGAATCAGAGACAGTTCCAAGAATGGGGGACAAAACATTAACAAGCCATTTCGAGAGTTTATAGTTAATAGAGGCCACCGAGCTAATAATAGGGCGCATAGGGTTGCCCGGTTTGTGGGTTTTAATAAGACCATAAAGGTAAGGCAGAGAAGGTGAAGTGGACAAAAAATGGGGAATTAAGTCTTTATGATCTTTGAGAATGCGTTTCAAGCCACTATTGAATGATTTGATGATATCATCCTGCGGGTTCTTCCTAAGTTTCACGTATGTGGCGGGGTCCTGAAGCAGCTCGTTCATCTTTCCAATGTAGTCCACTTTGTCCATAATGACTAAGGTGTTAGCCTTGTCTGCTTTAGTAATATGGAGCTCACTATCTTTTTTTAATTGTGAAAGGCTATTGCGGAAACGTTTAGGAAAGTTATCTTACTGAGGAAGGTTACAATGTTTTTCAAAACAAGCAAGATTATGACAAATTTGTAAAGCAGTAGGTTTTTTAACAATAAAAAAGGACATACCAAATCCAAGGGCACTTTCTGCATCGTCACTAATGTTTTTCGAAGAAAGTTCACAACACATTTTGAGCTTGCTTTTTTACTCCACTGACTATTTCGAATGAGACTTATATTTTTGCGATCCAAAATGTTTCGAAGTGAAGAAGTTCTCCGACGCAACTCGTTGTAAATTTCATCAGTTGGATCTACGGTTGGGGAGTAACAGTCAAAACATTACGTTTGGCAATGCCTAAATTTTTGAAGGTGGACCACTCAGTTTGTCTGGTGACTTCAATATGTTTCTTTAAAATTACTCTGCTAAAGTTGTTGAACGGATGGTCGTCCATTTGTCTGAGGCGAATCGGAAGGAGGGACTTGGAAAGGACCTGCTCCTCCAGACAATTAGTAAGAAACTTTCGTCGGATACGAATTGCATGCCCCTTCATTAATGTAGAAGAAAACACAGACACAAACTGAGTCTTAATAAGGCTAAACGAACCTTCTATCGTGTGAATAATAACACTCGCACCTTGTCAAAGAATATTTTAGTACTTCCATTTTTCCCGGGCTTCTTAGGCATTGCTAATGTACCTAAACTTTTGGATATCAGTGTAGTTTTTTCATATAACAATATTGTAAAAAACATCATCGTAAAAAATAGCCCTACCAATAATTTAGGCATTATCTACAAAATTGGGTGTAAGCAATGTGATTCCTTTTACATAGGTCAGACGGGAAAGGATTTTCAAACGCGTGTAAAACAGCATCAATATTCCGTTAAAACGGGACAGTTGTCCAGTGCCCTTTTTGTCCATTTGTCAGAGTTATCCCATTTTATTGACTGGAATAATGCTTCAGTTTTGTTTCACTCTAGCAACATTGTTAATAGAAATATTCTTGAGTCGGCTATAATTCAACTTACAAATAACCTTAACATGAGTAAAGGTCTGTTTCAACTCGATCCCGTTGCTCTGAATTCCTTCAGAATGGATTTAAACAAAAAGGGCAGGTTGCTAAATCTGTGGTAAAAATTTGTTTTTGTCTGTTTCCTTATAAATCTGTATGTTTCTCTTACAATTTTATTTTTCAATTTATTGCTGTATGCGTGTATGTATGTGTATGTATATATATATATATGTATATATATATATATATATATGTATATATATATATATGTATGTATATGTATATATATATTTGGTTATTGCGGGTATACATGTGTAGTTGTATTATTTGTAATTTTTCCAATTTATATTTATTTTTATTTCTTTATTCTTTTGTGACCTACCGATTTTTCAGACAATAATTATAAAAACCTTTGGTAATTTTTTCCCTTATGCATATATATATTCCTTATATATTGCGTTTATATTTCGTATATATACCTTATATATGTTGTATATATTTTTATAGTTCTTTATATATCATCTAGGCATCATTTTGTTTTCCAATTTATATTTACTTTTACTTTTTTATTCGTTTGTGACCATAGTATGCATGATTCAGACAATAACTAAAGAACCTTTGGTAATTTTTTCCCTTATAAATTTGTGTGCCTCTCTTAAAATTTATTTTTCAATTTATTATTATTATTTTTTTTTGGTTTATTTCTTTATTTCTTTGTGACATATATATCAATTTGGCATCATCTATTAAATTGATTGTAAACGTTCCTTTTGAGCTTGAATTTGTAGATTCCACTTACAATTTTTGTTTTTTTATCTGTTGGTTTATTTCTTTATGGTTATTTAGGCTGTGACGTATATATCACAAAGGCATTATTTTGTAATTTTTTTCCAATTTATATTTATATTTATTTTTATTTCTTTATTCTTTTGTGACCTGTTTCATAAACAAGCCATTTGAATTTATGTTGAATTTCGGCCAAATTGCTAAAAGTGTCATTTTTCCATACAAATGTGTTTGCTCCTCCCACAATTTTTTCTATACTTACTATATATGTATGTTTATTTTTGTAACCTATATATTGCCTTGAACTCTCCTTTCACGCCAGTGTTCCTGAGGATGTCATTAGACGAAAGCGCTTGAGCACCACTTTGTGTTTCTTTTCCCTTCGTGGTTTTATTTATCAAATATTTTTCACGTGTCACTTTCGTGAAATAATTTTCATATATATATATATGTTAACCCTCCGTCTATGGCCTTGGGCGGTTCGAAATTGACGGGGGTTCTGGTTAGGTGGCAGCAATGGGTTTGGTACTCTGGAGTATTTGGTACCGTATAGGGAATCGCAGAAGTTTCTCCTATACTACTCTCCGATTTCATCTCGTAGTGGCGTGGAGGATTCTGTGAGGCTGACTAAATTCTCTGATGGTTCCCCGATTCTTCTTATAACGTCCCGGGAAATTATTTTTCTCTATTTAAGACTAAGTTCTCTGAAGAGAGCAGGCTCGAAAGAGATAATAATAATGATTGGGGTTGTTTAACCTCCTTCGTAACATCTAAGGTCATATGACGGAGGGGACCCACAGCTTTACGTGGGATCCGAACCACGGGTTGCTACATAATCTGGACGCGGAGAACAGTCTCCCATCCAACTACTACCCAGACCCAATGTCGCTTAACTTCGCTGATCAACGGGAAGCGGTGTTACGACATTGGCTACGACGTAGCCCCTTGAAGGAGAAGACAAAGATACTCTCTTACTGTAGGTTACTGCTAAAATGCTGCAGGTAATGCTCAGACTCTAAGTCAGATCAGTTAAAATCAGAATGAAAATTTGAGAAATTTTATGGGCTTATATACTGAAATTTTTACTGACATCATTATTATTCAATGCTGATCTGTCTCAGTAGGCTGATTTGTTTTGCAAAAAATATTTAAAAACAAGGTAAAGATTTTAGCTATAGCATTGTCGAGACTTAGTTTTATTTTAAACCGCATGTTTTGACATCTGTTGTTATCATGATCTGCCGAGTTAACTAAAAATGGAAATTGAAATAAGCCTTTCATTATGAATTACAAATAAACATGCGTATGAGCAAATATTAAATGCTTAAGATTTAAAATTAAACGTTCAGCAGGACATGACTTCAGCTTTCACAATGAAGAGAGAATGTATACAGGAAATGAACATTGCAGAATTTAATAAGATTACATTATTAAACTAAATCAAAAAATTATTAAATAATTTAAAAAGAAATAATTCACCAATTATTCAGCGGAAATAAAATAGGAAGCCAATCAAAAACTTTATCCAAACTCGTGTCAGCGTTATGCGACTTTGGACTGTGTCAAAATGAATATATGAATATAAATATACATAAGAAATAAGGATATATAAATATACGAATTATACGAATGAACATAAGAATTATATATATGAATATAAGAATCATATGAATGTAGGGATTATTCATTGTTCATTTTTACATATATATATATATATATATATATATATATAATATGGGATTCAACTCAGAATGGCCCCTGAGGCTTTTTCATGATACACACAGACCGTGCATGGAACAAGGAACTCTTCTGGGAAAATTAAATCCACTATAGTCCAAATACGTAGTGGTAAATGACAAACACTATAGTTTTTCTTTTTCATGATGTTAGCCCGACGTAGGCAATGAGTCACTTGCAAAGAGGCCCCAAAACTATAGCTTCCCTCACCCGCTATCTGCAAAGCAGATAGGATCCAGCGTTGGGACAGGATCTTGGGGCACAACTACACCTAGCCTACTAATTCCAGAACCTTAATATAAGCAAGACTCGTTGCATTCACGTCGGATTGAATACATCAAAGAAAAAGGGGTAACTATTGTATATTTATCTAAAAACCAAAACTTAAACCTCAACTGGCAAAATTGAGCTTCCCCGTTTCAAGGCACAAAACATGTTCGTTTCATGATGGGATTGAACTCAGAATGGTCCCCTGAGGCTCTTTCATGATACACACAGACCGTGCATGGAAAAAGGAACTCTTCTGGGAAAATTAAATCCACTATAGTCCGAATAAGTAATGGTAAATGACAAACACTATAGTTTTTTCTTTTTCATGATGTTTGCCCGACGTGGGCAAGGTCATTCGCAATGAAGCCCCAAAAATATAGCTTCCCTCACCAGCTATCTGCAAAGCAAATGGGATCCAGTTTTGGGACAGGATCTAGGGGTACAGCTACACCTAGCCTATTATATCCAGAACCTCAATATCACTCAACCGTTTTTTCTACTTTCTTCCTAAGATGCTTACGAATTTGTAGCCCAGAGTTCATTGATGATGAAACTAGTAAAATATATAAAATTGCGTTTGATTTAAAATATCCAAAGAACTGCATAGATAAATCTTTAAAAATGAAAAAGAAAACCTCCTACGAGGTAAAAGACAAGCCTCCTCATACCTCTAAAAACGTTCTAGCATTACCACTTAATGAAAATTTTCTTGAACTGCCGAAATTGCTGAGGACTTTTAACGTAAATATCGCGTTCAGAAATTTAGATGTAATAAAGAACAAATTGATTAAAAACGCTCCTTTAAATGAACAGGGTTGTGTATATAAAATTCCATGCACATTATGTAATGAATTTTACATTGGTCAAACTGGCAAGACCCTAGAATTACATATGAAGCAGCATAAATATAGCATAAGAACCGGCCAGGAATCTAACGACATTTTCATTCACGTAAGAGATCCCAACCACCCCAGTGACTGGAAAAATGCCCCCAAATTAATTTTTAGTAAATCTTTTGTTAGTAGAAATGTAATTGAATCAGGTGTGATCAAGAATAATTCTGATTATATTCTTAATATTAGTCCTGGTCTTTACAAATTAGATTCATACATTGTCAAAAAGGTGGTGGAATATTCTGACTTCCGCATTCTTGCCACTTAATCCCGTGCTTTAAATATTTTTAATAACTGTTATCATCTTTTATGTGTACACTTTAATTGTATAATTTATTTTTATATTTTTTTATGTATTCGATATTTTAGTAGCCTTCAGATTAAGTTATCTATTGGGGAAGTTTTAGATTGTTTTTAGATTGAGTTGCCTATTGGGAAATTTTTTTTACACCCCCAATAGATTGTGGAAAATTCTGGAAACAGCATGTGCGGATGGTTGCACCACGGGTTTTTCCTTAGATTATTGGATTCTTGCCACTTAATTGCCTGTTTTAATTAAATATTATTTTTAATAATTGTCATCATTTTTATGTGTACTTTTTAATTGTATAATTTCTTTTATACAGTTTTTATGTATTCGATATTTTTTAGTAGCGTTTAGATTAAGTTTTCTATTGGGGAAGTTTGATAATAGTTTGATGACGATGTTTTTAGATTGAGTTGCCTATTGGGGAATTTGTCGCTTGTGTATTTAAACTCGTGTACTTTGTGACTTCTGCTTATCTCTCCCTTGTCCCTGAAGATGTGAATGTATCACGAAAGCGCTCGGACTTCATGTTTTATTTTCTTTTTCTTTGTGGTTCCTTGCTTATATATATATATATATATATATATATATATATATATATAAGCTATGTGGCGTCAGCCTCCGAGGTCATATATATACAGTATATATATATATATATATATTAGGGTGTTTCATAAATTAAAAGTTTGGAAAAATTTTAATCCACATGGATCCCCTTGTTCCATTTGCTGAGGAGACTGATAAACCGAAGTATTAATTCAATAGTTTAAAGTTTACGGGTCCCCAGTTTGATGCTCTGGCAGATCATAAACGGAAAAAATTAAACAAAAATTTGTCAATGAATTTTTATTCAACAAACGAGTACCATTTCACTACACATTTTCACAAAGATACAAAAAACATAACCACTTCTTGCGAATCATTTGTCCATGAAATCCTTCTTGGTTTTATTCGGGTATTTCGCCCTATGCTGCATCACAGTTTTGAGCAAATACTGCTTCTGCTCTTCGTTCTTCGTCAGAGAACAGTTGAACTCTTTGGTGAGCGCGATGGCTCTTTCGGCCCGATCGTTGACGACAGAGATTTTGTTAACAGTTGCCGCTGCTTGCTTGAAGCCCTCTACTTCAGTCCACTCGGCAACTGGCTTTTTCAAGAATTCTGTGTCCAAGTCGAATGCATGGAACGCCGAGCAACTTCTCCTTGCCGTCGCCAGAGACGAGGACGGCGATCCGGTCAACGCTCTCCTTCCATTGCTCATTGTCAGGTAGGAGCTTACCGTCCCAATGCAAGACAAGAGGCTGACCAGGACAAACTTCGTCGGATTGATAACTTTCAGCAGCCACCTTCCTGAGAGCCTTGCGTGTGCGGTACATGGTACTGGCAGAAATGGAGAGTTCATCCAAGTCAAAACCTAGTGATTTAGCCGCTGCAGCGTATGACATAGCTGAATCGCGGTACGAAATATTCAGCCGATCGTAGGTAGTCGTCACATCCTGTGAGATCAGATTCCTGCGTCGCTTCTTGGTATTTCCCTTGGAGGAGGATGGAAAAACTTCCACGGTTGGGTCAACGACATCTGAGTCAGTCTCTGACGAAGTTGAAATCACTAAAGCCCCCGTATCTTCTGCAGCTCCTTGTTCCTTCCTGGCCTTCTCCTGTTGTTCCTTAATCTTGTCCAGCCTCTTCCTTTTCCTAATCTCCTTATAGTGAAGCTTCATGTCAACAGGGCCCATGCTGCAGGAATTTGGATCTTCACGCTGCATGTCGAGAAAGTGGATGTCCTCCTGATTCTTCATCATTTCCTTAGCCTGTGAATGAGCAATGTCCATGATCTCCTTCGCTATTGCCTCCTTGAACATCGCCTCCTTCACTCGGAAGGACTCTGCTTTATGTGACTTGTGCTTCACAAGCCGGTCGTATTCCTTGAGAAGGGATTCCATCTTCCTCAAGGCCGAATCTCGACGCATCATGGGGATTCTCGCTCTCTCCCAAAATATGAGACAGGCATCCAGGCACAGGTTCAGGCATTTAGTACGTCCAAATTTTTGCTCCTTTTGGTGGTAAAAGTACTTTTTGAGTACTTGCAACTGAGTTGGAAGGCCACTTGATGTGATGTTCGCATCCGTCTGGCCAATAAGAAACACTTCTGTTTTCGCTCTGGTAGACACCTGGAAAAGAAAACAAACTAAATAATTCCACAGAAATAATTTCACATCGTAATTAATTTCATTAATTAAATAAAGAAAAGCAGTAACTGGGACTCGAACCAGTGTCATAGCCGTTTGGCGGCATCGCTCAAGTCGGCGTACACAGCACGCTATCCACTACACCATCTAGGGAGTGGATAGCGTGCTGTGTACGCCGACTTGAGCGATGCCGCCAAACGGCTATGACACTGGTTTGAGTCCCAGTTACTGCTTTTCTTTATTTATAAAACTGATACGTGTACACTACGTTCTCTTTGACAATTCATTAATTAAATAAATTTCAATACCGCAGTAAAATTACATTAATTAGTATCATAAATAATTACCAGCTTAGTTGTCCAATATGCAACAGACTAATTAATTTCATGTAATATTAATAATAATATCACTACCACAGTAAAATGACAGAAATTATAATAATAAATTTCAATACCACAGTAAAATGAGATAATTAGTAGCATATATAATTACCTCCATAGTTGTCCAATAGGCTATACAACACGAACCGCTCAAGTGACGAAGAAAACCGTCTTCACTGCAGGCAGGCGAGAAATGAACTGACAAAAAGGTCGTCAAAGTTGGGGACCTCTAAATTCAGCGCGATCTGGTTCAAACTTGCACAAACGTGTTTTCTTGTTCTTTAGAATACGGAGAAACGTGTGGATTAAAACTCCAAGCTCATTTTTATTTTACCCTATAGGTATGAAACACCCTAATATATATATATATATATATGTATATATCGGGTGGGCGAAAAAACCTGAACACTTGTTTTTCCTATAAATTTCAAACTAGTCAAGCTAATACACCCAAATTAGGTCAAGATTTAGCCAATAGTATAGTTATCATGTGCTAAAAATTTCAATGGAACTCATATAAAAGTTACCCTATTTGAATCGATGTTGTATTGGCCCCTCCCCCCATTTTCTTGAATTACGGCCAGTACTCTCCTTTTCCACTGATCTAAGACGACTTGATTTTTGTCTTGGGACACCATAGGCCAATAGGGTGTGTCGAATTTTTCAACTTTCAAATTCCAAATATGAGGGGTGCTAAAAAGTTGCAGCATGACTTAGGAATTCTAAAGATATTTTTGTTAATTTAATATAATTTAGTTTTGCTTGGTAAGAAGCTACATAAAAATAGTGACTTTTTTGACTTTTTTGTGGAATTATATAATAATTATTATATTAATATTTATATATGCTGTATATATAATGCACTGCTGTTTTTCCTTATTTCACAGGTTGAAACATATTCATCAGTGTGCTGAAGATTACTTGTCCGTCAGTGCTACCATCCTAACCAGTGGGAATTGACCTACAATGGCTTCTAAAAGGAGGACAAGACTGGGGACATTCACACATATGAGCAACCTAATTGGAACTGGTAGAGAGTTGTTGCCCTCTGAACTCCAACTCTGCGAGACGTTCTGAAATATGGGCTACTGCTAAGAGAACAAAGTGGTGAGGATGTGAGAAACTACCCAGCAGCCAGTCTTGCAAAGGACATTTACCCTAAAGTGCTTGAAAAGTGGGAACGAGCAAACAGTTCTTTTGTAGCCCCCGTTGTAAATTCACGAGTCACAATCTTAAACAAGATCCAAGAGAGCTGGGAGCAGGCCAAAAACATATCTCTTGGGAGAGGAAAGCTACCTGTCAAAGAGGCTTTCATTGCAAAACTTGACAAGCTTTTTGACATCCTCAAATTGTTCTCTGCTCTGAATTTGGCTGCCTTGCAGATGCTGGTTGCAAAAACGAAACTCACATTAACTGTACATGCCCTAGGGAGATGAAGATCCATGTGAAGGAACTTGCTTTCATTAAAGGTCAGAGAGACAAGTCTGGTTCTATTGGACCACATCAGATTGGCTTGCCAGATCAACCTGAGCACAACAGACAAGTCAAAAAGCAGAAGCGGCAAGAAGACGAAAGAAGAAGGCTTGCTGAATATAAACAGACAAGTAAGCAGGATGTTTCAATGCCATCAAATGAAATAATTTTCTCTGATGATGAAAATGAAGAACAAATAGCTGATGCTCAAGATGGAAAGGATGGAAGTTATGAAGTGACATTAGAAATACGAAGCACGTCTTCAACTTCCAATAAAAAGCCAGAGTACAACACATTAGAAATACCTAATGTTGCTATGCATAGCATCAGATATGGTGTTGGCCTGCGTGCCACAGCTGCCATCACCACTGATGCCTTTATGGATGCTGGCTTGATCACTGAAGAAGACAAGAGACTTGTAGTTGATCACAATAAAGTCAAGAGGGCCCAAGAAAAAGTTATGAGATCCCTGGATCAGGAATTTGATGATCTTTGTAAGAAGGGTGAAATTGACTGCATCTTCTTTGACGGCCGTCAAGATACAACTAAAGTTATGCTGAAAGCAGACAATTCAGATCGTCAGTTCCCCAGCATCATCAAAGAAGAGCATTATTCTGTGTGCAGTGAGCCAGGTGGAAGATATCTCTACCACTTCACTCCTGAGAAAGGCTCAACGAGAAAAAAACCTGCTGAAGTTATTGCTGATAATCTTGTAGATTTCATGAAGAAGAAAGGCATTGATAAAAGCCTGCAGGCCATTGGAGGTGATTCTACAAATGTTAACACTGGCTGGGAGGGTGGTTCCATGCATTGGGTAGAGGTCAAGCTTTGCCGTAAGCTGATCTGGTTGGTTTGTACCCTCCACACTAACGAGTTACCCCTGCGACACTTAATCACAGCACTGGATGGGAAGACCTTGTCTAACAACAAGTGGACAGGTAACATTGGCAAGATGCTAGACACTGCAACCGAACTTGAAATTGATCCTTCATTCACCAAACTCTCAATTGGAGAGCCTCTTACTTCACTGAGTGACAATGTCGTAAAGGATCTCTCTACTGATCAAGCGTACGGGTATAGGATCACACAGGCCATAAGGACAGGAGAACTTCCCACAGATCTGGCCCTTCTTGAAATTGGTCCAGTGAGCCATTCGAGGTGGTTGACAACAGCAAACAGGCTTTGTCGCATATGGGTTTCAAAACATGGCCTTAAAGGCAAAACCCTCAACAACTTAAGACTGATAGTGGAATACATTGTTGGTGTGTACTACCCCTGTTGGTTCAACATCAAAGTAAAACACTCTTGGGTGGAAGGCCCACGCCACATCTTGTTTCAGCTGCGGCTAGTTAGGCTGCAAAAGAAGGCTGTAGTGGATGCTGTTTTGCCAACCATCAAGCGTTCAGCATGGTATGCATTCAGCGAAATGATAATCCAGACACTCTTGTGCTCAGATGACAGTGAGGAGAGGAGAGCTGGTGTCCAAAAGATTGTTGACATGAGGGGTGGAGATGATGACACACTTGGAGATCTTTCTGTACGTCCCAGGAAGACACCTTCCATCAACCCCAGTGCTTCTTCCGTGTTGGAGCTGACAGACTGGTCTGACGGGGTATTTGAACCTCCTTTGACATGTAAACTGACTACAGCGGAAGTAAAGAAGTTCTTTGACAAGCCTATGCAAGTTCCACAGTGGCCCTGTCATGCTCAGTCAATAGAGAGGTGTGTGAAACAAGTCACAGAGGCAGCAGGCAGGGTATATACACATGAGAAACGTGAGGGCTATATCAGAGGCCAAGAAGCAAGTCGGCGGCTGATGTCCAAGAACGAATCAAAGCAAGACTTGATGAAACTTGTTTAAATATTTTTTTTACTGATGTCATTACTTTCTAATGTTGTTTTATGATTACAGGGATATGTTTTATGATTACTAGGATATGTTTTATGCAGAGAAACTAAAATTTTTATAGCATTACCTGACATTTTGAGAAGCTAAAATTAATAAATGTTGTTTTCCGAGAGCAATTTATGTGCTTTTTAATCAAACGTAGATTTACCAAGCTAAGTGTTGAGCAATCAAAAAATAATAGCAGATTTGAATTCTTCACATCCAAAAACATATTTTTAAAACCCCTCAGTGAAGGAATTGGCAAAAATTAATTTTCACATCCCAAATTGACACACCCTAATAGGCCAAACACCCTCAGTTCTTTGTCTAAGTGCTTCCAGGTTTGAAAATGGTTCTCTGCGACCATGGTACACCAATGACTTCAGCTCATTCCACACGAAGTAATCCAGAGGATTTAAATCAGTGAGCCATTCAGCATGGTATGCATTCACAAAATCTCGCTGTTTGTTTCAAGTTAAATTTTTTATAATTAAGAAACGACCAAAGATAATTAACTGAGGTTTACAGCACATGATAACCATACTATTGGCTACATCTTGTACTAATTTGTGTGTATTAGCTTGAATAGTTTGAAATTTGTAGAAAAACAACAGTGTCCAGGTTTTTTTGTCCACCCGGTATATATACAGTATATATATATATATATATATATATATAATATATATATATATATATATACACACAGTACATGTATATATCGAAATTACGGTAAAATTATGGAATACCCGGTTAGGCCATCTGTACGCCATTGACGATTGGTTAGGTTAAATCGTGATATTTTCTTTAGTTTTAACGAAAATATCACGATTTAACCTAACTAATCGTCAAGGGCGTACAATTACCCTAACCTGGCATTCAGTTAACCTAATCGGGCATTCAGTTGACCTAACCGGGCATTCAGTTGACCTAACCGGGCATTCAGTTGACCTAACCAGGAATTCAATTACCTAACCGGGCATTCAATTAACCTAACCTGGCATATATATATATATATATATATATATATATATATATATATATATATATATATATATATACATTTTAACTGAAAACAATCACACAGGATAATTAATGTAAAGAATGACGCTTGTATAGAAGAACGTTCCGCACAAGATGAGGATGGAGAACGAACAAATGAAAAATGAGGTAACCACCCGGTAATCGAACCCGGGATCTTCCGATTGCCGGTCAGATATGCTAACCACTACACCATGGGCCTCGATTAATCAGAAGTCGTAATTCTCCTACATACGAGCAGAAACCAATGCCCTGAGGGGGCACCTCCTGCATGCCGCACATATATACATTTTAACTGCAAACAACACACAGTATAATTAATGTAAGAACGATGCTTGTATAGAAGAAAGTTCCGCACAAGATGAGGAGGGAGAACGAACATGCGGGAGGTGCCCCTCAGGGCATTGGTTTCTGCTCGTATGTAGGAGAATTACGACTTCTGATTAATCGAGGCCCATGGTGTAGTGGTTAGCATATCTGACCGGCAATTGGAAGATCCCGGGTTCGATTACTGGGTGGTTACCTCATTTTCCATTTGTTCGTTCCCCCTCCTCATCTTGTGCGGAACGTTCTTCTATACAAGCGTCGTTCTTTACATTAATTATACTGTGTGTTGTTTGCAGTTAAAATGTGTGTATATATATATATATATATATATATTAATATATATATATATTAACCCCTCCGTCTATGGCCCTGGGTGGTTCGAATTGACGGGGGTTCTATTCTAGTTGGGAGGCAGCAACGGATATTTCTTCTATAACATTCTAATTCTTTTCTCTCGCTTTAGGGTCGACAGTTATTAATTCTTCTCTTGCTATAATACTCTGATACTTTCTCTGGGACTAAAATTATCGACTTTTCTTTTATAACTTATCGACTTTACTGACTAAGTTCCTCTGAAGATAGCCCAACTCGAGGGGGAAAATAAAAAGTTTCTCTTACTGTAATTTACTTCTTACAAATTTACAGGTAGTGGTCTGAATTTTACAGGGGTAGAGGTTCGACCTCTTTCGACCATGGCTCAGGCCGGAATCTAAAAAGTTAAGGAGGCAAGGGGCCTCGGCCCCCTCCCCGCAGCGAGGCTGGTAACAAGGGAGTCTCGTAACAGTAACCAAAGCAGAGTCCCGTAAGGAAGTGTAGTTCATTTTACAAATTCATGTATCATATAAGCCTAAATGTTGGGGGAAGGCAGTTGAAGGTTAAGTTCCCCCCTTTTTTTAAACACATGATCAGATGTTTGAAAGACTCCAAATAAAAATAAAAAAACTAAAAAAAACTAATCGTATTTTTTTGCCGAGTCTTCATTACTGAAGGCAATATCATTTCATAGTCGTACATAAGTACAATTTAAGTACACGACTGAGTACATTTTCGTTTGGGTTTATTACAATTATGATTGCAATTATGGATTACTTCACATTCGCTGATGATTGACCATTACAGTTCTATTAAAGTACATTCTTACATTATATATTAAGTCATTACATTTAATTACAGTTTCATTGAAGTACATTACAAGTTGTTATTAATTACAGTTTCATTAAAGTACATTACGTCGTTTACCATTCTTACAGTGTTTTTATATATTTACATATGGTTATAATATATGGTTATAATATATGGTTATAATATATGGTTATTATATATGGTTATTATATATGGTTATTATATATGGTTATTAGTACAACACAAGTATATGAGCACATACAAGATAATTTATATACAACATAATATGTTATATTATGCTATAATATGTTATAAATCTGGATCGGAGCGAGAGGAGATTTTTATCTCAGAAGCGTTCGACCTTGCTCTCATCAGCGAATTCGACCACTTATCCAAGCATTTATGAATTTGTGAGGGGTGAACGCACTTAAAATTAAAAAAAAAAAAATACATGTGGACGTATTTTACATGTACGTAACACAATAGGTTGTGTGCGTAATATAGACTCGCGTAAAATATGGACTGATAGGTTGATAGGCTAGGCATCAGTAGACAATAGGTATGACACAATATAAATGATGTATAGAGAATGAAGTTTTTACTATTAAAGAATTTACCATATATTGAACATGAAAGATATCCACATACCAAATGGATGATTCAGTATTGGCGGTATGGAAACGTGAAGAGAATTTAGTTACTTTATGACGTCATAGTTATTGAATTTGTACATATAGTACAAATCATTATTAGGAAGATTTACAAGAACGAATTAGAGACAAAGAGTGGGTATTAATGACTAAGAAGTACAACTACGGGTTCCAATCCTATTATATGCAATGTGTATGCATAATCTAGGGTCTAGGGTGAGATGCAAGACAATCATAATTAATTATAATAACTTCTATAACAAATGGAAAATGGATACGACTAAACCATAGTAATGGTAGATCGTAGGGTTGTGACACAAACAAAAAGAGGAAGCTACAAGTAAAATTATTAGCCAAACTCGCGTTAAGCGATTTTGGTTCTCATGTAAAAATGAATATTGATTATTCATTGTTCATTTATACATTGCTCTCCCCTTTAAAATGATATTTATACAATAATATAATAGGGCACAATTCATACAATACAATACAATTGAGAAAATAACATCCTAACTAATTCAAGTTAATGACGAATTTTTCTTTACATTACAAGTTTTATACAGAACGAGTTCGGGTGGTTGGGTACAATGCAGTAATCAAATTTTTAACATGACACTTGCTTAGAGATTTTTTATAAAATATAAAAATTCAAAGATTAAAACTTTAATTTTATGCAAACAGAATAAAAGGATTAATACGTTAATTTAGACAAACAATTAAGTTAGACAAAGAATGATAGTTAAATTTTAAAAAAAAATTTAGTTTTCTGTGGGGAAAATTACATACATAATGAATAGTAGGTAAAAGGGAAAAATATAAATTATTTTTCAAAGTTACCCTCATCGTACAGTCTATAACTAATTTTATTGACTATTGTAGGTAAAAAAACGAATTACGTAATGGATGATGTATAGGCCTGTGGTCTAGTGTGTATTTGTGTGTATTAGATACAAAGTGTGTATCTTATAATTTTGAGGGACAGATTAGCTGAGAGGATTTTTAAATTGACTGAATAAATGCCTGAGCAAAAATTTATATATAGTAAGCAAAAATGCTTAAGACTATATAAATAGCAAAGTTAGCACTTACACGCAATGAAATAGTTTATTGTGATATCCGATGATTTTAGCATAAGGTTTGTGTATATATATAGTATATATAGTGTGCATACGTGTGTGTGTAAACGTTTAAGGGTTATTATTATTATTATTATAAAATCCTTTAAGTTCAAGGTAGTATTTAAGTATTTAATTAAATCAGTTACACGTATTAAGGTAATAAAAAAACGTACTTAGAGGACCTTACAATTAATGAAAGTAAATCTAGCGGTATTCAAAATTTAATTTTGAAGATGGAATTAAATTCGACTAGTAACATTCCTACCTATATATGAACTATACACCCATTAACATTAACCAGAAGTATCGGTACGATAATTGAATTAAGAAAATTAAGAATACAAATAAAAATAGAAATTAATTATGCATTTTAATGAACTAAACACATAATATACTTAAAAATAAAAAACACAACTTAACATAAATTGAGGTTATGTTCCATAGTACCAAAGAGGAATTAACCATGGTTGAACCATTTCTCCGGTTGACACTGGGTTCAACTGGGGTTGGGGGTGTTAAAATAAAATAAAATAAAAAGACAAAGTTTGGAGTACGACATTCGGGGGAATTGAGTGACTAAGCATGGGGTATAAGTCTGAAATTGACAATTACATCTTTTCGTGAGCACTTTTTTTTTTTTTTTTTTTTTTTTTTTTTAAGATTGCTTGTCACACTACTTAGAACAAAAATTAAAAGAGTTGAAACAAAACGGGGGAACGGCATGTTCCTCCCTATAGTAATTTAAAAAGGAAGTCATTGGACATGATTGATTAATTATTACACTATTACTGTTATCACATAATCATAAAAATTATAAAACTCGTTACAAACATTTGTAAAAACGGTTTTGGTTGCAAACAATAAAATATGTCATTTTACCTATATATTTATATACGCAACAATGGCATGAAAAGAAAAGACAAATGGGTCAATTTCCTTCTTACAAACAAAAAAAAATTTAACTAAAGACACAAACCGGTCAATTCATGTTGAATTTAATTCTCTTTTACAAAAAAAAAAAGGTTGAATTAAATTCTTAAATTACATTTTCTTAAATTAAATTCTCTTAAACTACAAAGAAAAAGTTGAATTCAATTGACTGCATTGAAATGACTGGCGACTTCAAAACTGACTTCAAAACTGACTTCAAAACTGACTTCTGTAATCTCTGGGGCGGTTGTCCCTCTTGGATGCAACCTTCTGACTTGAACTCTTATCAAGTATTTTTATAAATCTCTTGGACGGTTGTCCCTCTTGGATGCAACCTTCTGACTTGAACTCTTATCAAGTATTTTTATAAATCTCTGGCGCGGTTGTCCCTCTTGGATGCAACCTTCTGAATCTGACTGATTTGCAACTTATTTGCAACAAAAACTGACTTGGAACTGATTTGCAACTAAAACTGACTCTAAATTACTTCAAGTATCTTTATAAATCTCTGGGGTTTGGTTGTCCCTCTTGGATGCAACCAACTGAAACTGAAAACTGATTTGCAACTTATTTGCAACTAAAACTGACTTGGCACTTATTTGCAACTGATTTGCAACTAAAACTGACTCGAAATTACTTCAAGTATCTCTAAATCTATAAACTCTCTATAAACTCTCTCTTTCTTAATTTGCAAGTCAATTCAATTCAATAATTTGAAAAAAATTGTAAACAAAAATAAAAAATGTAAACAACATTTCACTCGAATGTACGCGAAGGTACAGTACTATTATGTTTGGTACATAAAATAAAATTATTATATACTGAATATAATAGTGAAAATAACTGAAATTAACTCTCTGAAATTAACTCTCTCTGAAATTGGTTCTAGGACAGTTCATACCAGGACAGCTCATACCAGGACAACTTATACCCAGACAACTCATACCCGGACAACTCATACCTAGGACAAATCATACCTAGGACAACTCATACCTAGGACAACTCATACCTAGGACAACTCATACCTAGGACAACTCATACATAGGACCAGAAAAAAAAATGAAAAATTAATGAAAACATTTATTTTGTAAAATTAAAAATTAAATTTAAACATTTAGAGTTCATGCAAGTTATTAATGAAAACATTTTGAAATGAAAACATTTATTTTTAAAATTAATGAAAACATTTATTTTGTAAAATTAAAAATTACATTTAAACATTTAAAATTCATGCAAGTTATATATATATATATATATATATATATATATATATGCCCAGTTAGGTTCATTGAATGCCCGGTTAGGTCAACTGAATACCCGGTTGGGTTCATTGAAGCCCAGTTAGGTCAACTGTACGCCCTTGACGATTGGTTAGGTTTAGTCGTGATTTTTCGTTAAAACTAACGAAAATATCACGACTAAACCTAACCAATCGTCAAGGCGTACATTTGACCTAACGGGGCATTCAATTTTATCCTATGTAAATAATGGTTCTCTATTTATTATATGTTGCAATGGTTATTATGTATTTTATCCCACTCAGTCATTTTACACACCAAAATACATTTTTCTAGTAGTATTTGATGTGATTTGTTCAAATATGACCTCCATTTCCGTCGGAAATGAGATCCAACAAAGTTATAGTACTTTGAAGTTTGGCTCATTTTCAAGGGAAATGGAAGTCAAAATCTAAGCAAAACACATCAAATATTACTAGAAAAATGTATTTTGGTATTAATTAACCTAACCTAACCTTACCTAACCTAACCGTGGCTAAACGAGCCTAACTCTGGCTAAACGAGCCTAACCCTGGCTAAACGATCCTGACCCTGGCTAAACGAGCCTAACCCTGCTAAACGAGCCTAGAGTATTACCTTATTATGAATTAGGTGGTGGATACAGACGAGAGCTCGTTTAACCAGGGTTAGGATCGTTTAGCCAGGGTTAGGCTCGTTTAGCCAGGGTTAGGCTCGTTTAGCCACGGTTAGGTTAGGTTAGGTAAGGTTAGTTGGTTAATTAATACCAAAATACATTTTCCTAGTAATATTTGATGTGTTTTGCTTAGATTTTGACTTCCATTTCCCTTGAAAATGAGCCAAATTTCAAAGTACTATAACTTTGTTGGATCTCATTTCCGACGGAAATGGAGGTCATATTTGAACAAATCACATCAAATACTACTAGAAAAATGGATTTTGGTGTGTAAAATGACTGAGTGGGATAAAATACATATTACCGTTTGCAATAAATAATAAATTTTGTTGTTATTGTTTTCTTATCTTATTTTGGTTAATTTGCAGAGTTTAAACTTTCGGGGTGGATATAGATGAAAAGATCAACATTGGGGTGGTAATTGTTGAAGAGAGTATGAGTTGTCTAGTATGAGTGTCCTAGGTATGAGGTCCCGGTCTGAGTTGTCCCGGTATAAGTTGTCCGGGATGTGTTGTCCTGGTATGAGCTGTCCGGTCACGCTGAAATTAACGCTCTCTGAAATTAACTTCTCTTACTTTAACTTCTCTTACTTTTAACTTCTCTTACTTTTAACTTCTCTTACTTTTAACTTCTCTTACTTTTAACTTCTGTGAAAATTAGTTTCACTAAAAAAAATGTATCACTGGTGTCTGAAATGTTCACTGTGTTTTGTGTTAATTCTGGCTCAATACTAAATATTAACTGTTAATAACACTGACTTTTCAAATGTTTACAAATTACTTAAAAAAAAAAAACTCTGCACTTCACAAAATTTCTACGGCGAAATCCTTAGAGACGTGTCCTGAAGACGTGTCTTGCTGGCTACTTCTTCTTGGATGAAAACTAGGCGTGGAGAACTTGGAGTCGTGACACACCGGTTCAAGGGTGGATGTTACGAACTAGAAGTCGTGACACGCCGGTCAAATGGTGGGTCGCCACTTGTTAAACTCTTGGCTACAGACTCGCCAGACTGTCATGCCAATATCTTCTATGGTGCTTGGGTTGTCTCTTTCTTATCCTGGGCAAAGGGTCGCCAGTTGTTAAAATCCTCTTCCTAAAATCTTCTTCTAATCTTGGTAGTAGGGTCGCCAAATGTTTATCCTGGCTATAGGGTCGCCATTCTGTTAACCCCTCCGTCTATGGCCCTGAGTGGTTCGAATTGACGGGGGTTCTAGTTGGGAGGCAGCAACGGATATTTCTTCTTTAACATTCTAATTCTTTTCTCTCGCTTTAGGGTCGACAGTTATTAATTCTTCTCTTGCTATAATACTCTGATACTTTCTCTGAGACTAAAATTATCGACTTTTCTTTTATAACTTATCGACTTTACTGACTAAGTTCCTCTGAAGATAGCCCAACTCGAGGGGGAAAATAAAAAGTTTCTCTTACTGTAATTTACTTCTTACAAATTTACAGGTAGTGGTCTGAATTTTAAAGGGGTAAAGGTTCGACCTCTTTCGACCATGGCTCAGGCCGGAATCTAAAAAGTTAAGGAGGCAAGGGGCCTCTGCCCCCTCCCCGCAGCGAGGCTGCTAACAAGGGAGTCTCGTAGCAGTGACCAAAGCAGAGTCCCGTAAGGAAGTGTAGTTCATTTTACAAATTCATATATCATATAAGCCTAAATGTTGGGGGAAGGCAGTTGAAGGTTAAGTTCCCCCCTTTTTTTAAACACATGATCAGATGTTTGAAAGATTCCAAATAAAAATAAAAAAATAAAAAACTAATCGTATTTTTTTGCCGAGTCTTCATTTCTGAAGGCGATATCATTTCATAGTAGTACATAAGTACAATTTAAGTCCACGACTGAGTACATTTTCGTTTGGGCTTATTACAATTATGATTGCAATTATGGACTACTTCACATTCGCTTATGATTGTCCATTACAGTTCTATTAAAGTACATTCTTACATTATATATTAAGTCATTACATTTAATTACAGTTTCATTGAAGTACATTACAAGTTGTTATTAATTACAGTTTCATTAAAGTACATTACGTCGTTTACCATTCTTACAGTGTTTTTATATATTTATATATGGTTATAATATATGGTTATAATATATGGTTATAATATATGGTTATTATATATGGTTATTATATATGGTTATTATATATGGTTATTAGTACAACACAAGTACATGAGCACATACAAGATAATTTATATGCAACATAATATGTTATATTATGTTATAATATGTTATAAATCTGGATCGGAGCGAGAGGAGATTTTTATCTCAGAAGCGTTCGACTTTGCTGTCATCAGCCAATTCGACCACTTATCCAAGCATTTATGAATTTGTGAGGGGTGAACGCACTTAAAAGAAAAAAATATAAAAAATACATGTGGACGTATTTTACATGTACGTAACACAATAGGTTGTGTGCGTAATATAGACTCGCGTAAAATATGGACTGATAGGTTGATAGGCTAGGCATCAGTAGACAATAGGTAGGACACAATATGAATGATGTATAGAGAATGAAGTTTTTACTATTAAAGAATTTACCATATATTGAACATGAAAGATATCCACATACCAAATGGATGATTCAGTATTGGCGGTGTGGAAACGTGAAGAGAATTTAGTTACTTTATGACGTCATAGTTATTGAATTTGTACGTATAGTACAAATCATTATTAGGAAGATTTACAAGAACGAATTAGAGACAAAGAGTGGGTATTAATGACTAAGAAGTACAACTACGGATTCCAATCCTGTTATATGCAATGTGTATGCATAATCTAGGGTCTAGGGTGAGATGCAAGACAATCATAATTAATTATAATAACTTCTATAACAAATGGAAAATGGATACGACTAAACCATAGAAATGGTAGATCGTAGGGTTGTGACACAAACAAAAAGAGGAAGCTACAAGTAAAATTATTATCCAAACTCGCGTTAAGCGATTTTGGTTCTCATGTAAAAATGAATATTGATTATTCATTGTTCATTTTTACACACACACACATATATATATATATATATATATATATATATATTAAGGTGTTTCTCGGTAATAGGGTCAAAATTTCATAAGGTTCAGATTGCCTCGTATACCTCTTGCCCGAAATCCATTTAGAATAAAAGTAAATCCAGCCAAGTTTCGATAAGTTTCAACAATATTTAGAGATTGCGCCCCGTACCAACTTTATTTGACGGATGAAACCATAAACAATCTCACACTATTCCAGCACAAGAAAAGCGGCAATTCTATGGCCAATTATGTACAAACTGGAAATCAATCAGCATAGAGTTTACATATAAGGAGCGGAACCTTATGTACAAACTGGCAGCCAATCAGCATAGAGTTTACCATAAAAGGAGCGGAACCTGCAAATATCATCCGATTTTGTCGAAATTTGGCTACGCACACTTTTTTATCAAATGGAAATGTGGCATGGGGTATATGATCTAAAATAAAATTTTGATTTGTGAAACACCCTAATATATATGTATATATATATATATATATATATATCGAAACCTACAGTAAAATTATTGAATGCCCGGTTAGGTCAACTGTACGCCCTTGACGATTGGTTAGGTTAAGTGTGATATTTTCTTTAGTTTTAACGAAAATATCACGACTTTAACTACCAATCGTCAAGGGCGTACAATTAACCTAACCGGGCATTCAATTAACTAACCAGCCATTCAATTAATTTAATCAGGTATTCAATTGACCTAACTGGGCATATATATATATATATATATATAGAAGCGATAAAGGTCAGCTGAAAGTACTTCTATAATTTTGCGAAAAGGAAGTCGAAAAACCATGCGACTATCGGACCTCTGAAAAAAGAGAGCAGTGCTTTTATCTGATGATCTAACGGAAGTATCTGAAATATTAAGAGCTCACTATGAATCATCTTTCAGTATCCCAAAAACTGACAAACTGATATGCGACAGAAACGCGTTCTTTGAAGAAGAACTACAAGGGGAAAGTAGAACGGACTTCGACTTTACGACAGATGTTATTACACAAGCTATAGGGAAACTAAAAGCACACTCAGCGGCAGGACCAGATAAATGGAATGCTACACAGCCGCCCACACTGATCAAAAACTGCAAGAATGCAGTCGCTCAGCCCCTATATTGGATATGAAGATGATCACTAGACACGGGAGAAATACCGGGCATCCTGAAGAGCGCGAAGACAGTCCCAATATATATACTGTATAAAGGAGGAGATCGATCCGAGGCCAAAAACTATAGGCCAGTGTCACTTACATCTTATCTCACTAAAATATTTGAAAGAATAGTTAGACAGAAAATCTATGGCTTTTTGGAAACTCAGAAAAAATTAACTGATAACCAACATGGGTTTCGCTCAGGCAGATCATACCTATCACAACTCATGGAACACTACAACAACATTATTGATGCACTTGAAAGTAATGAAAACTATGATGTACTATATACAGACCTTGCCAAAGCGTTCGACAAGTGTGACCATGGAATCATAATACATAAACTGAAATATATGGGAATAACAGGAAACGTAGAGAAATGGATATATAATTTCCTTAGTGAGCGGCGAGAAGTCGTTACAGTACAAGGAGTATCTTCTTCAGAATCAGAGGTCCTCAGCTCAGTACCACAAGGAACAGTATTAGCTCCACTATTCTTCATAATCATGCTAACTGACATAGATGAGGACGTTACCAGAGACAGCACAGTAACATCCTACAAACCGACATGAACAGAATCTGCAAGTGGGCGGAAGACAACAATATGAAGTTCAACACTAAGAAATTTCAGCTCTTAAGGTACGGAAAAAGAGACCTAAAATTCATGGAATATTATACCCCAAATGGACAGAAAATTCAGAAAAATTTTAAAGCAAAATATTTAGGGGATTTAATGACTGATGATCCGAAATTTGAAACACAAAATAAGCTAGTAGTAAACAGAGCAAAGAGAATAACAGGGCAGATACTGAGAACCTTCAAACGAAGGGATAGGCATATAATGATTACCTAAATTGGAATACTGCTCGGTCCAAACATCCCCATATAAAAAAGAAGACATTAGACAGCTAGAAGGGATTCAGAGAAGCTTCACAACCAAGATCAAGGGGGTGGAAAGAACTAAATTACTGGGAAAGGTTATGCGAACTAAACCTATATTCACTGGAAAGGAGAAGAGAGAGATACACCATTATTTACACTTGGAAAATAATGGAGAAACTAGTCCCTAATCTTACTCTGAACCCTATAACTCCCCAAACAACGGTGGAAAGTAGAAAAGGAAGACTATGTCGTGTTCCCAAATGAAAGGCTAGAGAGGGAACATCCTTAACCCGGAAAAAAATAGTTTTGTCGTGAGAGGACCAAAACTGTTTAATCAGCTGCCCAAAGTCCTAAGGAACACAAATGGTGTTGCAGTGGACATCTTCAAAAGAAGATTAGACGCCTGGCTCAGAACAATCCCAGATGAGCCGAGCGTACCTGGCTCTGTGAGGTGGAGAGTACAAGAAACTAACTCACTACTTCACCAGGCCAACTCGAGAGGAGGGGCGACAAGCTTGACCTCCGTGAAATGAGGAATCATCGCACGGAACCTTTGAAAGGTTGAAAGGTGTATATATATATATATATATATTAGTGATGTAGCGGATGTCATTTTTTTCACATCCGCGGATGCGGATGCGGATGCAGATGTTTGATTTCAACATCCGCGGATGCGGATGCGGATGTCTACATTTTCGTTATTTTTTAGGATATATTCGAGATTTGTTGTGTTTAACGTATATAATAAGTTATTATATAGAGAGAGCTGTAGCTATAATGTAGTATAATTGATTAATTGTACAATAATTGCTGTACTTTTCCTGAACATATAAAATAATAGCAAGCATCTAACTAATATAGAAATCAATAGTGAATTCGTCTGCAAATAAATTCGTTTATTTTGTTGAGTTTCAGCCACAATTAGAAACCATAATTGTGTTACCCGACCTCTTTCCCCAACCTCCACCCTTATAGAAAGAGATCTTTAATTAGCTTGATAACTATTTATATTAAGTTTAAAGTTTTATTACGCATATTTATAAATGAGTAATTAAAATAAAGTAAACTAAGATGTTCATCGTTTAATATTCAAACTTAATTATAGGAAGGTTATGCTTAAGGAACATTAATTTTTCTGCCTTTTCTGCTGCCAGTCTGTTTCTCTTTTCATCATATATTAATCCAGCACTGCTAAATAATCTCTCGCTTGGCACGCTTGTTAGAGGACGTGCTAAATGTTTCCTTGCAAGTTTACTCAAGTATGGATAGATATTCTGCGTATTTTCCACCAACTAATAGGATTGTCACGTGCAGCCAGGCGTTTTTCTTGATGATAGCTCTCGATCATTTTTTACTACATTTTTGACATCGCGTAGGTCTCGTCATTGCTGCTTGACTCAAGAAACTGAGAGAGAGATTCTGTGATAGATTTGCTTGTTGAAGGTGTTGGTTCTGTCACTGAAACTTTTATTCTTTTGGTGGGTGGCGAAGCGACAGATTCAAGAGATTGAAGCTCTTCAAACTGCTTTGCCAAGTGATGATTTAACTCGTTCTAATGTACTAGGTGAAAATAACTTAGCTTTGTAACGTGGATCTAAGTAGGTTGCAAGAGAGTAACTTCATACAAGAACAGCCTCTCGTCTTGTCGCTTGCATCACTTTTGCGCACAATGAACTAGTTCTATTAATATAGTAGAATTTGATAATTTCCGCTTATTAATGACGTTTTATCTCAACGGTCCACATCCGCACGACATCCGCAGTCCAAAGTGCGGATGCGGTGTGCGAGAAAATATGCGGATGTTCCGCGGATGCAGATGCGGATGCGGATGTGACCTACATCATAATACTAATATATATATATATATATATATATAGCGTTCATCTTCCACTCGGGCAACACCAGGTCGCTGCTCTTGTTACTGTATAAGACTAGTAAAGTATATGGAGTTCAACGCTGTTCACGATCATACGAATTGTTTATCTTTATGAACAGATATTACATTATAATTATCTGTTTGTCAATGACTACGCATTCAAATTTCAATTGTCCTTTAGATATATATGTCTGTGTTATATGTTGTTGGACTAGGTTGTCCCCCCTCCACCCCACCTTACCCCAGTTGGGGTACCTTGACTATCATGCGGCGTTGCCACATGTACAAAGTCGCTGTGAGGCGAAGAACATTACATACGTGGGCAACTGTACCTCGAGTCTTACATGGTTGCACGATTAGATGGGCCCAGGCTTTGCCCATGATGTGGGTTAGAGTGTAAGGATTTTAGGATCTAGCAAAAGAAAGTGCATGAAGGCCACCTCTCGTATATATACAGTGTGTGTGTGTGTGTGTGTGTGTGTGTGTGTGTGTGTGTGTGTGTACAATGACAGTCATAATTGTTCGTACAAAAAAATATTTCAGTTATATTCGTTCTTATCTTTTGTGCCATGCGCAAGGATAGTTATGAAAAGTTTATTGTTCGTTTGGAAAAATTTAACAAATAAAAAAAATTAGTTTAACTCAACATATAATGTTGAGAATTTGAGAAAAATGAAAAAAAGTTAAAATGCAAAAGTTTTCCTATATTTATTTACAAAATTATTTAATACGTTGTGTGTACACCTTAGGCTTAGAGAATTAAAAAAAAATCAGTAGTTGGATGTTTATTGATTAGAGACTGTTGGCAATTCTGAATTTTAGAATTTTCTCTGTGATTCTTCATGGAAGACGGGTCACTGTGCAATCCATTGGTAAGCAGTGGGGTTGCAAGCACCTTAAACAGAAAAAAATAAAATAAAATAGTAAGCAGTGGGTCGTCGTGGTAAAGAGCTGTCTACAGATCTTAAGAGATCTGTTATTACTGCATACGAGTCTGGAAAGAGTTGGTAAAAGATCGAAGAAGAATGGTTGATGAAGTTATAACGAAATGGAACTTTGGAACGATCAAAACTTTATCAATGTGCGAACGACTTTGCAAGATTTCAGAACGTACACCTAGACGGATTGAAAAAATTGCTCCTGCGAATCCACGAGTGACTGCAGGTGATATACATTAAGATTGTCTACGATCAATGTCCATCCCTTTACTGCAGGTAGTACATTAGGAAATAATGGTCTGCATGAAAGAATTACATGAAGATAACCTGTACTACGAAAGCGTACAAAGAAGTTCGTTTAAAGTATTACAAGGATCATCAAAATGATGAATTTGCATTCTGGAAGAAAGTTCTTTAGACAAACGAGACCAAAATTGAACTATTCGGGAACAACGAGCAACGACATGTTTAGCGAAAATCAAATACTGCATTCGAGGAAAAAAAAAACATCGTTCTTAAGGTTAAACATGGTGGTAGTAGTTTGCTTCTTTGTGAATGATTTAGTGCTTCTGGTCCAGGAAAGCTTGTTGTCACCAATGGAATCTTGAATTCGAAGAAATATCAGGAAATTTTAGAAGAAAAAGTAATACCTTCATTTCGGGAGTTGCAAATGGGTCGCAATTCAGTATGCAACAAGATAATGATCCAAAACATAAAAGTAAGAGCACCATAAAATGGCTTCACCAAAAGAATTTAAAACTTCTTAAGTAGGCCAGTCAAAGCCCAGATCTCAATTTAATCGAGAATTTATAGTTTAATATGAAAAAAGCTGTCCGCAACAAAGCCTTTCGAATCTGAATGAATTGCGACAATTTTCTTCAAAACAATGGGCTAAAATTTCTGAAAGATGTCGAAATCTTGTAGAAAAATACCCGAAACGAATCATTGAAGTCATTCAATCAAAAGGTGGACACCCAAAGTATTAAATAATTTTGGGATCACCTGAAGATCATGGCCCCCAACCTCCCTTACCAAATGATATTTTCGTTAAAACAAACGAAAATATCACGACTTAACCTAACCAATCGTCAAGGGCGTACAGTAGACCTAACCGGGCATTCAATTTAATTTATTGTTATAATTGGTACTGTAAAACAAAAAACAAGAATACATGGGGGCCCTGATCTTCAGGTGATCCTAATTTTGTAAGTAAATGTACGAAAACTTTTGCATTTCAACGTTTTTTTTTATTTTCCTCAAATTCTTTGATATTTTACACTATATGTTGGAGTTAAACTAATTTTTTTATTTCTTAATTTTTTCCAAACGAGCGGTAAACGTTTCATAACTATCTTATGCCTCATATTTTCTGTCCGCCCAGCGAATGCATAGTACAAAAGATAAGGACTTATATAACTGAATTATTTCTCTGTACGAATACTTATGAGAATCACTTATATCGGGTCGGCGAAAAAAAAGGGAGACCTCGAACTATTGGCTGTAAAATCCAAAGTTATGGTCAGATTTCAATATTTTTTTCACACTCCACAACTAAGTACATTTCCTATACGGTGAACGGATTTCAAAGAAAACTAATGGAAATTAGTGATTTATTGAACATTTCTTTATGCACTGGAAATTCTCCATTTACACTACTACTGCATTGCATGTGCAGATAAAAAGTTACAAAGTACTCACATATAGTGCTACCTTGATGTTAAAAAAACTGCTCGATATGTTTACCACGAACTTCTACAATCTTTTTCAGTCCAGGACGGAACTCATCTATGGCTTTATTGACTTGTTCTTGTGGTAGCTCATCCCATTTTTCCAGAAGAAGCTGTCGTAAATGAGCGACATTTCTTACTTTGACCGGATAAATTTTCTGTGACAAATTTTCCCAAAGGCCGTAATCGACAGCATTTAAATCAGGACTGTTTGGTGGCCAAATTTAATACCGCTACCTGGTATTCTTTTGATATCTCCTGTTTTATCGATTTTCTTTGAGAAGCTTGTCTAAACCTCCTGCAGTTGGCTTACGTTAATTAAAATAGCTTTAATTAATTATCAACTTCAACATATGATTAGAAAGATTTTTCTGGAATATTCGCCATAAATTCAATTTCTCAGTTAAAATGCTAAAAGATGGCAAACAAACCATAAAATTAACTAGTACTAACATACTAAAATTTCATAGTTCTATGTTCGATATTTGCCGAGATATGAAGGATTTAAAAGGTCTTCCTTTTTTTTTGCCGACCCGATATATATATATAAGAGGACCATTCTGAGTTAAACCCATGATATGTATATATATGTGTGTATATATATATATATGCACAGGGTGTTTCACAACCGGTCTGCCATACTTTCATACTTTGGGGGGTGATTTGGGGGATGATATCGAGTAAAAAAATTAATATAACATAGGTGCTATTTCCAACTCCTGCCGAGCTACGGACTTTTTAAGATGTGCAAACAACAAATCCCTACTTGCGTATAATTTGATAGATGGCAGCACTGGTGGTAGTTTCGGTTAACGAAATTACCACTACTAATCCTCAAATTTTTCTTTCAGTTGGTTCTGCTCTGTGGTACGAGATACTGTATTGCGCTAAGGTGAACAATCAAAATGAATCAACATTTCACACCCGCTGAATACGCTGATATCCATTTCATTTATGGATTCTGTGAAGGTAACAGCAAAGCGGCAGTTGAGGAATATCGAAGACGTTTTCCGAACAGCCGAATACCGAACAGGCAAGTGTTTAGTAACACACACCAGAGATTAAGGGAAACGGACAATTATTGTTCCACGTAACCAAGAACATGTAGCACGACGGTCCGTTGCTGTAGAGGAGAGCATACTGGAACTAGTACAACGTAGCCCAACTACCAGTGTTCGAAGGATTTCTAGACGAATTGGTGAATCCGCATCGCGTGTATGGTTCGCCATATGAGGGTTCGCCATGATGATGGTTTGTATCCCTATCATTTGCAATGTGTGCAAGCTCTTCAACCGGATGATTACGATAAACGTGTTCAATTTTGCCAGTGGATAGTTATGTATCGCCAAATTTTTAATCGCATACTGTTTAGTGATGAAGCACAAGTCATTCGGGATGGAATTAACAATAGACGAAATTCCCACTTGTGGTCCGCCGATAATCCCCACGGTATCGTTGAGGGAAACTGTCAACATCGATTGTCGGTGAATGTTTGGGGCGGTATAATCGGAGATCAGCTGATTGGACCGTTCGTTTTGGAACAACGCTTAACTGCTGATATTTATATGAACATCCTGACCAACGAATTGCCGCTTTTGATAGAGGACGTGCACTTGGAGACAAGGCGCAGGATGTTCTTTCAGCACAATGGGCGCCACCACATTTTGGTCGTCATGTTACGGATTACTTGAATCAGCGGTACGGGAATCGTTGGATTGGTCGTGCTGGTCCAATATCGTGACCCCAGAAATCTCCGGACGTAACCCCTTTAGATTTCTTTTTATAGGGCCTTATGAAAGAGATGGTCTACAAGACTAAAGTCCAAACGAGAGAGGAACTCTTGCGTCGGATTATGGATGCCGCTGCTTAAATACGAGAACACCTCGAAATGATTCAATGGGCAGTGGACTTGTTTGGAACGATCAAGGCTGTGCATTGAAAACCGAGGCGGACATTTTGAACATTTATAAGGTATATCTCATAAAATGTAGCAATAAATACATCATATTAATACTCTCGTTTATTTTTTCCCTGCACCTTAAAACGTCCGTAGCTCCGCAACGGTTGGAAATAGCACCGATGTTGTATTAACTTTTTTATTCGATATCATCCCCCAAATCACCCCACCCCCCCACAAAGTATGGCAGACCGGTTGTGAAACACCCTATATATAAATGTTTTGTTTGTTGGAAATCTTTATTTGATAAAAAAAGAGAACGAACGTTTCTAACGTTCCTTTATTGACGCAGACTTTTCGAACGTGTCTTCAGTCATCAGTGCGTATGTCATTTTATTTCATCTATCTGGCTTTTTTCTGCGTTAATAAAAGAATGTTAAAAACCTTGGGATATAATATATATATATATATATATATATATATATATATATATTGTTGGAAATAATACAATGTTCATTTATTTCCATAAAAGTGAAATGAAAAACTGAGAATTCGTTGGACTACAAATCTTCGCAGGAATGAAATAGAAAGTAGATTTACGCCCTTGTATAACCCGAAATAATTTAATGAACACAATTGCAATTTAGAATTCTTTTACATCGTAAAGCCATACAAAAGCATCCCATTAAAATGCATTCACATTTAACGTCTAAAAGATAATGGGAATTTTTTCTTACGCAATGTCTAGAAAAAATTAGATGAGTTTTTGAAAAAGATTTATAATGTAAATGGACGAATGAGCAAAAACAGTTATCGTTTTCTTTGCTAGTTTTAAGGGGAAAGTAAAGTAAATGATGTATTTCCTTAATATTTTTAACTGTGAATATGGTTTAAATTAGTCAAAGAACGTTGCAATCTCAATTTTCAGTCGTGAATTGTGAGTGCAGTAAATTCACAAATATGTGAATGTAAAGAGCATAGAGAAACTTTATAGTGTTTTGTACATGTACTGTATGTATTAGACTATTAACGAAAAAAAACAATAAATAAATGCTAAGTACTAAATAAAGAGACTTTTCCTCTCACCTGAAGGGGCCATCAACGTGGCCGCCAAAAACCTTAGATTTAAGGATTTTTCTTTTTTCACTTTTATGGGGGTTTATTTAACTCTTGAAATGCATTCACGCAGTATAAATTAAAATTAAACACTGATAAATAGTTTTAGTCTTGTATATTTACTCATATCAGTATTTTAATAAAGTTTTAGCATTTTATGAAGTTTATTAAGACATTCAAATACCATTAAATATGAAACAAAATAATAGTAAATTTGACGGTATGAACAGCAGCCAACACAAGTCCTTGTGGTCGGCCATATTTGCAAATTCTGTGTCATTTGCCTTTGTCATTGTTGTACAACCAATTTTGAAACGATCAAACTTTGCAATTCAACTGTTGAAGATTCACACCAGAGATGTAGCCTTTGAATTCAAATACCTCCAAGTCATTTGTATCATATCTTAAATTCACCTACAGTACTTTTATTCATGTGCTGGTATTTAAAAACATTTCGATGCTCCATGTTTATGTTACCATGCAAGTTAATTAAAGAGCAAGGCTTAAATAACCTCTAGATGTACTTTTCAGTCTAATGTACTACATCTTAAAAAGTGCCAAATACTACATGAGGCAATGAGACCTACTTTTCATTAATGACTTAGATTATACACAATTTATATACAGAAGGAATAAAATTTGATGTTGAAGGTGTTGATGGTCATGCTATTTACTGTATATAAAATAATTTAGATTCATGATTGAAATAATTATTCAGTAGTACGCGTTGGTTAATACTGATGTGCATGAAATTATTAATTAGCGAATTAGGTAATTTACTCCGAATTAAATGAGAAAGATCAAATAATCACTATCAAAATATCATATATGAAATACCGAAAACCTTAATCAAACTTCTCTTTTAAAATATTTTCCTGTAATACGCAACTCAAATTACAATAATAGTTTATTGTAACCAATTTAAATGAGATATTGAGGCACTTGTCTTAAACATCTAAATCAATCTTCAGCATCTCTTCCCCATCTATCATCAATACAAGCAATAATACCAAAAGAATAAAATAAATTTTTATAAAATGGAGACCTCGTGTAAACAGAGATCTTATAAAATAAAAAGTCTAGACATTAATTAATTACAAGAATTCAATAAGAAACATTTGAACACATTTTATATCAAGATATATATATATATATATTAGTGGTGTACCGGATATCCGCATCCGCACTTCTGACTGCGGATGTTATGCGGATATTACCTCTAATAAATTATGCAATTTACAATTAAATTAGCTTATAAAGTAGCTTATAAGGCCCAGACATGTACATTTCATGTAAAGTATTAATTATTAATGAACAAACAAATATATAAACCTCAAAATATAAATACCTGGTAACAGAAAATTGAATGAAACTTGTTTCATTGAATTTTCTGTGCTGAAACTCTTGAGAAAGTTATTTTTTTTATCATAATGAAAACATTAATATTAATTTTAATTCTTATGCATTGCCTGCCATAAGAGTAATATCACGAAATTTGAAAAATTGTCATATATTCTTAATTCTATATTATACTGATAGATTAACCAAATATCCGCATCCGCGGATATTGAAATTAAAAATCCGCATCCGCATCCGCAGATGTTGAAAAACTGACATCCGGTCCACCACTAATATATATATATATATACAGGGTGTACACAAAGTCCTTTCCCGATTATAAACTTTAATCACATGAAATCCAAAGAAGACACAGTAATGCTTTATTTTGCGTGTTGTTGCATAAAACATCAAGTTTATTATGTTTCTCATTAAATCTTAACATGTGCGCCGTTAGTTACACGTAGTACATCCAAATGAAATTCGATTTCACGCCATACGTTCGCTAGCATATCTCTCGTGATACTGTTGATGGCATCGCAAATCCTCCATGAACAGTGTCAATGTCAGCAAAGGGAGTATGGTACACATAATCCTTTACATATTCCAACAGGAAGAAGTCCAAGGGCGTGATATCGAGGAATCGTGGAGGCCATGGCACCGGCCCGTCGCGCCCAATCCATCATCCGGGAAAAGTGGTGTTCAAGAACTCACGCACTAACAAACCCATGTACCGCGTGTATTACTTTGAATCGTTCTAAAATATTAATTTGTTTTTAATCTCTTCTGAGATACTGTTATCTAGTCTGTACAGGCCAGGATTCTGAGTGTTCATGGACGATTGAGGAGGCCATTGTCTCTCCCAAGAGGATGGTCTTTGAGGAGGGTACAGCTTAAAAACTGGCTTTGGTACACCAGGCCTCTGAATAGTATAGGAACCCGAATCTTGGCCAACTAGCTCAGAATGCTGTTCCATCTGTCAATGAAAAATCTTGTAGACCTTTTAATTCCATGTGGTGCATTGATGGGGACCTGAGGGGCCTTGATCTGGGGCTCTGCCGAGGCCACCTCAGATGTCCCTTGCAGGGCCGTAACTAGGGTTTAGAAATTAGTGAGGTCCAGATTTTTTTCGAGGCGTGGCGGACGAGAAAAATTCAGACCAAAATGACATCTAAAGAAAAGCGAAGACATAACACAAACCTTTCTATAATAAAGCCTCTATGTAATACACGTTCGAGCTCCCTCTTTTCAAAAAAAGCGGTAATATGCGTTTCATACACAGAGAACGGTTCAGTCTCTTTTTTTTTTTAGGAAATAATTACCGAGGTCAGACCTCGGTGACCTCATAGGTAGTTACGGCCATGGTCCCTTGCTATGGCAGGAATTTTAGGCTGTATCTGGATCGGGAAAATTTGGAGAATTCAGTCTGATTTCAGCACAAGAGGTGGCTCCTATTTTCTTTCTTTTTATGAAATGTTTACTCTTCATAAAATTTGCTCAAACACCACTCCCAACCCCACTTCCCCAATCTGAGGCGGACTCTTCTTTCGAAGGGTTCCCTGAGAAGAAGAAGAGAAACTCGGTCCTAAGAACAGGGTCTTGGCCCTGCTGAACCTGCGGGGAATATAGGGACAGGGACTGAACTGCTACTTTTATTACCCACACTGGATAATATCTATTGATGGCAAGTTAATCTGCATCACTTCATAGCAGCTTCCTACAACTTAAGTAGGGAGTTAGGCAGTATGCAAACATTTGCTGTCAGTGTTCAAGAACCAGGATCGAAGGGCGTATTCCAGGTTTGAATCTAGTTTTTAGGATGAACATAGGAAGACCAAGGTCTTGTGTCTATACCTCCAAAAATTTGAAGATATGGATGCTGCCAAACTTCTCCAGTAAGGATGTTATAGCAGTACTGAGGGTATCTTTGGAAACTTAACTAAAGTAATTTTTGCATCCGTCTGTTTGGGACACAGTGACCAGATTCCTCCTTCTTTGGTTCTGGATCTAATCAAATGATCCCTGTTTTGCAGATGCCAAAAGACCTCATTACTTCTATCAATATCTTTGACAGATAGTTCAAAGACTGAGATTGATAGCAGAGAAACAATTACAGGCACAGTTAACTGTCTGTCTGAACCTGATGCCATATTAGTAGTTACAGATGACTCAAGGAAAAACTATCTAACTGGTGCTGGATATTTCCTCAGAGTGGATTCTCCACCTGAAGAAATTGAAAGTAACTGGCACCTGGGTAAACTGGCCTCAGTGTATTAGATGGAGGTGGTTGTCATTCGTCTCGAGGCGGAGAAACTACTCCGCTTGAATCTGTCCATTAAGGATATATATCTTCTCTCGGATAGTCAAGCTACTTTGAAGTCCCTGCAGCGGACGAGGATGGGGGAGTAATCAATGCCCTCCTGCTTGGGGGCTTTGGGGAGACTGTTATAGAGGTGAAATAGGATAACATTCATGTGGGTCCAGGGACATGCCGGAATCCTTGATAATAAACGGGCTGATAGAGTTGCAAAAGCTAGAACAGCTTTAAAAACCTAAGCACCTGAGCCACTGATTCCCATCTCTTACAAGCCTGTCAGATAGGGTTGAGAGAGTAGGTGGTCAGATAACAAAATACAAGGTGGGCCAATTAAGCTCCTGCTGACACACCAGATCACTTTTACCAGAGGTGAACACCAGACTCTCGGAACTCCTAGTGGGTTTCAAGAAGGATGCTCTCATGTCGGTAGTACAAGTGATAACCGGCCACTGCAAACTTGAAATTCATCAATTTACTATAGATAAAATGAACTCCCCATGTTGCTCTAAGTGTTGGGAACGTGATGAGACACTTCTTTATTATAATGAACAGTGTCCAGTTTAATTACTTAACAGTTCAGGACCTTTGATTCTTACAAGGTATCCTTAACAGACTTGTACTCTTTATTAAACTAACTGCCAGACTTGCAGAATTTCCACCAGAAGGAGATGAATAAGTATTATCGGAACTGTCATGGTATTCTAATCCGGACGTTAGGGCAATGGACCAATCAATAGCTTAAGCTCTGTCCCCTTCAAGGTCCATCTGAATAAATAATAATAAAATTCTTCCTTAATACTTACGGAAGTGCACGTCAATATTTTATGCAACCATTGGTAATAATGCAGAAAAGAATAATTAGGAAACTCTGTAAATCGAACAAACATAATGAAATTACAGGAAAAATGTTTCACGAGTTAAAAATTCTCAAACTAGCAGAAATATACAAACTAAACTTTGCCTTGTATATGTATCAAATCGTCCATAATACTGCACCAGAAATCATCCAAAGTAAAGTATTAGCTTCCCAAATTCAACACTGCTTTAACATAAGACAATCAAATACGTACAGTATATCAGAAAAAGGAATTACACTATAGATCGCGCGACTAGATCCTTATAGTACCAAACCTCTGGAACAGCCTCGATCTGAAGATAAAACAATTTTGAACGTTGAAAGCTTTCCAGAGAAAACTGAAAGACAAATTCCTCAAATCATACAAACCATAACACTGTATCCCCTTTCTTATTTCCATAACAATAAGTTAATCTATAGTATATTTCTATATGGCAGAATAAAAATAATAAACATAATAAATGAAAAAATTAAAGTAAATATTTGTAAGGTCAAGATATTAGGTCTGTTAAGATATTCAATATTAAAGGTATTTAATGTTTAATATTTAGTTTCGTATATTACAACAAATAAGAAAGTATAATCTTAGCTGAATATCTACATGTATATATAAATATATATCTGAAACTTAGTACAGATATTCTCTGTGTCTTTATCTCTCTTTGTTCCTATATCTTTAAAATTAATGTAAATAACCTAATTTTTCTGCATTATCTTATAAAACTTGTCAAATAACTCCATTCTGCAAATAAACCACAAAATTTTATTGTAAATAGTTATCTAATACTGTATGTAGGTATCGAAAGGCAGTAAGTGTCCGATTTATCTGTATGTATCAGGTTGTAACATAAATTCTGCTCGATTAGAAAACTGACGATTGATAATAGAATAACCTCAAGATAATGTGAAATAGTTTTAGAAATGTTGCAAAATACACGCGGCGACAGGTTCGCACATGTTTTATTACGATACAGAATGACTTAGGCTTGTGTAGGCTGAGGCTAGTATAGGATTAGACTAATGAATATTTTCTCTGGTGTTTTTCATACAGTTACAACGCCACTCCTACTTACAGTAATTGAAAAAACATGGAGCCCACGAAAGAGCATATTCGACATGTGATGTTTTACGAGTTCCATAAAGGATCTAACGCTAGTGAATTCGCAAAAAACATTCAAAGAGTTTATGGAAATGATGTGAGCGAATGGATGTGTAGGAGATGGTTTGAGAAGTTCAAAAATGGAGACTTCAGTCTGAAAGATTATCAACGAACAGGACGACTAAATGAGTTAGATGAAGAGTTGCTGAAAGCAACAGTGGAGGAAAACCCAACGGTAACTGTAAGAGAACTTCGCCTGCAACTCGGCGTTAGCCATATGACCATTCATTGTCATTTGATGCTATTAGGAAAAGTAGTGAAGGTTGGAAAATGGGTTCCGTATGATTTGTCACAAGCGAATCTTCAACATCGATTCGATATTTGCACATCATTGCATTCTCGGCAACTGCAGGCACCGTTTTTGAATCGGATCGTCACTGAGGATGAAAAATGGGTCCTCTATAACAATATTAAGCGTCGGCATCAGTAGCTTAGCCGTGAAACAAAGCCTGAACCTCAGCCAAGGAATGAACCCCATCCAAAGAAAATTTTGCTATGCTTTTGGTGGGATAAGCAAGGAATTATTCATTTTAAGCTTCTGCCAGATAACCAAACAATCACAGCTGAAGTCTACTGCCAACAACTCCAACAATTGAAGATGGCATTACAAGAAAAACGTCCTGCATTAATAAATCGCAGAGGTATTCTATTCCACCAGGATAACGCGCGCCCTCACACTGCTCGAATCACCACTGCCCAATTGGAGGCATTTGGTTGGGAAAAATGCCTCATCCACCTTATTCTCCGGACATCGAACATTCAGACTACCATTTATTCAGAAGTCTACAACACCACCTACATGGACAAAAGTTGCAATCCAGGGAAGCTATCGAAAACGAAGTGATCGCTTTTTCTAACTCGAAACCAAGGGATTTCTTCGAACGTGGCATAAAAAAACTTTTCTACAGGTGGGAGGAGGTTATAGAAAAAGAAGGGAATTATATTGATGATTAATTTGACAATATAAGTCATTTAATTTTTGTTGTGAATAAACTAAAAATTTGAGTAAATTTGTCCTTATAAGTCACTTAATTTTTGTTCTGAATGAACTAAAAATTCGAGCAGAATATATGTTACAACCTTATATATATAGGTGTATATACGTATGTATGTATGTATGTATGTATGTGCATGTGCATGTTATATACGAGTATATGTGTGTGTGTGTGTGGGTGTATATATTTCTTGCCGCACCTGGTATATGTCCTCGCCATAAATAAATAAAATAATAAATTGTATTATTATTTATTATTATTATTATCACACTATTCTATAAGTTTTGAAAACATTAACTGTCTTACTCTTATACATATATATTTACACATATATACAGGGTGTTCTAAAATTACCTAGTAAACTTTTCTATGAACGCAATATCTCATCAAAATTTATGCGATATTTAACAGTTATATTTCAAGTACAGAAACAATAAGAAAAGCAACAATAATTGTTTATTTTAGGTGCTCAAAGTGTCTTCCTTCAACTTGAACACATTGTTCACAACGTCCGACAACTGATCGACAGACACGTAAAAGTTTACTAGGAAATTTTAGAACACCCCATATATATATATATATATATATATATATATATATACACGCACATGAGGGGACTTCAATAAGTATTCGCACATTTTATTTTAGTGATAATATAGTATATATAATATATACTCGTAATAACGAGCCAAACTGAGATCTATAGGCTTATTTAGGCTAGCAACAGTATAGGCTTATTTAAGCTACTCGCAGCTGTCACATATCGTACGAGTAGTGAGCATGGCTGCACCGCTTTCAATTTGTACTCTGGAAGAACAGAGATCCGTGGTTCGTTTTTGTGGGCAGATGGTGTGAAAGGAGCTGAAATTCACACGCGTTTATGTGCTCAGTATGGGAATAATGCGTTACCACGGCGAAGTGTGTACAAGTGGATTCAAATGTTCAAGAAGGTCGGACATGTATGACAGATGCTCAACGCTCAGGACAACTGTCAACATCAACCAGTGGTGACAAGCAGGAAGAAGCCAGAGCCATGATTTTCGATGACAGAAGATTAACAATAAAATAAATTACATCTTCATTAGACATCAGTCAAGGGTCAACCTATTCGATAGTTCATGACATTCTTGGTTTTCACAAGGTTTATGCAAGATGGGTGCCCAAACAGTTGACAGAAGAGCACAAGCGTAATCGTATGGACGTCTGCTTTCGTCTTTTGGCGCGGTATCATAATGAAGGTGAAAACTTTCTGGAGCGCATTATCACTGGAGATGAAACCTGGATCCATCACTATGAACCAGAAAGCAAACGACAGAGCATGCAATGGAAGCATCCAACATCTCCCGTTGCAAGGAAGTTCAAAGCGCAGCCGTCAGCAGGTAAAGTTATGCCAACACTGTTTTGGGATACACGAGGCCCTATCCTTGAACATTATCTAGAGTGTGGAACTACAGTAACAAGTGCATCGTATTCTGATATGCTTCGGAATGAGTTAAAGCAAGCAATTCGCACAAAATGGAGAGGGAGATTGTCGGAAGGTGTTATTCTGTTACACGACAATGCGCGCCCTCATACCGCTGCACAGACTAGAAAATGCCTTCACGAACTTAAATTTGGAGTTCTCAACCATCCAGCCTACAGTCCATACCGGCACCTTCGGATTTTTACCTGTATGGACCACTAAAAGACGCTTTGAGAGGTCAGCGATTCCAAGGCGATGATGACCTGAAGGGGGCAGTGCATGAATGGCTACGCACACAGCCAAAAACATTTTGTGATGGCATTAGGAAGCTTTTAGATCGCTGGACTAAGTGTATTGAGAAACAGGGAGACTATGTTGAGAAGTGATGTGTTTATAATCTATCAGATGTGAAAATAAAATTGTGAAAGTAAAAAGTGCAGATACTATTGAATTACCCTCATATATATATATATATATATATATATATATATGAGGGTATATATCATAAAAAACCTCAGGGAACCATTCTGAGTTCATTCCCATCTTGAAACGGACATGTTATGTTCCTTGAAAAGTGGACGCTCAATTCTGCCAGTTGAGGTTTAAGTTTTGGTTTTTGGCTAAAAATATAATAGTTACCCCTTTTACTTTGATGTATTCAATCTGACGTGAAGGCAGCGAGTCTTTTGCTTATATTGAGGTTCTAAATGTAGCTGGGCTAGTCTGCTTTAAACCCTAGATCCTGTCCCAAAGCTGGATCCTATCTGCTTTGCAGATAGCTGGTGAGGGAAGCTATATTTTTGGGACCACTTTGCGAGTGACCCGTTGCCCACGTCGGGCTAGCATCATGAAAAAGAAAAACTATGGTATTTGTCATTTATCATTACTTATTCGGACTATAGTGGATTTAATTATCCTAGAAGAGTTCCTTGTTCCATGCATGGTCTGTGTGTATCATATATATATATATATATATATATATGCACATTATTTTCATTACACTTAGTTTATATCCTGTGCATATATATACGTACAGCAATAAAACTAAAATTGAAATTGAAATTATCACGTCCTATTATGACTAAACCCGATAGAACTAGATCTCTCTTTCCAGCGCTTTGGTGAGTTTAATGAGTAGAACCAAGTTATTAAGTGTGATGAATTCATCAGGATTTTGGGTAGAAGGTCATATTATCATCATTTGAACTGTACCATTTTAATTAAAAAATCCATGTATAAGTTCGAAAAGAGTGGAGAGAGGGAATTTCCCATTGCCGTACCAGATTACAATCGTTAATACAAAGTTAAATTAACTTAATTTAGGTAAAAAAATCTGTCTGCAGAGGATGGGACTGTAGTCTATCTTTCAAAAATACGAATAAATCATCTACTGGAACTTTAATAAAAAAGGAGTGTATGTAACACGCGGTACTTAAAAATACTTTCGAACTGATTAAATTCTTCATAGAGCGGACCTTAATGGAGGTTGTTAGCTTTCTTTAGTGTTTTTTTATTCCTTCAAAAGGAGCGATAGAGCTCAAAATCGTTTTTTATTTTTCTTGTGGATTGCCTTATTTAATAAAGTTCAGGTGAAAACTGTGAATTATTCCCCATATACTCGTATATATAGTGGCGCTCATAAATATTCGTACAGATAAATATTTGAGTTATATTCGTCCTTATGTTTTGTACCATGCATAGGATAGTTATGAAAGTTTACCGTTCATTGGAAAATAATGTAAAACATATAGTGTAAAACATCAAAGAATTTGAGAAAAATTAAAAAAAAATTTAAAATGCAAAAGTTTTCGTACATTTACTTACAAAATGATTTAATACTTTGGGTGTCCACTTTTTGATTGAATGACTTCAATGATTCGTTTTAGGTATTTTTCTTCAAGGTTTCGACATCTCTCCCTAGAAATTTTAGCCCATTCTTCAAAAGAAAATTGTTACAATTCATTCAGATACGAAGTATTTCTCTTGCGGACATCTTTTTTTTAAAATCAAACCATAAATTCTCAATTAAATTGAGATCTGGGCTTTGACTGAAGCACTCGAGAAGCTTGAAATTCTTTTGGTAAAGCCATTTTATGGTTCTATTACCTACTTTTATGTTTACGATTATTATCTTGTCGCATTACCCAGATGCGACCCATTCGCAACTTCTGAACTGAAGTAATTACATTTTCTGCTAAAATGTTCTGATATTTAATCGAAATCAAAATTTCATTAATGACAACAAGCTTTCCTGGACCAGAAGCACTAAAGTATTCACAAAGAAGCAAACTACTATCACCATGTTTAACCGCAGGAATGATGATTTTTTTTATCCGTCGAATGCAGTATTTAATTTTGCCATATGTATCGTTGCTCGTTGTTTCCGAATAATTCAATTCTGGTCTTGTCTGTCCAAAGAACTTTCTTCCAGAATGCAAATCCGTCATTCTGATGATCCTCGTCTAGCTGTACGTTCTGAAATCTTGCAAAGTTGTCTACAACTTACTAGTTTTCATTGTTTCATAGCCTTTCCATTTCTTTATAACTGCAGCAACTATCGTAAATAAAATTCTGAATTCTTCCCCTATCTTGCTATAAGTCTTTACAGACTCGTGTGCAACAATAACAAATTTCTTAAAATCTGTAGACAACTCTTTATCACGACGACCCATTGCTTACTAATGGCTTGTACACTGTACAGTGATCCATCTTGCTTGAAGATTCACAGAGAAAATTCTATAATTCAGAATTGCCAACAGTCTCTAATCAGTAAACAGTTAACTACTGATAGAAATTTTAAATTCTTCAAGCCTGAGGTGGGCACACAAAATAAAACTTATCAAACACTTTTGTAAATAAATGTACTAAAACTTTTGCATTTTAATTTTATGATTTTTTTCAAATTCTTTGATGTTTTACATTGTGTGTTGGAAATTAACTAATTTTTTTGTGTTAGATTTTTCCAAACAAAGAGTAAACTTTTCATAATTGTGCATATGCTGGTACAAAAGATAAAGACGAATATAACTGAAATATTTCTCTGTACGAATACTTATGAGCACCACTGTATGTCATACGCGACTTTTAACTTCTACTCCTTCAAAATAGTCGAAGCTAGTAACAAAGGAAATAACCCTTTTCCGATGTATCAGCCAACTGTAAAATTCAAGCGGTTCCAAGGCAAAAAAAATATATCAGCTCTGTCATAGAATCTTCAAAGGTCGCTGGTTTGAGTTTTATACACGATATTCGCAAACGCAAGTTTATTCCCCTGTCGAATACAGTCGAGACAGCATCACACTATCTTTTACCGCGAATTTATAATGGTAGATTGCGGTGGGCAGTACCACCTATGTTTATCAAAGTGATCTGGGTGAGCGACATTTCTGAATTACGCTGCAATAAAAATTCAGAGTGCTTACTCCAATTTGAATTATTTTTGACGAGAACAGCGGAAAACAGAAACTGAATTCACAGTCTTGGTGATATAGACCTTCAGATTGCAAGCCGGCCCACTGAACTCATTCAGTCAAGTCTGAATGTGGTATTAACTTGTCAGGATATTTATAAACATCATATAAAAACTAAAACCCAATATGTGCATTATAACCAGTGGCGTATCAAGGGAGGGGCGACAGGGGCGACCGCTCCGAGCGGCACTTCCCGAGGGGCGGCAAATTACTGTCAGGCGGGCGCAGTATGCAAAATTTTGGGTTTTTATGTTTTAAAATGCAACCCTCCAAAAAATTATATCTCATCATTGTCGCGCGTTATTTGTGTACAAAATATCCATGGTTTTGATGAAAAATCATCATTAAATGCTATATATGCCACCTCAATGCCACTATTTCCACAAATAGTTGCGTTAAATTTTCACATCGGAAAGGTTGCCAGCCCTATTTTTCAGACTTTCCCTATATTATTTAGGTTAGGCTTTGCATTCTTTGAGCTTTGATGATGTTAATAATTAATGGTTGTTTTATTTTGCAGATACCCTACTGAATTAGCAAACATGAGCAACGACAGAGACTGAGTGGTGCTGCATACAAGAATCTTCGCGAAAAAAAAGAAGGAAGGCAAGCGTGCTGCTAAGCGATTTCATCAGTTAATGGGATTCTCAGACACACCTTCAGTGCCTTCTGGGAAGCAAGGAGATCAACCGCAATGTGATATATCTTTAGAGATAGATGTTCAAGCGGCAACTTCAAGTGAACCCCCAAATAATCAGGATCAACCCTCATCTACATCACAAAGTCACCCACCCACCCATCACCCACAGAGTCTGTTTAACGATTCTGGCAACTGGCCCGTTCCAATGACGGACAATTTGAGAATCGAACTCATTGAACGTGGACCATCACATTTGAAAAACATGAATGGACCCTTTCCAGCTGATTCAAACAATAGGTCAATGTCAAAAGTTTGGTATTTCAAAACTTTGGAAAATGGCGAAAAAATTGAAAGGTCATGGCTAATCTTCTCACCTTCAAAATGTAGCTTGCATTGCTTTTGCTGTCGTCTCTTCAACAACATCTCCAGTGCATTTGGAAAAGAAGAAGGATTTTTTGCCTGGAGGAAACTGAATCCAAGAGTACCTGAACATGAAAACAGTCCATATCATACCCGAATTTATGACTGCATCATGTTCTTGGCAAAACAAGATCTTGCATTCCGAGGACACCGAGAGAACTTAAATGAAGAAGCTGGGCTAGCTGGCAATTCTGGAAACTTTTTGGAGTTAATAAAACTAATGGGCAAATATGACCCAGTAATTAGGGAACATCTTACAAAAATACGAATGACTGACAAGATATCCACTACGTATTTGTCACCTAACATTCAAAATGAGTTCATCACACTAATCGGCTGTAATGTTCGAAAATGTATAATTGATAATGTGTCTAGTGCAAAGTACTTTGCAATAATTTTCGATAGTACACCAGATATATCGCATATTGATCAGATGTCTCAGGTAATTCGCTATGTGTCGATTAAAGATGGTAATGTAGAGGTGAAGGAATCCTTCGTTGATTTTATTAAATTAGAGGGGAAGACTGCTGAGGCAGTTACTGATCTCATTGTCACTAAGCTCCGTGAGGATGGGCTGGATATCCAGAACTGTTATGGTCAAGGGTATGACAATGCTGCTACGATGGCAGGTATTCATCTTGGAGTTCAACGCAGAATTCTTGATGTTAGCAAACACGCTGTTTTCATTTCTTGCAATAACCACTCGCTGAACTTGGCTGGAGTTCATGCCGCGGGACTGAGTCCTAATGCTGTAACTTTCTTTGGAACAATTGAACGAATTTTCGTCTACTTTTCTTCCTCTACTCATCGTTGGGATGTCTTAACAAATCATTCCAAAATCACTGTCAAGCGAGTCTCTGATACGCCGTGGAGTGCTAAGTATGATGCTGTTTCTATTCTTAAGAAGAACTTGACTCACGTTGTTAGTGCCTTGGAAGAACTGAGTGAAGGGGTCTCCGAAAATCTGGACACAAAGGGTGATGCTGAAGCTCTGTTGACCTCCATCATGTCATACATATTCATTGTGTACTTATTTTTCTGGGATCCAGGGCTGAAAGAAATCAATGATGCTCAGCTATATTTTCAAAGAAAGGGACTTGCTTTGGACCAGTGTGCATTAAAAATGAACTCTTTATCCGTGTTTTTAACTAATGAACGAGAGGCAGTAGTATCAAACGCTGCAGATGCCGCCGAAGAGTTCTGTAATGAAATGGATATCAGTATAGACCGCAGAGTCAAGAGACGGAGAAGAATGCCTGGAGAGCAAGCTCGTGATGCTGGATTGACCGTGCAAGAGGATGTACGCAGAGAATTTTTTGAAATCATGGATCGTTTATTAGCAGAAATTGAAAAACGCACAGTTTGTCTTAAAAACATGAATGATCGCATTGAATTTCTGTCTCCTTCGTACCTTTTGAATCAGTCCAAAGATGAAGAAATTAATACCAAGGTCAATAATTTTTCTTCCATCTACAATGACATTAATCCAGGAAGTCTACTGGAAGAAATAAAGCGTTTGCGCAGACATTTGCTCAGTTTCGAAAGCATAAGCGTCGACGATGATCCAAAGAACTGGGATATGTTAAAACTACTTCAGTGGATCGTTAAATGGGATATAGTGGAATCTTTGCCTCATATAACAATTGCCCTCCGGATCTGTCTAACCACATGCATGTCCGTGGCAAGTTGCGAACGAAGTTTCTCGAAACTGAAACGTATAAAAACTTACCTCAGGTCAACTATAAGTCAATCTAGACTGAGCAATTTGGCGATTATTTCAATTGAACGCGAAGTTGCAGAGACAATGGACATAGAAAAAATCATTCATGAATTTTCTGTTATGAAAGTCCAAAAATTTAACTAGGCATTATACATTATATAGTTATTGTTAAAATTATGTAGTGTATTATGTACGGTACAGTACATTATGTAGTGTATTATGTACGGTACAGTACATTATGTAGTATTGTTAAAATTGAAGTTGCTTTATTTAAGTTTTTCTTCCAATAAAAGTTTTGTTTGGAAGCGTATTTTTGTAAAGGAATTGTTTTAAAATTGAAAATTGTTGCGGGGGGGGGGGGGCATTTTCGCCCCGAGCGGCAAAAAGTATTGGTACGCCTCTGATTATAACATCGACTAAATATCAAAGTTTATTTTAGTGATGTACTGATTCCGAAATTTAGCCGATGTCGATGCCGATGCTGATGCCGATGCAGATTCTTCGCCTATATTATAAAAAATCAATTCCCTTCATAAATTTTACTAATCTCATGTGAAAACTTTCAATTTTCATACCTTTCAACGTTTCAAATGTTCCGTGCGATGATTCTTTATTTCACGAAGGTCAAGCTTGTCGCCCTTCCCCTCGAATTGGCCTGGTGAAGTAGAGAGTTGGTTTCTTGTACTCTCCACCTCACATAGCCAGGTACGCCCGACTCATCTGGGATTGTTCTGAGCCAAGCATCTAATCTTCTTTTGAAATTTCAAATTTGTTTAAATGCTTTTCCTCAGCTCACTCCACAATATACAGTACCAGAATTTGTTACTCATATACCGTAGCTAAAGTGATGATAAATAATTTTACTAATCAGTAAAATCATAAAATAATTTTATTTTAGTTTCATAAATTAAATACTAAGATTAAAAGCAATTGTTTTTCCTTATGTTAAAGGTATTTTCTCTCTGCAACAATGTAAACAATAACAAAATTTTTCATTAAAATTTCAAGTCTCTGGTGGCCAATTTCAATAAAAATGTGGATATACAATTTGAGTTTTTAAAATTATTGAAATACTTAAAATAAAGTCAACATAATAAGGTGGTTCAATATAAAAATTATAAAGTACAACTTCATATGGAATTATCACTAATATAGAGTAGGAGATTATAATAGTTTATAATATTTAGAGATTAGCTAGTTAGAGAAAATGTAAATTTATGGGTACCTTAACTTATTAAGCTTTGCCTTTTTCGTGAATCGAAAATGTTTTGTATACAACTACACTTTGAAATGAATACAAATTATCATAAATTGTGGTTTTGTGTGTTCAATTTTCTATAAATGTAGATTTTGTTCTGTAATGAAAATTTTAAAATTTCTAAGAATTGCTCAGAGAATCGGCTAAATTTCGCCGAAGCCAATGCCGATTAATCGTTACATCACTATTTTATTTGCACTACTGCTTATCAAGCTGTTGGTCTGTTGAAGCAGGTGAAATCGCCTTAAAACCTTACCAACAAAAAAAGTTCATACAGTCGATCCGAAAGTTATGCTAAATAAACTTCCAAATATCATTGAAATATTAAGTTTAGAAATCTATAACCTCATATAAGTTATATGTTACAGTCAAAATGTGTAACCAGCCATTTCGCCTAATGGCTGAAACTTTTAGTCATTTCGCGAAATGACTAAAATCTTCAGCCATTACGCGAAATGGCTGAAATTCCACCTTGGTCATTTTGTACAAGATCATTTGCCCGGTTAGGTCAACTGTACGCCCGGTTAGGTCAACTGTATACCCTTGACAATTGGTTAAGTTGTGTTATTTTCGTTAGTTTTAACGAAAATAACACGACTTAACCTAACCAATTGTCAAGGGCATACAGTTGACCTAACCGGGCCTTCAGTGGCGGACATCGGAATAAAGTTGAAGGTCTGGTTAGTACTTGAAAACCTCACTATTGAAAATTCAAATGTGTTCAGATGTGTATTTGAAGAGTGTTTCTCACTTATTTGAACAGACCTGTGGATGTATGTATGTTTTAGCAGATTTAGTTAGTTAAATAATGGTTTCCAATTTTATTGTTTGTTATTTCTATGAATTCATGACAAAACTCATTTTAGCCATTACACGAAATGACCAAGGTGGAATTTCAGCAATTTCGCGTAATAGCTGAAAATTTTAGTCATTTCGTGAAATGACCAAGTGAAACAGCCATTTCGCGAAATGACTAAAAGTTTCAGCCATTACGCGAAATGGCTGGTTTCACACTTTGACTGTAACATATATATTCTCATCCATCCATTCAGTTCTTGACTATATATATAAATTATATACACACACTGTATATATCTTTCAACCTTTCAAATGTTCCGCACGATGATTCCTCATTTCACGAAAGGTCAAGCTTGTCGCCCCTCCTGTCGAGTTGGCCTGGTGAAGTCGGGAGTTGGTTTCTTGTACTCTCCACCTCACATAGCCAGGTACGCCCGGCTCATCGTGGATTGTTCTGAGCCAGGCGTCTAATCTTCTTTTGAAGATGTCTACTGCAACACCGCTCGTGTTCCTTAGGTCTTTGGGCAGCCGATTAAACAGTTTTGGTCCTCTCACAAAAAACAACGAGGGCCACTCAATATATTTTGCCCCACCTAATTTTTTTCTTTCAAAGTTTCCTTTAAGTTCCAGAAATTTTTTACACAAGTAGTTACATACTATTTTTACAAGTTTTTATTTTTCCACATAGTCTCCATTCTTTTCTACGCCATTCCTCCACCTCGAAACAAGGGCCTTTATTCCTTGCTGGTAAAAGTCCGCTGGGTTCCGCTGGAGCCACCTCTTAATCTCCTCAACAACCTCATCGTCACTGAAACTTTCTTCCACGAATAACATCCTTCATTAGCCCAAACAAATGGAAGTCTGAAGGTGCTAGATCCGTGCTGTATGGAGGGTGGGGTAACACAATCAAGCGCATTTTTGTGATGGCCTCTCTTGTTTGCAAACTGTTGTGTGGTCTTGTGTTATCGTGTAAAAGAAGGACGTGTTCCAGTTTTCTCTCCGGTCGAACTCGCTTTATACGTTTTTGTAGTCTCTGTAGGGTAGCAATATATGCCTCTGAGTTGATTGTTTGTCCTTTCTTCATAATGTCCACCAGAACCACCCCTTTCATGTCCCAGAAGATGGTGGCCATAACCTTTCCTGCAGAGGAGCCATTTTGAACTTTTTCTTGCGTGGGGAGTCTTCGTGATGCCACTCCATGGATTGGCGTTTTGTTTCAGATTCAAAGTGGTGTACCCAAGTCTCATTCCCAGTCACAATTCATGAAAGGAAGTCATCGTCTTCTGTCTCGTATCGAACCAACGACTCAGAAGCAACTTCTTTTCTTTGGGCTTTGTGATCTTCAGTCAGTTCGCGAGGAACAAACCGTAAACACACTTTTGAGTATCTCAGTTACTGAATTATCGTATTCACACTTCCTTCACTAATTCCTAGCTCCAGTGATAGTTCCTTGTATGTGACGCGCCGATTTGATCGAATGATGCTGTTAGCACATCGCACAGCGTGAAATGTCACAGCCGATGCCGGCCGACCGCTGCGTGGCTCATCATCGAGGCTGGCTCTCCTTCTCTCCGATGATCTCACATGTTTAGACCAGCGTCCAACTGTGCTTCGATCAACAACAGCATCTCGGTAAACGTTTTGTAGACGTTTGTGAATATTTTCAACTGTTTCCTTCTCTGCGGTTAAGAACTCGATAACAGCTCTCTGGTTACGACGCACATCACTGTCAGACGCCATTTTCGAAACTGCGTTTACCATCGGTTTTATACAAGGGCGTTTAAAAGCGGTTTTATACAAGGAGTAAAGGTTCAAACTGGAAAAATCTGGTTATGTGAAGCGCAGAAAGTTCAAACTTACGGCCTAAAAGACATTTCAGCACCATGGCCTATTATTTAGCTAAGAAAAAAGGGTGGGGCAAAATATATTGAGTGCCCCTAGTATTTTCTTTCAGGGTTAAGGATGTTCCCTGTCTAGCCTTTAATTTGGGAACACGACACAGTCTTCCTTTTCAACTTTCCACTGTTGTTCGGGGAGTTACAGGGTTCAGAATAAGATTAGGGGACTAGTTTCTCCATTATTTTCCAAGTGTAAATAATGGTGTATCTCTCTCTCTCCTTTTCAGTGAATATAGGTTTAATTCGCGTAACTTTTCCCAGTAGTTTAGTTCTTTGCAACCCTTGATCTTGGCTGTGAAGCTTCTCTGAATCCCTTCTAGTTGTCTAATGTCTTCTTTTTTATATGGGCATGTTGGGACCGAGCAGTATTCCAATTTGTGTATGATCAGTGTTTTCATAAGAGGAATCATTATATTTCTATCTCTTACTTTAAAGGTTCTCAGTATCTGCCCAGTTACTCTCATTGCTCTGTTTACTGCTCTTATTTTGTGTTTCAAATTTCGCATCATCAGTCATTACAACCCCTAAGTCTTTTGCTTTAGAATTTCTCTGAATTTCCTCTCCATTTGGGGTCCATATTCCATGGATTTTAGGTCTTCTCTTTTTCCGTACCTTAACAGCTGAAATTTCTCAATGTTAAACTTCATATTGTTGTCTTCCGTCCACTTATAGATTCTGTTCATGTCGGTTTGTAGAGATCCTATAACTTTTGGGTTTCTTATTTTTCTATTGATCTTTGTGTCATCGGCAAAGGATGTTACTGTGCTGTCTCTGGTAACGTCCTCATCTATGTCAGTTAGCAAGTTTATGAAGAGTAGTGGAGCTAATACTGTTCCCTATGGTACTGAGCTGAGGACCTCTGATTCTGATGAAGATATTCCTTATACTGTAACGACTTGCCGCCGCTCACTATTTTGCATCATTCTTTTTCTCTTTCGGAACAATGACCTCTTTTGTCTCTCAAACCTGCTTCTCTTTCCCCTTTGTTGTATTTTTTGGACATGTCTTTCACAATTTCCAGCGTCTTCTCCTCTAAGGTCGTTAGCATCTCTTCCGTTGTCTTGCCCTCGAAGATGGATTTCCAATCTATTACATCCATGCTGGATGCAACATCTTCCCAGTTTATAGCTTTGGAGTGAAAATTAAAAAATATATATATACTGTATGTGCGCCTCGGTGGTGTATTGGTTAGCGTCTCTGACTACGAATCCATCGGCCCCGGGTTCGAGACCTGGTGACGGCAACTGGCGCGCAGCAAAACCCAGCTGTTCATCCTTCCACACAATAAAGAAAGTGGTTGGTAGATAACTGGGTACCCTGGATGGCCTAGTGGTTAAGACGCTGGGCTGCTGGTGGGACGTGGTTCGGATTCCACGTTAAACTGTTGGTCTAAGGTGGAATGAAAAGCTTGACCTTCATCAGAATGAACAATTCGGGTGGAAGCTAACCAAAGGTTATATATGCAGGGTGGGACACAATGATGTATCACACTTGAAAAGGCTGTCACATATTTGTTTGTGAATTCATAATGCTTATTTTGGACTCTAGAAAAACCATAAACGTCGAAATTTTTATTGCAACTAAAAGTAGTGTGCTTTCATGAATGGTACTGCATATATTGTCAGTAGTTAATGATATGTTCACCGCAAGCCCCTTGCCTTTGGATGACAGCGGCTCCGCGGACGGTGAAGTTTTCGATTGTTCTGCCAAGAACCTCTAAAGGGATGAATCTGATCTCCCTTCTAATGTTGTTCTTAAAATCTTAGAATGGGTTGTTCTCGTAAACTTTCGACTTCAGATACCCCAAGAGATAGCAGTCAAGGGGAAACAAATCGGGAGTGTATGGTGGCCACGGATTTTCTGTACGTTGCGAGATAAGCCGAACCCCCGAAAAGTGTCGTTTCAGAAATTTTAGTGCTGCGTTTCATGTGCAAGGGGGGTGCACCATCTTGCTGAAAAATTATTGTGTTCAGCTCCACATTTCTCCTTTTTCTCACATTACACATTGAGCTTTCTCCTGTGTATTCGCCATTTTCGTTCGAGCTTCTATCAATAGCAATTTGACACTCAGATTACAACCTGTAAATCAAGAAAAACACTTCATTAGTTAAGCAACAAAATGCCAAATATTGCATTATTCTATCTCGTTTGGTTTTGTTGTAATAAAATTTTAAAACTGGAACAGGACTTTGTGGACACCCTGTACGTATATTACTTGTATGATTATTATTTTTTATCTGAAATTACAAGATATTAGTAAAATAACGTAAAAACGACGCAATATTTTACTGCAGTTCCGAATTAAAATAAAAAATTAAAGAAGTAAAATTGTGGGGAATAAGGCTCCTCCATTTGGGATTAAGATGGCTGCGTTGGGGTTCTTACTCATCATTGCCACAAACCATTATTTTTTGTTTTAATTTTAACTAATTTAAATCAGAAAATAATTATTAAATAATTTTTAGTTAAATAATTTTTAAACATGAAATTACTTTTTCATATTTATTGGGAGACACGTCACAGTCTTTGCAAATGAATGCATGTCAATATAAACTTGCAGCGCAGGTTTGCTTTAATGTATAGGCTCCTAACTCTGAAGTGGATCACACTTTTGACAAATTATTGGAAACGCAACAATGAGAATATATATATATATGATACACACCGACAGTGCATGGAACAAGGAACTCTTCTGCGATAATTAAATCCACTATAGTCCGAATAAGTAATGGTAAATGACAAATACCATAGTTTTTCTTTTTCATGATGCTAGCCTGACGTGGGCAACGGGTCACTCGCAAAGAGGTCCCACAAATATAGCTTCCCTCACCAGCTATCTGCAAAGCAGACAGGATCGAGTTTTGGGACGTGGATCTAGGGTTTAAAGCAGCCCATCTTGAAACGGACATGTTATGTGCCTTGAAAAGTGGACGCTCAATTCTGCCAGTTGAGGTTTAAGTTTTGGTTTTTGGCTAAAAATATAATAGTTACCCCTTTTTCTTTGATGTACTCAATCTGACGTGAAGGCAGCGAGTCTTTTGCTTATATTGAGGTTCTAAATGTAGCAGGGCTAGGCTGCTTTAAACCCTAGATCCATGTCCCAAAGCTGGATCCTGTCTGCTTTGCAGATAGCTGGTGAGGGAAGCTATATTTATGGGACCTCTTTGCGAGTGACCCGTTGCCCACGTCGGGCTAGCATCATGAAAAAGAAAAACTAGGGCATTTGTCATTTACCATTACTTATTCGGACTATAGTGGATTTAATTATCGCAGAAGAGTTCCTTGTTCCATGCACTGTCTGTGTGTATCATAAAAAACTCAGGGGACCATTCAGAGTTCATTCCCATATATATATATATATATATATATATATATATATATATATATATATATACATATATATATACACATTTTCAACTGCAAAGAACACGCAGTATAATTAACGTAAAGAACGACGCTTGTATAGAAGACATCCCGCGCAAGATGAGGAGGGAGAACGAACAAATGAAAAAAATGAGGTAACCACCCGGGAATCGAACCCGGGATCTTCCGATTGCCGGTCAGATATGATAAACATTACACCATGGGCTTCACTCGATCAGAAGTCGTAATTCTCCTACATACGCGCAGAAACCAATGCCCCGAGGGGGGCACCTCCCGCATGCCGCACATATATACATTTTCAACATTTGTGTGTGTGTGTGACTGGAAGGTAATTCCCTATTTTATTTTATTTTATAAACCTCCATTCACATACTTCAAAACCGGTTCTTTCTCTTTCTCCTTAGCTCTTGTGTTCACATTATATCAACACGTTTATCTGCACACTTATCATTTTCAGCTTTCCATCTTTTATGTGGTCTTCCTCTATATATCTCTTTGCACATTTACTGTTACACACCTTTTTCCTAATTCATTATTTATTCTCTCCACGTGACTATACCATCCTCCATTCTAATCTTCGATAACTTTCTCACTCCACACCTTTCATGAACATCCTTATTTCTCATACGGTTAATCCGTTTTACACCAATTAAACTTCTAACTTTTTCAACTCAACTGACAATAAACTGTCATGCCTAAAAGGTTTCTTAGTGTTGGCATCAATACACCTCCATGTAAACCTTTTTGTGCATCTACACACACCCAAAATATTTAAATTTCCTCACAACCACTAAATTTCTCTTCATCACACTATTACATGCTGATTCCCCTCTCTCAACCACAAAAGGCTTACTTTTATTTACATTCCCTTTAAATAATCTCTTTTCATATGCGTCTGCAATTTGTCATTGTTCTCCTCAATTCATTCTATGATTCACCCGGAGGCACCACATCATCAGCATGCATCCGATGCGACACCCAGCGATTACTCTCTTCCAAATTTAGATTTACTCCTCTCTTGGGTTCTTGCTTTCATCTCACGTATTACCCCATCTATCTAAGTATTAAACAACCATGGCAAGATCATACAACCCTGTCGTACTCGAGCATTAAAAGTGACCCAGTCACTCAACTAATATGTCCCTATCCACAATTGCCATATACACATTTAATAAGTGATAAGAATAAATTCTTATCACTTAGTGTTTCCATTAGCTATCTCACTACTATCACTTTGCCTGCACATCCATTTTTTCCCCTAAAATTGCTTTGTTTATCTTCAGTCAAAGAGTCTATGATCCTTCTAGACTCTGTTCAGTAACATTCTTCCACATGCTTTAAAAGTTATACTTAATTTTTTTTAACTTCTTTCGCCTTTATTTTTATAGGTGGAACATCAACGGATTTTCTCCAATTACTTGGAATACACCCACTTTCCCACGCGTTTCGATATACCTATCCTCTACATGCCTTCAAGCACCATTCTATATCCCTATTTAATCATTTTACTATACTGTATATCCCATCAGTTCCTGCTGACTTTCTTTTTCAGCTTGCATACTGCTCTTTCAACTTCCTTTAACCTGATCTCTTCTACTCGCGTTTCTACATGGCGGACCAAAGCCAACTGCATTCACATTCGCTTCCTGCTCATCTATTTCACTTACGAGCTCATTAAAATACTCTTTAAATCTCTACTGTACTTGCCCATTTTGCACTTACACGTTGCCTTTCTTATTTTTTATATTATCAGTCATTCCACTTCTTACTCACTTTATTCCAGAATAAAACTCTTCTCCACATACTGCTTATTCATCTTCCTTTCCAAGTTTTCATCTACTCTTTTTACTTCTTTTAACCACTTGTTTAACATTTTTCTTGCATCCTTTGTATAACTGATTACATCTTCTTCAATTACTGCCAGGCTCCTTGTGAAATTCTTTATCAGACTTTTCTTTTCTATATTTACTAAGAATATTCTATACATCCATATGTTCATCATCTATCATGCCAAGGACCCTCTTCACTCCTCTACCGTAATTTATTTTCTTGAATTTAAACTTAGCATACAGACATCTATCATTAACACATTTATACTTCCCTTATTTGTCCATGCCAATCAATATCCTTCTTACCCTTTCCTCCTCTCCACATCAGATTTTACACTTCTCATTCCCTCCCACTTCACATCACAATTCCCTTTCAGCCTCGTTTCGCACAAACGAAATTCAGTCAAAATTTCCTTTCGCCAAATCTTTGCCATTTGCCCCATATTTCCATCCTTATTTATGCCTTCAACATTCCACACTGCAATATGAGCCCGCAAAAACTTCCAAGGGCAGCGTTGGCGGGCGCGCTACTAAAGTCCGAGTTTCTCGTTGGAAATATTTTTCCAGAGATGGGCCCCAGCCCAATCTCCAACGCTGTTACTCACAGAGAAGCGGAGTATATAACCCCATCCCCAGGGGTCCCCATATAAAATTCCCTTTTACGACACGCCTGAGGAAGGTAGCATCAATTTCTTACCCTTTATCAAAAACGGATATATATATATATATATATATATATATATATATATATATATATACTTTATTCATACGGTATATAATATTTATTAAATTTTTGCAAAATAAATGTTTTGAAAAACACGAAATTAAATTTCCACAATTCGAAAGGGTTAAAATGGGAGGGCGAAATATGTATTAAAAAAGGCTTTTGTGCGAATTTTTCTCTCAAAAGATTTATTTATAGTTTTAAAGCCTTTTTAATGGTATTATTCAATTAAATTCTTTTTTTATGCCATGGAAATCAATACAGATTCCAGTTCATAAAATACTCACTGCGGAAAATATATATAGGCCCTCTCTCTCTCTCTCTCTCTCTCTCTCTCTCTATATATATATATATATATATATATGAGATACAAACATTTCAGAATAATGAAACGCGCCACTTTAGATATAAAGATACGATAACAACACGATAAAAGTGAATATACAGTGGCGCTCATAGGTATCCGTACAGAGAAATATTTGTTATATTCGTCTCTATTTTTCGTACCATTCAAAGGATAGTAATGAAAAGTCTACCGTTCGTTTGGAAAAATTTAACAAATAAAAAAAATTAGTTTAACTCCAACAAATAATATAAAACATCGAAGAATTTGAGGAAAATAAAAACAAGTTAAAACGCTAAAGTTTTCATACATTTACTTACAAAATTATTCAATACTTTGTGGGTTCACCTTTTGCTTGAATATCTTCAGTGATTCGTTTACGATATTTTTCTACAAGATTTGGACATCTCTCAGAAATTTTAGCCCATTCATCTAAAGAAAATTCTCGCAATTCATTCACATTCGAAAGGCTTCTGTTGCGGACAGCTTTTTCCATATGAAACCATAAATTATTGATTAAATTGAGATCTGGGCTTTGACTGGGCCACTCAAGAAGTTTTAAATTCTTTTCGTGAAGCCATTTTATGGTGGTCTTACTTTTATGTTTTGGATCATTATCTTGCTGTAGTAACCAACTGCGACCCATTCGCAACTCCCGAACTCATAGCAATACATTTTCTTCTAAAATTTCCTGATATTTCTTCGAATTCAAGGAAAGTGATGAACATCGATCTTGGACAGTCTTAATGTATATCACCTGCAGTCACTCGTAGATTCGCAGCAGCAATTATTTCAATCCGTCTAGCTGTACGTTCTGTAATCTTGCAAAGTCGTCCATATCTTTATAGAGTTTTGATTGTTTCAAAGCCTTTCTATTTCTTTATAACTGCAGCAACCGTCGCAAATGGAATTCGAGGTTCTTCTCCTATCTTCCACTAACTCTTTCCAGACACGTGTGCAGCAATAACAGATCTCTTAAGATCTGTAGACAGCTCTTTACCACGCCGCCGACCTATTGCTTACTAAAGGCTTGTACAGTGATCCGTCTTCCTTGAAGATTCAGAGAGAAAATTCTAGAATTCAGAATTACCAACAGTCTCTAATCACTAAACAGCCAACTACTAATAAAAATTTTCAACTGTTCAAGCCGAAGGTGGATACACAGTGTATTAAATAATTTTGTAAATAAATGTACGAAAACCTTTGCTTTTTAATTTTTTTATTTTCCTCCAATTCTTCGATGTTTCACATTATATGTTGGAGCGAAACTTATTTTTTTATTTGTTAAATTTTTTCAAACTAACAATAAACGTTTCATAACTGAAATATTTCTCTGTACGAATACTTATGGGTGCCACTGTATTATACCAAACTGAACATCCGCTTTACATCAATCGTGATATTTTCATTACGTGTATTTTTTATTTTTAGCTATTTTATTTAGTTTTTTTATTACTTATTTCATTACGTGTATTTATTATGATTATTGTTATTTTTATTATTATTATGATCTGTACTAGGGTAGTTATTTTTCTTCTGCCAATAAACTTTACATTTTCATTTCATATAGAACACTATACTGCCAAAACCCGACACATGAAAAAAATAGTAATTCATTTCATATAAAATGAACAGTAAAGGATTTGTTTGTTTAAAATACTGTAAGCTTGAATAGTGAATCCACGATATCGAGGTCTAAGGCAAAAGCGCTACTGAATTGGGTGGCTATGTTGGTGAAATTACTTTTGGAGGATTGAGTTGTTTGCTATAGTTTGGTTGGAATTTAGTGATTTGCATACTCATATTTGCTAAAGCTTTTGTACAGAACAATTCAGCAGGATTACAAAAGGTATTCCTGTTTGCAATTCTGTCTCTATAAGCAATAAAAATTAAATTAGTTATTTTGAAAAGGTTGAGTTACATTTGAAGATTTTTTGTTTCACTCTTTGTTTCCTGTTGGAGAACCATTCCTAAGACACATTTTAATTGGTGATATATATATATATATATATATATATATATTATATAAACTGTGTGTATCATGTATATACGAGTATATCAAAGGCGTAGTTAAGGAGTTATCAGGAGTTAAAAACCCAGCAGCTCTCCCAAAAAGACAACAGATAGATGAATTTTATTCGGGCATTTAAAATTATGAAATATATGTACAGTGCTTACAAGAAGTCTCACGTCTCTGTCTCGTCCCAAGCTAGTCTGTTAGGTATAAAATGGGCGGTCCTTATGGCAGCGGAGGTGTGTTCGGATTGGTGCACATAATTGCTCGAACCCCATCAATGACGTCCACATTATCTTTGTGTTGATCACTCTATCTATTTATATATAGAGACATACTGTATATAGATATATATAGAGTATGCAGGGGATAACGTGTCTCAGTCCCAGCTATGGTAGTTGTCTTACAATTAACAGTCCCAAGTGCAAGTTACGTTAACACCTCCACATAAACTACCCTGGACTAAAATAACATACGTGAAGTCCTTACCCACAAACTATTTAAAAGGTGTGATTTAAAAGCTCCCTCTCTCTCTCTCTCTCTCTCTCCTCTCTCTCTCTCTCTCTCTCTCTCTCTCTCTCTGATCACACCGCATCCCATTAGAGGTCTTCAGCAGGGACATCGGCAATGTATCCATATAACGTTAATAATAACCGAAACTTGGAGAAAATATACTCTCTGCCTTCCGCTCTATCCCAAATCCTTTTCTCTTAGTAACCTCTTAATACAAACTAATCTATCATATTTTGCGACTTTTTAACTCTGGTAGGATTCAATTCCATTTCTATAGTGTAAGAGATACTTAAATTCATGTGTGTATTATGCCATATGATGTGCGTAATAAATAATCATTTTTAAATAGTTGGAGCGTTCAAGGTCATCTGTAATAATCTATAGACTACCCCTCAAGCGCACTCTCAACACTTAGATTCCCCTAAGACACAGGCGTCTTCAAGTAACATGAAAGAGTAGAGATCTAAGGTGTTAGATTCCATATTATATAATTTATGTGCTGGGTTTAAGAACGCTGGCATTGAAGGATGGAAGGAAGGGACAGTAAAAGCGATAATAGGTTTAATGAAGGAAGTGGAATGAGGATGGAGGTAAGCGTTGCTATGTCAAAGGAAACGAGGTTGGGTGGGGAATTACGAAGGGAGGAGGAAAGGGAGAGAGGGGGCTAAAATGAACGTGGGGATGGGTTAAGGGAGAGGAGAGAAATTCATATGAAATGCTAAACACAAACTCAAATATTTATTTTAATGCTCTAGACCAGTGCTCTTCAACCTGGGCGGTACCGCCCACTAGTGGGCGAAGGATCTCATTAATCTAAAGGTAATTGCAATTAATTTTATTGTTTTATGCAGGGTATATAACTTTTAGTTTGAGTTTTTGCATTTTTAATTTTGGTGGGCGATACGGAGATTCAAAAGTTACAAAAGTGGGCGGTAAGCATAAAAAGGTTGAAGAGCACTGCTCTAGACCTAGAAAGACAAAGAGCAAAATACCTTAAACTAACAATGAATTGACAGAAACAGAAGAGTCTGGACTTAGACGCACTGATAGGTTTAACGTATGTGGCTAGAGGCCGCCACTCAGAATTACCACTATTACCTAAGTCATAATAAGGTTATTTACTATGACAGAGTAGTCATGAATAGTTGTGGAAATAAAATATGATTATACTGTTGATGGCTGACTATATTCAGTTGGGATATAAACTATTGCTGACAATCTTTGGATCCTTGGCTTTTAAGACGAATTTTTTATGCATATGTTCAACAAAATAGGAAATTGGCTGATTATTATTACCATTCGAAGGGTTGGTACCCTTCACAACCGAAATCAATTTCAGAAGGGGTGCATGGTATCCTCATTTCCTTTATCGTCCCAGCACGCTTCACATAAGCCATTTACACAAAGATGGAAAGGCCGTCTGTGCACCACGAGACGACCCAGGCAATGCAGGGAGCAATGGTGACATTGCATGAATATGGTGTGCCAATAAGAGAAATATCAAAACGACTAGACGTTCATCGAAGCACTGTGGAACGGTGGATTCATCGGTATGAAGCAGAAAACTCAATCGCTACTTTGCCGAGGTCTGGTCCTCCGCGTTCAACATCTCAAGAGGAAGATGCTGCCATTGTTAATCATGCCAGAGAGCATCCGTTTGTTCCAGCGACGCATATTTACAGACACCTGAACCTTCGTTGTAGCGCAAATACAGTGAACAACAGACTTCACGAGGCAGGGTATTTTTCTTGCCGTCTAGCTATAAAACCTGCATTGACGATTGAGCATAAAGAGGCGCGGATGGGATTTGCCTTGCAATACTTGCCGCAGGAGGAAGAATTCTGGAGAAAAGTTGTGTACTGTGGCGAAAAAACATTTTCAACAGATAGTCATGGTTCCCTACATTGTTGGAGGCAGCGCGGAAAACGCTATGAAGAAGGAAATGTTTTCCCGAGCAAACGTAGTGGTCACATCAATCTCGGTGTGTGGGGCTGGATGTCTGGCTATGGTGTCGGAGAATTGACCCAAGTAGATGGACGCTTTACTGGACAGCAATATTGCCAGATACTGGAAGAGGTGCTGCTACCCGGTGTTCGTGCGTATCTGGTTCCAACACCGGAACCATTTTACTTAATGGAAGATAACAGTCCCATTCATAGGAGTAACGTTGTGAGAGTGTGGTACGAAGATCACCCAGAGATTATTAATCCAATTCTGCCACCACGTTCTCCTGATTTGAATCCGATTGAAAACCTTTGGGCAATAATGATTAACGAATGGGAGCAACGTAATGAAAGAACATTTGAAGCACTTTTAGCTCACACGAGGAATAGTTGGGAGAGCTTACGCCGAACACCAAACATTCCCTACAATCTGGCCTCTTCTATGCCGCAACGATTGCAAGAAATTATTGATGCTGGAGGAAGCTACACGAAATACTGATGTTAAAGCCATGACGTAAATGTGTATCGAATATATATTTATGTCAATATAGAATTTTATTATGTGTTTATGTTTGACATCTATAAAAGTATATATTGTGACCATGAAAGAACTTTACTTATCCTTAGTTAGAATCTTTTCTTGCAATGTCTACGCTCGTAGAGATGATAATATATGCATTGTTGAAACAAACTATGAGAAGGTAATAGTTTCAGGAAAAAAATAAAAACTGGCAACATCGAGGTCATCGCATGTTTATGGGAATTGTCATATGATATGCTACCAATAAACTCTTTGGGATATTTGCCAAATTAGTCGTTCTGTATAGTCTACAGCAGTGGTTCCCAAACTGTGTTCCGCGGAACCCTGGGGTTCCACAGAGGCTTAACAAGGGTTCCGTGACACGTTTTCTAATCAGTCTAATCAGGTCTTAACATTAAGGTCTAATTAAGGTCCTAATATGTATACATAATTTTACCTTGTGGCTTTTTGTTAAATAATATTTTATATTCTTATTCTGACTTGAAATGGCACCATCGTGGATTTGGGATCGCTAAATATTTTTCGCTAAAATTAAAATCTGCTAAGTACTGTATATGTAAATAAATTTTCGCTACTCGGCTACTGAGCGTGTAATTTGGCAGATTTTAATTTTAACGATTTTATAAAAGACTGGTTCTATTAGTACCAGTGGTGTAGTCGTAATTTCTTCAGTGGGGTAACGCAACAACAATTTTTCTTATACAGCGTTTCTATAAAATTCTACAGCGTTTTTGCATTTTATGTACATTCCCAAAAACACGTTGAAATTGAAGGGGTTAGGAAAGAAATATAGTTAGAAAGAGTATGTATTACAAAAATGTTCAGTAGAAGCAGCAAAAAATATAAAAAATATAAAAAATATAAAGTAAAATAAAACCAGTGGGGTAACGCCGTTACCTTGCGTTACCCCCGGACTACACCACTGATTAGTACTGTTTTAAAATAAATATCATATAAATTCTGTCATATTATTTATGACAAATTTTAATATATATATTTTACTCGAGAGAATTTAACTGTAATTAATTTTGAGCAATATGTTTTCGCTAAAATTAAAATTTTCTAAGTTACCAGTTGATTTGATGTGTACTTGTTTCGTAAATAATTGTGAACCACTCAGTATAACTATAGCCGTTGGCGTGATGCACTGTCAAGTTAATTTCTGATAGGCTTTATTTACTCAAGTGTTTTCAGTGTAAAAATTTGCAGTGTGTTCATCACTAAAATCTGTAAGTTTTGTTGCTCGATAAATATTTTACAGCTCTAAGTCTAATATATATATATATATATGGAGTTGGGGTTCCGCGAAATAAAAACAAGTCTGTAAGGGTTCCGACAGTTAGTAAAGTTTGGGAACCACTGGTCTACAGTATATATTGAGACGGTATAATGTAATGCCCAGCTAATATTATAATGACTAGGATTGCTCCATAACCATCCCAACATCCCGAAACTTGCTCATTCTGCTTCTTAATCATTTGTATTTTAAACACTAAACTGTAGAAGAAGTGACGTAATAATGGATGTCATTGATTGGGTTAGAGCAGTTATGTGCACCAATCCGAACACACCTCCGCTGCCATAAGGACTGCCCATTTTATACCTAACAGACTAGCTTGGGACGAGACAGAGGCGTGAGACTTCTTGTAAGCACTGTACAAACCCATCTCCTGGTCAAATCCTGACAACGCTAATGATAGAAATAAATAACCTACTTAGAAAAAATGTTACGTTTCCTGGTTTTTTAAATAATTACTGAACATGCTTAATTATTATGCTAATTAGAACGATAGCATTACCCATATCATTTCAGTGAGAAAGAATAGAAACTGTAGTTGGCTGGCTCCGAAGCTAGGAATCCGCCAGCTCCGAAATCCTTAGTTGGAACGAGCCAAGTAATTTTCTTAAATGTGCTTCAGAACTGGACTGGAGTTGCTGGAGCTAGAGTTCTGGAGCTGCTTCACTTCACAGGTTATAAAAAAGAACATGTTCCTATGCACGTGAATGAAAACAGATCAGTATCAATATTTTCCACTTTAATTTAACTAGTGTGGTTATTGCACTTCTGCATTCACAGTAAATCAAAGAAAATAAAAGCTAAGGTCATACAATATATAGTGGCACAAATTTAAGAACTGTCCAGTTTTTAGGGGTTTCGGAGCTGGAGCTGGAAGTAGGATTAAATAAAAATAGTTGGATCTGGAGCGCTGATCAGGAGCTACTCCAAAGTAAGAATTACTAGAGATAGATCTGGGAATCTTCTTCAGATCCGGGAGGAGCCGGTGCTAAGTCCTTGGGGCCGCGCCATTGCACCCGGAATATTACCAACTATACTAAAAGCGAAAGATTTCACAAATTCACTTGCACTATTCGTTCTTTTGCAATGGAGGAATGAAGAGAAGCTTATACAAATTCATTTGTCCATGTGGATTATTTAAATAGACTTCAAATCTTCGCGCAAAGGAAGACTGGATTACACAGTTCAATGCATTCAATTAAACCCACACCATCATACGCCATGACTGCAAAGTATCGCTTGACGACTCAGTTGTGGCTGATGAAGCATCCAGAAGAATTTAACAAATTCATCAACCACTTTTCAGTCTTTTTTGACATTTCACGAATTGCATATTAATGCAAAATGGGTATCCATACAATCAATTCAATTTCACTTTAATTTGTAAAGATAATTTATGGACACCTTGTATTCATAAGGATTCCCTTTGATTTCGTTCGCCAAATTCCCCATCCCCCCCTTCCCACTTCCCTCTCACCTTTTACGTGGAACATGGAACAACCAGACGTATTTCACACCCCCATCATGATGGGCATTAAGAAACTATATCATTGAATGAACCTAATGAGTAGCTAAAAGAAATAAAAGATATTTCACTGCAAAAGCATTCGTTCGTGTGGCTGGGCCTCACTTTTTACCCCTTAACACTGCTGCGTAAGAATTCACTATAAGATCAAATGAGTACAAATAAGATACATGGAAACCAAGTTCACATAAATTCTTTAGTTATATATTTTTGTCTTTACGTCCTAAAACTCAATCACCGGAAATTTTCCACACTTTTAACCGAACCAGCACGCTTTTATTTTACATTTTTTCTCCCTATTTGGGCTTTCTCTCACCTGCTTCTTCCATCAAAGGAGCGTATATTAAATTACCTTGTTTCTGAGAGAACCCAGCGTGCTTCAAAGGTTCTTCTAAACCAAGGAAGAAGATGAAGGAATATCGATTTAGAATATGATGAAATATGAAAATTATATACTTGTAGTTCTTTATTTTTATATATATATATATATATATATATATATATATATAATATAAACCATAATGGTTATTTATGGTTATAATGGTTATATAAATAGCCATAAATTGTTTCTTATACCTTTCAATATTAATTCTACCAAACTCAAATAAGTATCCTTGTAGCAGAGATAATTCTTCTTAGCATATTAACATACAGTTAAGGTAAGATAAAATAGATAACAGTAAAAATATGGAGTACCTTTCCCAAGCATTCTATAAAGTACTAGGACACAGCTTAATATAGAGGTAATAAGTTTTTGTGTCATGGCATTGCCTAGGCCCTAGGTTATAAGATTGTAAAAGTTACTTTAAAAAGTAATAAAATTAAATTAATTACTTTGTTCCTAAAGTAACACAATTACAATTACTTTTCTAAAGTAAGTGAATTACTTAATTTCACATTACTTAAAAGCTTCAAAATAAAGGTAAAATCATTCTGCGTGGCAAAAAGTACTTGATTCTTTGAATAAAGGTGACGTATAACATTCAACGATCTGCATGAGCAAAATTACCTATTCGCTGTTCCCAATTAAATCTCGGTGAATGAACTGAAATATACTTTACTTTATGATGAAGTTGTGAATGAAAAGGTGTTCCCAACTTTTAATGTACAGTTATTGATTAAGTGCTGTGCACAAACGTAATGACAGAATATTATAAGGTAATTAACCATTAGATACCGTTAATAACGTACAGCGTCTGTCGTGTTTTATATATATATATGTGTGTGTGTGTGTGTGTATATATATATTAGTTGTAGATTAGATTTTTAGTTACAACAGCACACTTTGAAAGCTGTATTGTGAGTGAACGTTGTACACAAAGACGTCCTAACTTTTAGATTCCGGCTAGACAATATCAAGTTTTGCCGCAGCGAAACCATTAATAAAAAAATTATTTAATATGAAATTAATTTACCATAAAATTGTAATTACATTTCTGGTATAACTATTACATTTTCGAAGTAATTGAATTAGTAATTAGTGGCTCAAAATATAATTAATTACGCTGTTCAACAAAGTTTTTCTCCTTTTGATGAATTTGTGTGATTCTTATATTCTTTTTTAACACTGACAACGAAAATGAAAACAGATTTTTTCTATCACCCACAGTTTTTGAGGGATTTGCAATTTAAAAACCTTTGAAGTCGAAAGAGCATTCCTCAGTTTGCATCATAATACGAGATTTAGTGTTAGTTATTTATTTTGTATAAAATCTTTATATTTTGCATATTACACTGGTATGCATCAATTTTGCTGTCAAGGGTTTTGGAAGTGATTCTTATAGAGCTTTTCCTGCTGATTTCGAATCTGCAATCCGTTTTTCTCAATCAGCTCAGGTTATCCGGCTATGGCCTCATAAGTAAAATAGAATTTTTCGTGATTTTGTCAAAGCGGAATTGGAACAGTAACATCTATCATCACTTGTTTCACTTGTATAATATCTTTTTTTACTTTTCAGGCATATAGATAAAATATTTCATAATGAATAGAGCGTGTAAAAATGATCCCAATAGATTCTGCTACATATGTGGGACGGTTACCATGCCAAATAACCAGTCCCAAATCACTAAATTTGTGAAGACAATGTATAGAGCATACTTTGGAATTAAGCGAGGGGACCAGGACAAAAATTTCGCCCCTCATATGTGCTGCAAGACGTGCATTGAAAATTTGAGAAGATGGAGCAAAGGCAGAGCGAAATCTTTGCCTTTTGGAATTCCCATGATTTGGAGAGAAGGAAAGGATCACGTGACAGATTGCTATTTCTGCATGACAAACCTCCAAGGTGGGCTTATAAATTTTTTTCTTAAATATTTTGAAATCCTCGTATGAAACTTGACATAATATTCACCATAATGTAATATTCACCATATATAGCATAATATTCACCATAATGGTAATCATACATTTACATATATATATTGTTATAGAAAATACATTTACACATACATATTGTTATACAAGTTACATTTACATATACAATGATTGTATATTTTCTTTCTTTTTCATTCATATTGTCCCCGAAGGGACAATATGAATGAAAAAGAAAGAAAATATACAGACTCCATCGACCTATTTCATATCTTACAGACCGCAGCCTTCCCTCACGAGCCGCCACTGTCTGAATGCTTCTTCTATTTCATATGCAAGTTTTATATCCATGTTTCTGTGTTTCTGTTTTCAGGAGTTAACAAGAAGAATAAACACATTGTTGTATACCCTGACATTCCTTCTGCTATGAGACCTATACCCCATGGTCCTGGAATTCCAATACCCGACCCACCTCAAACCCTGGACTTCGATGATTCTGATGATGAATCAATGACCAATGCCAATGACCAGTCCCAGTCGTATATACCTCAAAATACCGCTTCAAATGAGCCAAGGCCTCTCAACCAGGCCAAATTTAATGATCTTACCAGGGATTTAGGACTTTCCAAATTAGCTGCCGAGATCTTGGGCTCACGACTTCGAGAGGACAACTTGCTGGCTCCGGGAACAACATTCTCCTGGTATAGGAAACGAGAGGAAGAATTCCGCAAGTTTTTTGCAGTGCACGAAAATACCTCTTCCTTAGTGTACTGCTGCAATGTTGAGGGGCTAATCGAATCCTTGGGCCTGCCATATAACGCATCAGAATGGAGGCTATTTATAGACTCGTCTAAACGAAGTTTGAAAGCAGTACTTCTCAACATTGGGAATAGGGTTGCATCAGTCCCTGTAGCACATTCCGTACAACTTACTGAGAGCTACGATAACATGAAAATTTTACTGGATGCTCTCGTATACGACCAACATAACTGGAGGATCTGTGGAGATTTGAAGGTAATACTAATATCATAAGTAAACTATTGCTATTGACTATGTTGTTTTTCCAAAGGTTATTTGAGAGCGTATAAGAAAACTTAACTTCCCCAGAAGTGATACAGTCCAATGCATAGATTTTTTTATCTGATAGAACAAATTCTCTAAATTCTTTAAATATTTTCATTTTTTTTCAGATTGTGGCATTTGTATTGGGAATGCAAGGGGGATACACGAAATACCCATGTTTCCTCTGCAAATGGGATAGCCGAGCGGATGAGAAGCACTATGCACAGCGTGAATGGGCATCCAGAGAGAATTTTGAACCTGGGTCGCATAATGTCGTTTCAGTGCCCCTTGTACCACCAACAAAAATTTTGCTCCCACCACTTCATATTAAGCTGGGCTTGATGAAAAATTTCATCAAATCAATGAATAAGGAGGGTTCAGCATTCCGATATCTCGAGAGTAAATTTCCTCATATATCTGATGCTAAACTAAATGCTGGGGTTTTTGATGGTCCTCAAATTCGAACTTTGATCAAGGATACTCAGTTCGAAAACGCAATGACTCCAACTGAGAAGAATGCCTGGCAGGCATTCAAATCAGTTGTCACTGATTTTCTTGGCAAGCGTAGAAGTCCAGAATACGAGTCCGTTGTCGAAAACTTGATGGAAGCTTTCAAAGCTCATGGTCGCGCATGTCCATAAAAATGCACTTTTGTGGTCCCACTTGGACTATTTTCCTGAAAATTGCGGGGATTATAGTGAGGAACAGGGTGAACGATTTCACCAAGATATCAAAATAATGGAAGAGAGGTACCAGGGAAACTGGGATATCAATATGCTGGCAGACTATTGCTGGTGTTTGAAGCGAGACGTGCCCGAAGAAAAACACAGACGGAAAGCCAAAAAAACTTCATTCCTTCCTCAATAAACTTTTTTCCATATTCATTGTATGAATAAAAGTATTTATTCACTCATGTTTTCATTTTTCACGAGTGTTCTTATAATATTACTCGTATCTACAGTGTTTAAGCTAAAAAATCAATAAATTTGTGGGTAAAATTGGACTTATAATAAATGGCCAATAGAGAAAAAACCTGACCTGATTGAGGAAAACCAATGTCATTTTCGAATTCAGCATGGTCGAATTATATAATATGAGTTGAAAAAACCCTCACAGCAGACAAAAACATTTAATATGCATACCAGTGTTATTATTTATATTTACACGTTTATATATAATATGCATATATTTGTTAAGTACACTGCATATATACATCATAACATGTAAATATATATATATAATATATATATATATATATACAGGGTGGGCCGAAAGTCTGGATCCATAGGAAAATATTTATTTTAATACATAAATTACAACAAATGGTAAATACTTAAAATGAATATCAACTTTAACTCGTAAATGCGTATCCGTGATACTGTACAGTAGTTCGTACTCCAGTATAAATACTCAAATACTTTTTTATTTCAGCCAAGAAATGGCTTCGAATCTAACAACAGAAGACCGGGTAGAACTTGTGCTCATGTACGCAAGACAGGGCGCTACACACAGAGAAGTTGCTACCGAATTCAATAGAAATCATCCTGATAAGCATCCAGTAACACATGCGACTGTTGGCAAGTTTGTTTAAACGTTTCAAAGAAACAGGAAGTGTACATGATCGACGGCGTTCTGGTCGTCCAAAAACTGCAACTGATGAAAATACCTCTGCAATGGTATGTGAAACTTTAACGAATAGTCCAGTAAAGTCAACAAGAAGATTATCAAATGAAACACGCATCTCGAGAACGTCAATTCGAAGAATTATTAAAAATCATAAATTCCATCCCTAAGTGTCTTGATGTCAGAGGCCGCCAATTTGAGCATTTGTTATAATTTGTTGTTTATACTGGAGTACGAACCACTGTACAGTATCACGGATACGCATTTACGAGTTAAAGTTGATATTCATTTTAAGTATTTACCATTTGTTGTAATTTATGTATTAAAATAAATATTTTCCTATGGATCCAAACTTTCGGCCCACCCTGTATATATATATATATATATATATATATATATTATATATATATAATATATATTATATAAAATGTTAATTACTTTTTTCACGCGATGTATGCCATTCCTTAAAATGTTCAAACAAGCAAAAGCCTAGCTTTTAATCGTATCATCATTTCGTAAGCGTCAGACACTTCACATCGTTTTTCTCTATGAAAAGTGATTTAGTGTATTGTAATGATGTGAACGCTCTCATGGAGGCAATTGGTCGAGAACACAATCCAAGGAATGGAGGTTTTTGTCGATTCATCAAAGTTGAGTTTGAAAACAATATTATTGCACAACGGTAATGTCTATCCTTCGGTTCCGATTGCACATAAAGTTCATATGAAGGAATCATATGACAATATGCAATTACTTTTGAAACATATTGGCTGTGATAAACACTGCTGACATATCTGTGGTGATCTCAAAGTGATTGTACTTCTCCTCGGCTTACAGTTAGGATACACAAAGTTCTCTTGTTTCCTCTGCGAGTGGGACAGCCGAGCTAAGGGGAGTCATTATACACAGAAAGAGTGGCCACTTCGACAAAATTTGGTGACAGAACAGAAAAATGTTGCCCATCAACTCCTAGTAGATCCAGCAAAAGTTTTCTTACCACCTCTCCATATCAAACTTGGTTTGATGAAAAATTTTGTAAAAACCATGAATAAAGATGGACCTGGATTTCTACAGTATATCTAAAACAAAAGTTCCCTACAATCAGCGAAGCGAAAATCAAAGAAGGCAGTTTTGTGGGCCAACAGATCAGAGAAATAATGAAAGACACTGCATTTGATGAATCTCTTAATGAGGTTGAAAGAACAGCATGGAAAGCTTTTAAAGAAGTGACAACGAATTTCCTCGGCAGCGTCAAATCAGAAAATTATGCTTCCTTGGTGGAGCAAATGCTTAGTGGTTACCAAGACATGGGGTGTAACATGCCTTTGAAAATGCATTTCCTGCACTCCCACCTGGACTTCTTCCCATCAAAAGCGGTACCAAGGAAGATATAGTCCCAGTATGTTGGTCGACTACAGTTGGACACTTCTAAGAGAAGCCCCTAGTACTAGTTATGAGTGAAAATCAGCTGCCAAACATTTTAGGTAAGGTACTTTTCTTTTTTGCACGATTAAATATACCAAAAAAAGTAAAATTATATGCAAATTTTCATTTGCATTTCCTTCGAAATTGGTGGGTGATAGCAAACGTATGTTTACAAATTCATAATCAGCTTAAAAAGGTACATTGGAATCACATACATTCATTCGAAGGAGAAAAAAGTTCTATTTTGTTGTTCATTGTTATCGGTAATTCAATTACTCGTAATTACTTAATTTTCAACTCTGGTTAAAGTCTTACCAAAATTCATGCAGTGAATGGAAAGTCTTCGATTTCACAAATTACAAGGGAGCTGTTCCTTTATTGTTGAGTGGTTCATTGAGTAAAAAAAGTAGGGTCATTGAGTAAGAAGCGTAGGGTCATTGAGTAAGAAGAGTAGGATCATTGAGTAAGAATGGTTAAGAGTGAGAATGAGGATGAAGAATAAAAGTTTCAAGTTGATTAATGATTGAGCATCGGAGCAGTTCAGACAGAGAGTAGAATTTTCCTGTTTGTGAAATCTTAAATTACTGATTTACTAAATTTAAATTTGCAATAAATAGGAATTATTTGTATATTGCGGTGAGTGAAATGGAATTCTTAGTGCAAATATAAATTTAATAATTGTGTAGGTTATATCTGTGTAATACTAAACTCTAAAGAAAGTGAAACTGGTTAATTATTATAATAACTGTATATTCATTATTATATGAAAGAGTAGTGAGCTAATTGGGTTGAGTTAAACTGAAAGAGGGAAAAAGTCTTCGATTGAGCCACGTTCATATAGAGTGTGAGGCATTGAAACGTTAAGCTATGTATTCATCAGGTTCATGAAATAATAATCGTAGTTATGAATATGTTCTGTTATACAGTTAAGGAGTTCGGGGTTGCAGGTGTTTCGATAAATCGACCATTGACTTGTCCGTGGGTTGGTGTGTGACGATTACACACCCCACACTAAGGATGGTAACGTGACCAATGATACTTTAACTATTAGTTCAACTTTTCCACTAAACCACAACTAAGTAAATTAATGTTTTTATCGTTGTAATAATAACTTCAGAATTTAACCTATTCCCATTAATATAAATTGTTTTTGATCACCTGAAGATCAGGGCCCCCATCCTTCTCTAGTTAGCCTTACAAGGCTAACTAATGAAAATATCATGACCTAACCTAACCAAACGTTAGGTCAACTGTAAGCCCTTGACGATTGGTTAGGTTAGGTCGTGATATTTTCGTTAGTTAGCCTTATAAAGCTAACTGAAGAAGGCTGGGGGCCCTGATCTTCAGGTGATCCATTGTTTTTATTATGGAACACCAAAATTTTTATACTTTTAATCTTATGTTTAGAGATTACTTTAACTTTACACTTACGTTATATAATTCAAGAGACAAGGTTAATCCTTGACCGAAAGTCAAGGAAGCCTTCAAAAACAATGTAACTTCGCGCGTGACAGAAGATTCACGTCGTCGGCCCCAGTCGAAAATGAAGTTGGTCCTCTGCTATCAACTCATCCCAATACAGGCTTTGCTTCCCACGGGCTCGAATAGAGAATTTGAAATGAAAATAACAAGGGAGAGCAAAACGATCTTAAGATGGACAAACTTCTTCCAACGACTCTGTCTGACTCTTCTTGACGCAATCTTCTAACTGTGATGATGGGTTGCCTTTTTCATCCAGCAGATTTTGCTTGTTCCATTTGCTTGCCATGTTATGTCTTTTAATTATCTACGAACCTTAAACTTAGAAGAAGGTAATTAATACATGATTTCAATAATTTTTATAATTTCCTACCTCTTCTACAGTATTGAACTAACTTTATTGGCCTATTTTCTAATATTAAATTGCTTACTTGTATAGATCTGATATTATTTTAAAACTAATTTGTCTTTAGGAACATGATTGGGCAAGACCAGAGGTGGGTATCACGTGACAAACAAACCTATGCCTGATTAGTTGAACGTGAATACGAGTATGAACAAAACTAAACCTGTTGTTCTGGTTTCGTGGTTCATGTCACATATTCTTATCGAAATTCAAGATAGACCATTTCCTACCTTTTACAATCCATTTATTAAACCTAACTTGCATTTATACATTATGAATTATTCTATATGCATTAATAAATCCCGATTTCATAAATTTTGTGGTGCTTATCTAATTCATAATTACTGATAAACAGGACTCGCCAAAAAACAGTTAATCGTAGAGCCAAACATTCACTGTAGTCCGTTTCATGAAAATAGCGTTACGCTTTTCCTTACATCAAAGTGACATTATATGCGAAATGTACAAACCTTTCAACTACCTCTCTCCTTGCAATTTCTGTGTGTTCATTTTGAACCTGTTAACAGCCGCCCTGTTCCATAGTTATCTTTGCGTTTATTTATGTAACTAAAATTTGAAATGTTATGAATTGACCGCTTAGCAGACAAGAATTTTTAATTACTGTATATCCATTTCACGCTTTGTTCTTAGTGAGATTCTCCAATGATGTGATATATCACGACCTTTAAACGCACGAGGCATCTTTAAGCAACTGCAGATTTTGTCGGCGTTCGACGCGTTCTCTTTCGAAAATTTACACAATCCTTACACATAAACAGTCCGGTGACATTTCTTGGTGTTCATTTTATTCTTTCATGATTCAACATATACAGGGACAATATTGAACAGTAACGTATCGTCGCCGGTAAAACCAAGGTAAATACACTAAATTAAACTCTATCTTGAAATTACACTGACATTATTACATTGTTTAAAAAAAAAAATTCTCTTCGAGTAATGGCGGCCTTAAAAAAAATCCAATGCTGAAAGTGGTACCGCGAAGCATATAAACTTATTTTCGGTAATTAAAACTTTTAAAATGAAAAATTCTCCGTATAATAAAATGGTTAAAAAAATATTATTACTTCAAATGTGCTTTTAATGAACGCCATTTCGGGAAATCTAAAACTTTATTTTAGATTAAAAGTTGAACGTGAACGTGAAATTCTTTGGTTTATTGCGAAAAATGGAATAAAACTGCGACATCGATTAACCCTCAAAAAAGAGGAGAAATGTATATGAAATGCATCCACGCTTGTTTTAGCGTTTGGATTTATCTCTATGTATACAGTCAATTCGGAAAGTACTGTTGCGAAATTTCGTGTTTCGTACCAATATTTATCGGTAATAAATGTGGAGTTTCACGATGTAGGACTTTTTGAATCGATTGTAATGCGTGTTAGGCAAAATGGAATGTTTTTAGTATTGTAGAATTTAGCATCAGGGAAAGCTGCTGATGAGATATATGATATATCAGGTGTTACCCCAAAAAATCCTATTTCTAAATAAATATTGTCAGCTAAAAATAGGGATCTATAAACAGACAAACACAATAAATACGTAAAACAAAGGAGTTTATTAACCTTAATTAAACAATATGTTCAGTGTAATCGCCATTTTTTCTAACACAATATTCAACCTTACACAAATGTTTGGCATAATTTTCGGAAATACAGTAGCTCAGATGGGCTCATAGACTTTGGTTTTCAGGTCTTCAAATGTCTTAGGAATAGATCTGTCTTTTATGTAACCCCCACTAAAAAAAATTCAGGATGTGAGATCAGGCGAGTAGTTGGGGGGGGGGGGGGGCATTCGACTGGAAAGATTAGTTGCTCAGAAAAATGCTTCCTCAAAATGTTGCGAGTTTCAATAAACAACATACGGTTTTAATATAGAATATTTATTAATTATTATGTAATGAAAGATTAGAGATGTATAGGTATAAGTATATGGATATAGGTGTATACGGATTAAAAATCCCAATCTGTTGTTTTACTGAAGAAGTCCCAATAATGAAATATACATACACTATAAAATAACGGACAGATAATAGCGGACAATTTCTGGACACACACACACACACCACACACACACACACACACTTACAAACACGGTTAGGTAGACCAGCCATGAGTGGATCCTAGGGTCTTTGTTTTTCTGTATACACACTTTAAATACTTATAAAGGCAGTGTTTATTAAAATACATTTCATTTTCAAAATGTAATAGAATCTACAGACATTATTTAATTGTTTTGTCAACGCCTGTTTTCAAACTGACGTCCGTTCTGGTCCAGGCACTGCTGATAACGCGAAGCAATGGAATCGCAAACATCACGAAACATTTCGTTTGGTATTTGTGTGCATTCTCGTTCAATGGCTGCTCTCAATTCAGCGACTGTTGCAGGTTTTATAGCGTAGACTTTGTCTTTTAAGTATCCCCATAAAAAAAAGTCTAGTGGTGTGAGGTCTGGTGAACGCGGAGGGTATTCTACGAAACCCCTTCGTCCAATCCACATCCACATCGTGCCAAGTACCACTCGCAATACTCCACTCTTCGGTCCGGATCATCATCTTCATTAATAGCATGGACTAATCTTGGAATGTAACTTTTCCATTGACAGCGCTTCAAAATGCGTTGGACAGACGATTCTGAAATTCCTACCTCACGACTCGCTTGCCGCACAGATTTTCTTGGACTTTGGTGATACGTTTCCAGTACTCTTTCTTGCTTTGTGGGGCTTGTCGATGTCCGTGGTCTTCCGGAACGCTTCTTGTGGACATTCTGAACAGTTCCATCGGCTTCAAACTTATCTCTAATTCGAGTGATGGTAAGTCGCGTTGGTGGATCTGTTTGAAACTCCCTCCTAAACTGTCTTTGCACTTCAACTGCGTTTTCACACTTCCAGTAGCATTTTAGAATGAATTTCCTTTGTTCAAAGCTTAGTCTGACTGCCATTATTAATTCTAATGGGTTTCACTTGGAAAGAAAGAAACATCAATTGAGCTATCAGCTGTTAAAGTGTGTATACATTTTTTTGGGACGCCCTGTATATGTATGTGTGTGTGTTACGCGCGTAATGTGGCTAATTGCCTGATGTTGACATAAGGCAAGATATTGCGTAATATGCACATTAGAAATTTGCCTTAGGTTAAGTTGTGTGTTTTTCCGCGTGTTTGCATTTGACTCAGAAAAACACCTAACCTAACCTAAGGCAAAGTTCTAACGTGCACATCAGGTAGTTATCCACATTATGCGTAACATACAAGTATATAAAGAGAGAGAGAGAGAGAGAGAGAGAGAGAGAGAGAGAGAGACACACACACACACAGACACAGACGAGACGAGACGAACCCAAAAAAAGTAGAAGAAAAGTTAGAAATAGCAATGAAAAAAAGAACACTGAAACCTTATCCATGCTTACACTTATAGACGTATAAAACTTTTACACATGCATAGTAGGAATAGTAAAGTATAGCACAAACAAGGTTCTCTTCCTCCTTCGCCAGCCACTGCTGATAGAAAATAGTGGTGACAGGATTTATAGGTAAGTATTGAACTGAATTGAATAGGCCTAACCTTTATTAATAATAAAATAAATCCATTGGTTTTACAATTTACAATGACAAATAATTGTGAAGCCGACTATTTATTTTATTTCATTTGACCCTTAAGCTTTTGGCTTTACTGGGCTCTTATTGAAAATAAAACATAGTTATTATTAATAATAAATATTATTAATAGTTAAAGTATGTATTAATCTTAAATTATCATTATCGATATGACAAATGCAAGGTCATTACTGAAAGTATTATACCAATACCATACAAAGAAATCAGTATTACACATGAAAGATAAGAACTGAACGATCACACGTAATGTCTCTAACCCTAGATTACACATGAGAAATTAATAAACAATCGTAATGTACATTAATCCTAGATTTTTATTAGTCTGCCATTATTAATCGGGATTTCAACTTGGTTTTAATCGAATTTACATTCCCAATATTTTTTATATCAGCATTTAAATCATTCGATAGTTTCAGTCCTATGAAAATGGGTAGTTTTTGAGATGATGACAATCTAAATTGAGGTATAACATGCTTTGATCTATTTCTGGTCGGATACGAGTGGATTTCTTGGAGTTAAAAAAATATTTATTTACCCATTGTAAGTTAATGATTTTGTTCTTACACTTGTAAATAAAAATAAAATGTGCCAGTTTGATTACATCATTGAGCTTTAGTAATTTTAGCTCTTTAAATATAATAACTTCTGTTATGTTGCCATAATAAAATATTACAGTTTGTTGTTACAATTTAACTATTTATTTTGAATAACTTGGCTGGCCCTTAATCTTTAGGCTTTACTGGGCTCTCAGATTAATTAGAGATGAAATACATGATATACTGTATAAGTCATGTTTAAATTATGATTAATACACAAACGAACTGATAATGGAAATATAGTATACTATATATTAATTTTAATTTATTATTATTACCATGAAACAAATGCAGACAGTCATTTTTGTAGATATGATAGCAATACAGTACAAAGAAATGATAGTTAAATACGAGAAATGAACAAGTAATACAGTAATGTACTTTTTAATTCTAAATTTTTATTGGTATTCCACTATGAAAATGCTTACAAGCTATTGAGAAGGTGAAGTAAAAAACTTATTAGAAAAAGTAAGCACAACTATTAGCTATATATAGTGAACCAAATTAAATGAAATCCGAAGAATTCTATAATTATGTTAGGAATAAAAAAGTAGCTTCGCTCATAGGCGAAAACAACGAAAATATTTACGATGACTTACAAATGACGGAAGTTTTAAATAAATTCTTCGGATCACCTGAAGATCCGTCACCCGAGCCTTTTTTAGTTAGCTTTATAAGGCTAACTGACAAAAATATCACGACCTAACCTAACCAATAGTCAAGGGCTTACAGTTGACCTAACGATTGGTTAGGTTAAGTCGTGATATTTTCGTTAGTTAGCCTTATAAAGCTAACTAAAAAGGGCTGAGGTGACGGATCTTCAGGTGGTTCAATCCTTCTCTTCCGTCTTCACTAACAAAAATGTGAACAACATTCCTGTTCCTGTAATCATGCTCAGTGATGATCATTTAAAGCTTCACGATTTTACCATTAGTGAAAGTGAAGTACTCTTGTCCACAGGTAAAATTAATCCTAATAAAACTCCTGGTCCAGATAAGCTCTTCCCTAAGGTACTTAAAGAAGTGAACTGCGCAGTAGTCCCTCCTCTCACATACAGCGGACAATTTCTGGGGGGACACACACACACACACACACACACACACACACACACACACACTCAAAGAAAGAGTTTACCAGAACAACCCAAAGACTTTGGAGGAGCTGAAATCATCGATTGCACGTCAAATCGGCGACATTCCGACAGAGGTTCTCCACAGCATGGTATCGAATTTTGGGATGAGGTTGCGAAAAATCGTCGAAGTGGAGGGACAGCACATCGAACACATTGTGATATAAATGGCTTGAGATGCTGATTTGAATAGTGTTTGAACTATCTTTGTATTCTCAATAGTTTTGGTGAAATAAACATGGTAGGTACCTTTTGGGCCACCCTGTATATATTCAATAATAAATCGTTAGTCTGGAGAAGTTCCACCCGATTGGAGACTTGCAAACATTACACCAATATTTAAAAAAGGGGACAAACCGCATCCAGGAAATTATCGTTCCATCAGCCTGACTTCAGTAGTTGGTAAGCTTATGGAGAAGATCGTTCAGGACAGAATAGTTAATCACTTGGAAATTAATAAATTAATCAAAGAATCTTAACACAGCCTTCGATGTAAGCGTTCTTGTCTTACTAATTTGCTCGACTTCTTTAACCCATGAAGGACCATTGGCAGATTTTTCTACCAGCAAAAATCCGTTTACAATTTTTCTGGTCCTTAATGGGTTAATGTCATAGGCTGACCATACGTACCGTTTTGAACGGGACAGTACCGTTTTGTATGGGTTTTTGTATGGGTTCTGTCACTGAAGAATAATTGTAAGCTCAATATGTTTATGTACTTACTTTTTCATGAATACAGAATATTACATAACCCCCGTCCCTTTTTTGCCATCCCAATGTCCCGTTTTTGTCTCAAGGAAATATGGTCAGCCTAGTTAATGATACTGTAAATATATATGACGAGAGTAAAACACTAGATATCATATATTTCGATTTTCCAAAAGCGTTGATAAAGTGCCACATAGAAGATTATTAGCTAAATTTCATTCTCATAGAATTGATGGTAATGTTCTCAAATAGATCCAAAATTGGCTTAGTGGACGTAAACGAAGAGTGGTCATTAATGGCAAAGCGTCTAACTGGAAAAGTGTAACTAGCGGAGTGCCTCAGGGATCAGTTCTGGGACCAGTTATTTTCATTATTATATCAATCACATCGACTTGGGAATTAACAGTAATTTCAAAATTTGCGGGTGATACCAAACGAGGGGGACGAAAAAAATCAGCGGCAGAACGTTTGCAGATTGAAGAAGATATTAATAAATTACTCGAGTGGGCACAAATGTAGCAAATGAACTTTAATATAGATAAATGTAAAACGCGGCATATCGGTAGAAACAATATTGAAGAAAAGTATTTTATGCGCGACAAAACACTAACGAGTGTTACGGAAGAGAAAGAATTAGGTATTATTGTTGCCGACACTTTTAAACCGAGTAAGCAATGTATTGAAGCCGTCAGAAAGGCAAATAGAATCTTAGGATTTATTGGTAGATCGTTTGAATTTAAGTCGGAGAAAACATATAATTCCTTACTACGTCCCTACCGGGAATACTTCGTTCAATTCTGGTCCCCATTTTTACGACAGGACATAGAAAGATTGGAGAAAGTGCAGCAATGGGCTACTATGATAATTCCAAGACTAAGAAACAAGTCATACGCTGGCCGTTTAGAAACTTCAAATTTATTCTCGCTTGTAAAAAGGCATATTCGAGGAGATTTGATCCAGGTTTTTAAAATGATTAAAGGTTTTGATAATATTTGAAAATATTTCACCTTCAAGAATGCAGATAGAACTCGGTGTAATTGTCTGAAATTACTGGGTAAACATTTTAATTTTAATGAAGCTAAACATTTTTTTCTTCAATCATACAGTTAATGTGTGGAATGGATTGCTAACCAGCGTAGTTCAAAGTAATTCGATCGAATCCTTTAAGAAAGAAACTAGATGCTTATCTCGCCTTAAACCCCAAACTGAAAGCATTTGTTAGCACGTAGAAATAATGTAAAATTTTTACTTGGATATTCCCTCCTCTGTATTTTAAAATTTTAACCTTAGCTTTAAATTTCTTTCCTACCTCTCAACCTCTTTTCTCTGCTTTGCTTTAAAATTTTCACTTGTCTTTAAATTTTCTTACGTCTTTTAATCTTCCTTCTTAAACAGACAGCCTCGTAGGACCCAGCCGGTCTGTTACTGTTTGGTGTCCTTTGTCCTTTGTATTAATCGAGATTTCGACTTTTTTTAAACTAATTTAAGTTTGAAATATTTTTCTTTGTCAGCACTTAAATCATTCCATAGTTTCAGTCCAATGAAAATGGGTACTTTCTAAGATGAAAACAATCTAAATTGAGGAATAACATGCTTTGAGCTATTTCTAGTTTAATACGAGTGAATATCTTGAGTTATAAAAATAATAGAGCTAATAGTTCGATAACGATCATAGGGTGCCTGTCCATGCACACTCTACGACCGATCGAAGTGGCTTCAAATCTTTTCATTCCCATTCCTCTGTATGCTGTTTAGGGTCTTTTACTTTGTCTAGTTTGCATTTTCATATTGGTAGAAGCTTGGAGAAGTCACTTCTCCATGCCTGCTCTCGGGTCTTATTAAAAATTTGGATTGTGTTCGAATTTTTTGAAAGTTGCATTACAGAGTTTTTCGCGATGATTTCAAATATGAAACTCATTTTTTGCGGAAATTTTTTATTTGTATGTTATAAGTCTATGAATCAGAAGTGCTTGCCAATCATGCTAAACATAAGCTCGTACAAATTTTGCCCTTTGTGACAACTCACCTTTTTATCGTTTACATTAGTCCTTTTGGCTCCGGCTACCCAGGCAAGGTGGGTACAATCTTTGTGTATAATTTAGGTCTCGGGGGGTACGAGGGCAGAGCCCCCGTAATGCGCTCCTACCCTAAATTCAAAATTTTGGGTTTTTTGCGTCCCGACTACTGCGCTTTCGCTGGTTTAGTATTACCCAGCGAAAGCCGCAGCAGCATCCTTTTTACATCCGGTAAGGACTTAACACCTTTTGCATTTAATACGTCATCAATTTATGCCCTCATAGTGACTTCCGGTGAGACGCGCCAATTGATTCGTCCGTCAATACATTTTATTTGCATATCGTGGCGTTTCCGGCATTGCTTCTTTTTGGGCACAATCCCCACACTTTGCATTTTATGCAAGGCATCAGTTTCGCTTAACGAAAACAATGATTGTAGATTATCACTCATTTTCACTCACCAGCAAAAACAGGCACTGTTCTTGCAAACAAATGCCAATAAAATGTTAAATATTTATTTCCACAAAAATGAGTTGCATACAGTACTTAGAATCAGCATAAAAAACTGTACTAGTGACAAAATTTTCATAAAAATTTAACCGTCCAAATTTTTAATAAGATCCCTGCTCTCAACCAAATTCAGTGTCAAAGGGACCGAAGCTGGTTTCTTGGAGACAACATCCTTCCATAAATGTTCAGTGGGAAGGGCATCCAAACTTTGGGGGAAGAAATCAGTCCCTTCCTTCCCAGTACATTCTTATCTCCTCAAATAGTTTCTATTTAGCGTGCGTAGTGGGCTGTGGGTCGTGGCACTATTAAAATAGAAATTCCCTTCGTATCTACCTATCTGGAATGGGCAATGCATAGTGAGTTCAGATTTCGTTTTGTCGTTCTGCTTGATACTGTTTAACTCATCATGCGGAGTTAGTTGTTACCCTATCTGTTCACACTTCATAAAATATCTTATAAGAAAACTTCTGCGTTGATTATGGAAGTCATACCAAACGATCAAGTGATAATAATAGCATAATGAGAATCTCTAGCCCGACTATCCCATTCACAAAGAAAGCAGCAGTACTTTGTATATCCCAGCTGCATGCCAAGAAGAAGCGCTACAACTTTTAAATAGCCACAGATGTGCCAGTTCTACTTGGTGTACTCTATTTAATTCAAAACAAGCTCCATATTTTCATATGACTTTCATATGAACAGAATGTCCGACGGGAATTGATGGCTAAACGTTTCCATTATGTAAAGCACAGCCTTCAGACTTAACTTCGATGAGTCATTGAACAGTCGCCATTCTTCTGGTTTATGTTCATGACCAAGTGTCATCATCAATCCATTTACATCGTTACAATAACACCGATTTACGCTCAAAGAAAAAAATTTGGTCAAATCATTTTGACGGTTGCGGAACACAGAAATGTTAGTTTTTTTTGCTAAGAGATTCCACCCTTGCAGCCTAGAACCTAGTAGCTCTGCTTGACTCTTAGATAAGCTTGATTCCCTGACGAGGTCATTTAACTCGCCTTGTGTAATCAAATGAGGGTCTCTTGATTCAAGTGGTTGAAAATCTGGGTCTATGTCTTGCTCCAATTCCATAGGCTCGTCTACAGTAGTTTCATCTTCTAAGGTCCACCCACCCCTTGGCCGCTCTGTTATAGGAAAACTTTTACCGTGTGACACCGGTCTTATTGCCGAGGGAAGATTTGGATATTCAATCGATATTTTGCTTTTAGAAGAAAATCCAGAAACACTCGTCAAACAAAAGTAACAGTTTGTGACGTGATCTCTCTGCTCTCTCCAAACCATAGGGACAGTAAATGGGATGGATCAGCGAGTACCTTTTAGCTATGCTCTGAGATGTACCGCATAAGAGTAGTATGACTGCAAAAGGAAAGAGTGCATGCAATTGCAAATGTGATCAATGTTGCAATGAGTGCCAATCCCAGTGCCAACCCCCCCCCCCAGTGCCAACCCCGGGGTGCCCAAAAAAGGGGGGGAATTCTCCCAGCAGGCTGCCGGAGTCCACCTAACCTCTTTGGGGGAGAAGTTGGGACGGCCTCACCCCCCAAAGGGGTATACCTAACCTAAGAGAGAAAGGAAAGAGGTGTTTTCGCTTGGCAGGAGCCAAGCGCATGTTGTAACTTCATCCCAGCGCTTGCTGTCTTATAAGTTCCTAATCCGCCAGTTGGCATTGAAGCCAGTGCCTCCAGGCATTATCAGCCAGTTGGCACAGTGTATACATCGTTTGGACAAACGCACACAAATGCACGTACACTCCCGACTATATGCCCATAAAATATCACACACACACAACTATATGCGGGATTATATGCGCCGGGTTAGAGACCCGGTGATGGTGCTCAGCAATCCTACCACACAAACGGTTGGTAGATAAATGGAAACCCTGGGTGTCATAGTGGTTAAGACGCTAGCTTCCCCGTTAAACAGTAGGTCTAAGGTGGAGTGTAAACATCCTTCCACACAAATGGTTGGTAGATAAATGGGAACCCACGGTATCCTAGTGGTTAATAAGCTGGGATCACCGTTAAATTGTATTGCAAGACTCGGTCATGTTTGTCTGTTTGTTTATTCCCCCCCCCTCTCTTTCTCTCTCTTTCATATATATATATATATATATTTTTTCTTTTTAAAAGCTATTTCTAGGTTTATGGTGATTTATTTTGGGCTGCTGGATTCCCCGTTAAACTGTATTGTAAGACTCGGTCATGTTTGTCTGTTTATCTCTTTGTTTATTCCCCCCATCTTTCTCTCTCTCTCTCATATATATATATATATATATATATATATATATATATATATATATATATATATATATAGCTATTTTTCAGGTTTATGGCGATTTATTTTTCAGAGGAATTGGCTACAATTATGTAAAGATGGGTGCAAACCCCTTCTTATATATATATATATATATATATATATATATGATACACACAGACAGTGCATGGAACAAGGAACTCTTCTGCGATAATTAAATCCACTATAGTCCGAATAAGTAATGGTGAATGACAAATACCATAGTTTTTCTTTTTCCTTATACTAGCCCGACGTGGGCAACGGGTCACTCGCAAAGAGGTCCCATAAATATAGCTTCCCTCACCAGCTATCTGCAAAGCAGACAGGATCCATGTCCCAAAGCCAATATGAAAATCGCGATTCGGATATTGTGGGATGTTCACAATTACGACCTGTCTATAAAAGGGGCACTTTCATCACAGAAATCCACATCAATTGTTTTTATCGACCAGTACTATAGAAATATCTCGCCATGAGTCAGTCACAGCGGCTTTACATCTCCCCGGAATTGTTTGAAGATAAAGATTTCTACGCAGAGGCATCGCGCATAATTTTCGCAGCTGCAGACCGGAACGCACTACTTTCAACGCAGTCCATTGCAGAAATTTGCGACGGAGGGCAAGAACCGAGCATTAAAAACGACATTAAAATTTATTGTTAAAATGTATTATAATTTTTTTAAAATTCGTAATAAGACGAAGTGAAAGGATATCTGCTTTGTGATTATAATTTGCTGGCGTTTTCTCTTATTGCAGCTCTCTCCCCATATATATATATATATATATATCGGTCGTAATATAACCTAACTTAGCGTAGCCTAACCTAACCTAACCTAACCTAGCATAGCCTGACCAGGTGTAATTAACCTAACCTAGCATAGCCTAACCAGGAAATAATATAGCCTAGCCTAACCTAGTATAGCCTAACCGGGCGTAATATAACCTAACCTAGCATAGCCTAACCGGGTCATAATATAACCTAACCTAGCCTAACCTAACCTAGCCTAACCTAACCTAGCCTAACCTAGCCTAACCTAACCTAGCCTAGCTAGCCTGACCCGGCGTAATATAACCTAGCATAGCCTAACTGGGTCATAATATAACCTAACCTAGCATGGCCCAACCAGATATAATATAACCTAACCTAGCGTAGCCTAACCTAACCTAACCTAAATTAATAATCCGAAACTTGAATCCATACTCGATAGAGGTGTGATATTTTAAATTTAGTGAACGTTACTTTGCAAGATTTTAATGGTGGACTCTTTCTCTTTATAAATATTTAGTAATCTCATTTTTTCCTTTTATTCTGAGTTTTCTTGTTTTTCTACAACGAAAAAATTAATCCCATGGCTCTTTCCCGTTTATACGGACGTCTATTTATTAATGTTAGTCGGGGTGTTTTGTTTTAAAATTTGACAGTTACGATATGTACCATTTTAATTATGTTGTAGATAACATCATAACATTTGTTCTCTATTTATTACCCGGTTTTCGGATTAGTTAATTCGGTTTAACATTTTCTTGCGTATTATTATTTTTCTTATGTTATTCTAGCTATCTCCAGACAATTGTATTGAACCTACGGGGACGTGTCTTTGTGATTAACGGTTAATATATACGGTTGGGGTTGGGTAGCCTAGTGATTAAGACGCTGGGCTGGTGGTGGTTCGGAGTCCACGTTAAACTGTAGGTCTAAAGTGGAGTGACAAGCTTGACCTTCGTCAGAATGAACAATTCGGGTGGAAGCAAAACCAGGGTTAACCAAGGCATGGAATAAAGGCATTGAATAATTTGTTAAATTTGCCCGGGTGTCCAAATCGCCATTTTCTCTTTAATTAAACTTTACTTTAATTTATCTTTAAATAAAAATGATTCAATATGAACTAATCATGTTAATTTCTCCTTAACGGACCGATGCGGAGCTTGATCGTGTTATAGCAGCTTTTCGCGACAGCATTGATGAAAGGCGAATAAATGATTTGGTGGCCTTACCGCACAGCCAACCCAGTGACCTGAATACCGGGGTCGAAGTATTGACTCACATCAGGTCCGACGAATGCCAGGTCATCGAGGAACTAATGTAAGTTTTTTTGTGGTTAAGAACAAAACACTGTATTTTCACTCAATTTATTAAATGGTAGAAAGCATGTTTTAGTACAAATCGGCATACAGACCTAGCGTCCATTAAGTAAAATTAACATTAATGGAGACATTTTACAATTGTATATACACACGTTAAACGTTACACAATATAGTTACAAATAAACACACACACGTAAAACTTTAACCAATATAGTTACAAATATACACACGTAAAACTTTACACAATACAGCGTGTGCGAACAAATGGGAACCTTTGTTTTTATTTGTCTGCATATCATTTCATCATTCATCTCAGTGTCGTACAAATCGAATAATGTTAAAAAAATTATAAATCCCTTCCCACGTGACATGTGCAGTAGAAATGAAAGTCAATAAATGCCACAAGTATTGCTAAAACATCCTTGGAAGCGGTAAGAATTCCAAACAATTTCAGGGATATGTATCTATTCGATAAATTGTACAACCACAGGGTCACTCCAGGGTTGAGTGCCGAGTGAATCAACATAGTACATTCTTTCCCTATTTTTAAAATAGATTGCAAACTAATGAATTCCCACATTACCAACAATGTCCGTATTGACGATAATCCTATACCAATCTCTCGTAGTTGGCAATTTCAATATTTCATTCTTCGCAAACACGCCGATAAATTTGGAGCGTGTGATTCGGTCACTTTTCATTACTCTCTGGAGTGTATTCGCGTCCATTTTAAAAGTCTGTGACCACGTTCCTGAAACGGTCAATTTCTATTAGAGCCTGTGATTCGAGGTACACGAGTACACTAATAGGCGCGTCTATAGGGTTGGCAAATTCCAACCTGACTGAGATGTTCCCACTTTGTTGTGGACTTAAGTGTATTTATACTAGCAGATAAGTCAGGGGTAATATCAAATGAGTAAAGGTTAAATTCTTCGACAAATTCTTTCTGCGTTACGCCAAACCCAAGCTCGTCACAGGCACCGGCATTATGAGCCAGACTACTATAAGCTCTCGCGCAGAGCGGGAACACAGCGTCTTGAGTATCCGTAACCATAGGCCCCCCAATGCAACGCCATTTACGTATAGAGTTATATTTTTAAGGCCGAAATTCTCGAATTTAAAGGCGCTCTTTTATATTTTCCATTCGTCGAAGCGTGAACCTGCATTCCAATTAATATCCTTTTAGGTAGAACTCCCAGGGCCACGTTTTCTAGCTGCTTCGAGGCCAACCCTGCGGGCACCGTGTATAGCTTGATCTGTACTCTGTTAATTGGGTATTTTACTGTTGCGTGTATTAAATTTTTTTCAATTTCTACATATTTCGGGGAACTTAATTTCACTCGCCGTACACGTAAATATTTATCCATGATGTGAATCACAACGGGTTTTGCGCCCTCTTCTTTATCAGGTCCCAGATTTATGCAGATCTCAGGACTCGTGCGGTTGAGCTTTAGTGTCAGGTCGACGCCGTTCATAAGCAGTTTCTCCTGGAACGTGAAGTCTGTATGAAGACGCCCAAAACATTCGTATATATTTTTTTTAGAATTTTTAAATTTATCGTTTATACTACTTTCATCTTTAGTCTGATAATAGCACTCGGAGGTTAAAAAGGTGTCCTTCGCTTCTTTTGAAAAGTTGAGGACATTTTCCAGGTAGGCTCGGAGGTGATAACCCGTTCCTGCCGAGATGTTAACCCGATTTAAATACACCTCACACTGGCTGAATATGGAGTGTAGAAAGTTGGCTTCAGGTATGCAGAGTAACTATCATCGCAGTCCGTTCCATCTGAATTGGCTATACGCAGTTTAGCGTACATGTGCATGCAGCTCGGATCAAAAAAGTATGGGCCTGAGCTGGGTATCACGAATTCTATAGGGGCACTCGGTGAACTAATTGTGTTTAATGGGTTAATTGTAATAAAGTCGCTATGCTCAATAGAAACCTGAGTAGGGGGCATATCAAAGAGGGACAGTTCCGATTTACAACATTGTGAACTACACGGATGGATGAAACGCGCCATGACGAGTCAGAAATAGTACCACCTCTCTCGACAAGTAGTAATCAGCCTATGATTCGTGAGAGTAGTGTCCTCAGCTTATATCAGTTAAAAAAATGATCAGCCATAGGCTTCATACGCTTAGAACACTTCTTTTTTGATGTCCTTTTACGTTTAGCGCCACGTGTTGGTAACTCCTTCTTCCTGACAACCCTCTTCTTTCTGCCACCACTCATGCATTTTTCTCTTTGCATCTTTGATGATTTCGTCCCGTGTACGTTTTAAATGTTTTTTTAGAGCTTCTTTAGGTTTAGTTCCACCCATTATGTCTTCTACCGCGTTAAAACCTGATTGTAACGCCTTCCTCCCGAGGTATCTAGCCCCCTCTTCAACAGTGGGACAGCGGTGCGTAGTATGGTTGAAAAAATGGATCCAAGCCCACTCCCACGCTGATATCTCACCCCTCGATAGACTGTGAAAGGCCTTCGGGTCATTATAACTGAAAGCGACGAAAGTGTAGCTTCACTGTTAAGCTCTCATCACCGAATGGGAAATTTTTTCCTCAATCGTTCTTATTATATTGAGATATTGGTTAATAGATTAGTCGCAACATTCACATAATGGGCTTGTCATATGTAATGCTCAAACTTTTCCCTCTATGGTTGGGGATGTGTGCAATGCGCAGCAGGCGCGCCTGGGTGTCCCCAACAAATTGATGCTCTACGATATTGCTGTAAATATAGCACATGTCTGGGGATGGGCAGCTTTCACCCAATTTCTCCATCTTCAGCTGATACATTAAGCTGGACAAGTCATGTTGTGCCTCGTGAAAGGTATCTCTTTGGAGAGCTGCACTATATCGACCCTCGGCCACAATTGTGAACAGCTCTTTGTCTTTAATATTTCTACTAAGCGTTGATTTTAACTTCAACGTGCGTGCAGGCGTGTCTATGTTTACGACTTCAAAAAGTAAATCGTTTGTCAGGTACGACTTTTCAAGACTCTTGTTTAACCCCGTCACAATGTCCATGGCTGTGTCATAATGACCGATTCCTAGTGTTACATTTGTACTATAGTACTGTACCTCGAACAGGACTGATCGCATAGTATTGTCTAAGGTTATGCCTAATTTTTCACACTCATCGACTCTTCTAAGGATCAGAAATATGATCTGATCATTTTCAAGAGTTAAAAATTTGGTGGCTAACTGGATTCAATAAACCCACCTCGTACGAATCACGTTCCAACTCAATGGGCCCATGGAGTTCTGTACAAAGTTGGCCAGGGTGTTGTTAGGATGTACAGACAGAGAAGAAGAGGACGGGAGTGTGACATAGAAGTGGTTAGGCGCCATGTTGCATACTATTTAAGCTTCATTATTGCAGCAGCTTTTATATAGGTGTTGAAGCTTTCTGGGTAACCAGCCATTTCACCAGGTACATTTTTCTCTTTCCTGAACCTTTGCTGCCTAAAATTTTTTCAATTTTAAACACACGTTTTCCTAAATTAAATGTAACTTTCTGCAACTCCTCGCGGTAAAAGCCTCCTGCGATTTTTTTCCCATTCAAATCTTCAACGTAAGACATCATTATCTCGGCTTTAGGTCTCATAGCACTAACTTTAAAAATCTCACGTATTCATCCTTGCTCAAATCCCTTCGCGAATTTATTTCCCGAACGTGATAGCCTTATATAATCAATGATTTTAAAATGTGTAGAGTATGGTGGTGGTGCTCCATCTCTTCTCACCTCTGTGCGCGTACCTCTTTCGAAAACTTCATTAGGTGTTGTGCCGATCATACGGTGATGTAAACGGTTGTATGACGAGGCCAATGACCCCAGAGTATTTATATATCTGTATGTGTTTTTATGTGTAAAATAGCGATGCATGCGTTCCTTTATGGTACGTTGAACTCTTTCAGCTAAAGAGGCGTTATGTATAGAACTGCTAGTGTAGTAACTGATATTAAACTCTGTCAGCATGTTCTGAAAAGCGTGACCTATAAATTGTTTCCCCATATCCGTACAAAAATAGCAAGGAACCCTATCTTCTTTCAACATCAACGTTTTGGTAGGTTTAGCAACTGTTTCAGGCGATTTATTTTTCAGAGGAATTAGCCACAGATATCTAGAGAATACATCTATTATGAATTGGATGTAGCGGTAGCCATCGTTATACACTGAATATCTTTGAATGTCTGTTAAATCCGCTTGCCAAATAGTCAATCGAAGCCGCTGTTGTCTTGGCCGTTTTAAACCTTTTTCTCAACGGTTTATGAAGTGTATAAGCTTCCTGCTCCCACAAAAACCTCTCAACATCTTTTTTCCCTACTCCATAATCATCTCTGTACAGTCTATTAACGCCGCTATAAGAGGCGGGGTTAAAAATGTTATAATAACGTTTTCTTAATATCTAATATACTACTTCAGAAATGAAGCCTTATATATATATATATATATATATATATATATATGTAACAGTTTTTTTGCGCACACCTACAGGTCGCTACAATTGGTGTAGAACAAAGCGGTTTTACCATTCGATGCGTCTTTTTATTGTGCAGTGCCCATGCTAAAAAAATATTCCCTAACATAATTCCTTCCCCCCTTTTAGGGGTACAGTTCTTCCCATGCCTGTACACGCATTTTTTTAATTTTTCATTTTTAATCATAATTTTGGCACAGAATAAGTCAATATTTACTAAACATTTAATATCATTCGTTTCACAAAAGATTTATTTATCGATTCAATTTTAAAAAGTATATATTTTTAAAGTTCATAAAGAACTTTTTGCAAAAAACTAAAAACAAACATGCATTTTTAAAATTCAATGATTTTTATACAAAATATTTTGATACTTGTTATAATTTTAACATTTTTCGATTCACAAAAGATTTCTTTATCGATTCAATACCAAAAATTACATAATTAAAACGGGCAATTTAAATAAACACGAGTTTAAAGTTAAACGAGCCACACTCGAAATTATTTACCGTGACTTTTGTGCGTTTTATTACTGTGGATTTTGTACAAATAATTTTACGTATACACAAACAATTTGATAGGATATTGATTTATCATTCTATTTTTTAGGTGTCATAGAAATACGTTAATTAAGTTATCTGATTAGATGCGCTTTTATAGTTGAAGATCATTTTTAGAAAATTATTTATTTTCCCCACTAAAATATTACAACATTTCTATTAGGTATCGTAATATCATTATGCCTGTCGCTGTAAGTAAGAAAATAGCAATTAAATAATTAATTTTAAAACATTAAATGACATCATCAAGATCTTTACGAAACCTATGGTAAAATTATTGAATACCTGGTTAGGTTCATTGAATGCCAGGTTAGGTCATCTGTACGCCCTTGACGATTGGTTAGGTTAAGTCGTGATATTTTAGTTGGCTTTAACGAAAATATCATGACTTAACCTAACCGATCGTCAAGGGTGTACAATTAACCTAACCGGGCATTCAATTAACGTACCCGGGCATTCAATTAATCTAATCGGGCATTTAGTTGACCTATCCGGCCATTTAATTAACCTAATCGGGCATCATTACTATTATAACTAGTACAGTTCCCGCCGCTTCGCTGACGGTTAGACAGGCTAAACTACAAAAAAAGAACCCAGACGTGAAAATTTTGAGCTTCACATTGTGTCAACATTTCTGAATCTGGTATCTCCCAAAACCTCCTCACCCCCATTCATACAACTTGGGGGCTAACCACCTCCCCCATTACCCCCACCCCTCCCCATTACCCCACCCATCCCCCATTACCCCCACCCCCACCCTTCCCCCATTGCTGAACTACAGAAAAGAACACAGTCATGAAAATCTTGAGCTTCACATAGCCGCCCGTAATACAATTTCTGAATTTTTTTCTCACAATTTCTGAAAGTGTGACGGAGAGAGGACAGACGGACAGACGGACAGCTCTCTTATTATAATATAGAAGATTTAGCAAAAATGTGTCTGCCTGTCTGTCGGCAGAAAAAACTTTTACGTTTCTGAACCGATTTCGACCAAACTTCGTATGGTGGATGGGGGTGATGAGTAATGAACGAAAATATATGTGTGACCAGCTCCCCCCACCACCACCACCACCAATTACTGGGCCCGAGGGCCCCCAGCACCGCGATAAAACTATAGAAAAGAACGCAGCAATGAAAATCTTGAGCTTCACATTGTGTCAATATTTGTGAAGCTTAAGATTTTCATGACTATAGTTTTATTGACCAAATAATTGTTCAATTATTTGGTCAATAAAACTATAGAAAAGAACGCAGTCATGAAAATCTTGAGCTTCACATCCAAGTTCATCGTATCAAGATTTGTGAAGTTTTAGATTTTCATGGCTGCGTTATTTTCTGTAGTTTTATTGACCGAATAATTGGTTCGCCAGTAATTGGAGGGCCACAGGCACCCCAATTACTGAGGCCCAAGGTGAGAGGAATGGGAACGATATCCAGATAAAGGGCTATTGATGTTCAAAATAAAATACGCCGTAGGCCCACAATTCGGTTTGGGTCGAAGGTCCAAGCACTGCAGATCTAGCAAAATCGGCGCGTAGCGGCGATCTTTTGCTAGTATTAGCCATTTGCGTATTTTAGAGACACGTGGATAAGGTTGACCGTTTATTCTCTTCTTTCTCCTCTTCAGAGACGCTACTGCTGGGGCGATGGCGTACTCAGTTGTGACACATGCGAGACTTGCTCCAAGTCTTTTAACCTATTCAGATTTCCTATCAATATTTTGGGGACATTTATTTGTTGAAATCTTGCCTTAATATGCTGCTATCCTGTTGGTGAGGGCATGTCCTACTTTCTCACCAGATCATGGACAATGTCGATGATATTGGATCTTTGTACCCTTGTCCTTCAACAATGACCTCGCCTGTATCGGTCCAGTGTATGATGGGGTCCTCACTCAATAGATTATAAAAACTTAAGCCTTTATTCCGCAATGTATATGGTCGACTACATTTAACACATGCTCGATGTGTTGCGTTCCGTTATTCTTTGGTTGGTCATCTCTAACGTCGGGCCCAGGTCCTGTCGACATGCTTACCGTTGCTCGCGCTGTGCCTAATAACCACGGGGAGCTCTGTCGGATCCTTGTAATCTTCGTACTCATGAAGAAATTTCTGCAGAGCCTCTTGTACAAGATCCTTTTCTCATCAGGTGACTTGTCACTGTTCAGTAGGGCTAACAATTCGCCTTCCATTCTTTTAAGCCTACTTTTACGGGTTCTAGAACCGTGTCTGGATTCTTTGAACTTTGCAATGAAGCATACACCTCGTGCTGAATCACTACCATGTTCTTCATTATATCAATCTAGTCAGTTAAAGGTCCCAAAAACGAAAATAAGATGGGGAGGAATGATCCACCCCTTTGTACAATAATTCGCTTTTTCTTCCCCACAGTGTGGCTTTTACGAGCGAGCGCACGTATTATGTTCTTGTAACGACGTAAGCGAGCCTTCTGAGGGGGTTTCATTGGCACATTACATTTTATAGCATTAAGATAGATTTCACAGATGCATTTTAAAAAGTCGGACTCAATATTTTTTAAAAACATCTGTTGCATTGCCATGGGCAATCGTTTTGGAATATATTTGTTCCTAGAAGCACCCTGAACGTGTTTCGCGGGTGAAGGTCACAAAGCAAATATCCGTAACGCTGACTTGTGGCTTCTTTATAAAACTCCAAAAACTCCTTACGCTGATTCGGGAACATTTGAATGGCTAATACCCCAATTTGTGACACATCTCTACATTGTGCGAATAAGACTAGATATTGTGTATTTAACGACACATCGCGCGTGTATCTATTTTTGAAAAATAGATTCTGATTGATGAAGAACACGCTTATGTTAAGATCGTGGGAGAACACTGTAAATGTCTCGGCAAACGTTTTATCTTGGTAGTTGTTTAACACTGATTGATACGTCGAATAGCACCATATTACTTTATGCACAAATTTTGAGAACATCTCCTCCTTATCTTTAATGATTTTAAGCATAAACACAGTTATACCACAGCCTGTAGAGCCAGATATAATGCATGTGGAGGGGCTTGTGAACCTGAATTTTTCTACAGACTCCATCTCTAACACGTCACACCCCAAAGTTGGTCATTTACAAAATATAACAAAATTTAAGTGGCTCCTTACATTCTTGTTTTTCTTCTTCCACAGAACCGGGAATGACGACGATGTACAGCCCCACATCATCGATATCACAGATGACCCCGTTGACCGTGTAGCTACAGAATCCTTCCCCACTGACGAACCCTCACCAGCGATACCTGCTGCATGCGACAATTCAAAGCGGAACCATGACGAAGAACCCTCCACGTCAGATATAAAGCGTGCCAGGATTGCGCCGGTTGTTAGACCCCCAATAATAGAGCCCCAACCCTCTACGTCTTACGACACAACCCCCCACAATAGTACCTTCCTCAAATATACCCCATTATTCCTGTTCAGTTCCGGGTACTTCCTCCACAGCAGCAGCAGCTTCTCGTGCTTTGGAGGAAGGTATAACATTCGAGTCGGTGCGCACAGCTACCCCTACACCTGCCCTGAGTAGAAGGCGGTACGTGGTCAGGGTTGACCCTGGATCCCTGTATACCAACGTATTGTGGAGTTTGCAATTCAGAACCGCGATGAAGATGAAGTCCGGACGAGGTTGTCCTTAAAGTTCGGTTCAGATGACGGTGACGTAGAGGATTTTTGGGTAGTAATACCGTTCAGACATTTGGCCGCTGTAGACATGGAATATATCTTGGGCAGTATAATGCAGGCCTCTCAAAGTATCATAGTACAGCCTTCAATATGGACAACTTCATGGTGGATATTGACAGAGTATTCCGGGTTGCTGGTCATATTGCCACATCTTATACTCTTAATTTCAATTCTCCGGTTATTTACAGGAAGCACTTAAACGTCGATCGTGATTGCGGCTTTATAGCAATAGTCTTTAGTGATGCACCGGAGGCCGGAGGGCCGGAACCTCCGGCTTAGTGTTTTTTTCCTCCGGCCGGAGGCCGGATGTTCCGGCCAATTGATTTATCTCAGTATTTATGTGTGTGTGTGTGTGTGTGTGTGTGTGTGTGTGGTGTGTGTGGTCCATCGTCTCGTCTATTTAGGGTTTATATATTATAATCCTGCTATTTTAAATTAATAACTCTTTAATAACTAAACTTTATAAAAGTCGACTTTCTATGCTTTGTGTGTGCTAATTTCTCTAAAATTCCCATTGAAGAGAATATCCTCAGGTTATGAAACTTATGATGTCTTGCTGAATGCTGAGTAAAGTAGCCTATATCAAATCGATTATTAATACAATCACTGATCACTCATAAAATAAATTATTATTAGTCATCTGAGAACTGAAATATTCGGATAGATGCAGAAATGAGGTTTTATAGTTTTATAGAATTAAAACTAAAAGTTGTCAGAATTGAGTTTGGTGTACTTCGCACCTCCGGCCAGAGGCCGGAGTTTAGTGAGACCTCCGGCCGGAGCAGGAGGTTTTCTAAAATGGCCGAAACTCCTGTTCGGCCGGAGCCGGATCCGGAACGCCGGTGCATCACTAAATTCGTCCTAGCTCATATATTCACTGTGCTAAATACATGGACGCAAAAAATTTGGTTGCATACGGTTGTGCAGCGTGCCCGTAAACTGGCTTCAGATTGCAAGCTTGAGTTTGAGAGTAATATGGGTCCTGAAGAACTGAGAAGGGTCGAGCAAGAAATGAATGCTCGTATAGTTGTATTTGGAATGGGTGATCGTCATAGGACTGTGTATGTTTTTAAAAGCTGTGTGAGAGATCGTACAAGACCTCTACTTATTTTAGGATTGTCAGGAACATCGTATCTCCCCATCCGTAACATAAGGACTCTCTAGGCTAGTAATGATAAAAATCGAAAATATGGAAGGCATCATGATTTGTGTAGGGGATGGCTCGAGTTTGCGGATGATATAGTGAAACATTGTAAGGAGTGCTACATGGTATGTGAGCAGTGTAAAAGCCCCAAATGTGAAATTCGTGTAGTTCTATCCGAGAAGAGGGAATGTAATGTGTGTAGACATAGATTTTTTTAATAACAATTGCATTGAGCTCCATAAGTCAATTGGCACTTGCAGGAAAATGAGAATCTGTGAATGCGGCATGTTTCATATGATAGATAACACTGGGCAACACGTATTTTATTGAATAATATCTGACACTTGATTCTAGGTAATTTGGGTGCGCTGAATACGAATTTCAACTCGGTTTGGCTCTATCAGGTCCTGATTCTTGTCGACAGCCTATGTGCCATTTTCCAGATTTTTCAAATTAGGACTAAAAAATTAAGTCATATGTTAAATTTTTTTTTCAAGTTTCATGAATACAAGCAGTTCAAACTACAGTAAAATTACATTATAACGATAGAAATGACTTAAAATAAAAAAACAAACAGATATGAAGCTTTCACTGTGGCAAAGATTTTCTTTTGTAAGACTTTCTAGCGTATTTGCTTGTTGATGGCAGGTCTCTTTTCAAGCACCAGCAGTAATCAGCCATCATGTGGGAATCCCAGCGGCCTTGGTACCGTTCCTCCATAATTTTGATATCTTGGTGGAATCTCCCCTTGTTCGTCACTTACATCACCTAAATTACTTGGAAATTGGTCAAGATGGCTATTCAAAAAATGCATTTTTATGCTCATATTGCAACCTAACTCTTTGTAGTCCCTTAAAAGTTTTTTTACGATTTCTTCGTAGTTATCTGCCCTATAATTGCCTAAAAAGTTTTCTATCAAGTCCACGAATGAGAACCAGCCATTTTTTTCGCGTTCATTCATGACATTAGGAAAATTGCTGTCTTTAATCATTGTGCTTATTTGTGGACCGTCGAAAATTCCCGCCTTGATTTTTTCATAACTTAAACTTGGAAATTTGAAGTTATGTATTTGAAACACTCGCCGTTCGTATCTAAAGCTTTTACATATTGTTTAATGAGGCCTAGTTTTATATGCAGAGGAGGAAATATGATTTTATCTCTGCTCACTAAAGGTGGATTAATTACGTTTTTTTCTCCGACAGTAAGTGATGTTCGTGCTGGCCAGATTTGTTTGAAATAATGTTCTTCCTTGGCTCTGCTGTCCCATAAGCAAAGGAAGCAGGGATATTTAGTATACCCTCCTTGTTGTCCTAGCAGAAAATTAACCATTTTTAAGTCAACACATATGATCCACTCGTGCTCCCTATATTTGATAAGATTTAAAACCTTTTCTATATGTTCATACTTTCTTTTAATTTTGTTGAGTGCCCAATCGGTATCGAGCCGTATAGATTGCCATTATGCAACAACACACACTTAAGACTTCTTTTCGAACTGTCTAAAAACAAGCGCCAATCATTTGCATCGTAAGACTCAACCCCCATCTTCTTTAACAAACCAACTATGTCGCAGCAATATACTAAACTATCCTCTGTTCTAAAATATTTAACAAGTTCTTCTTCTCTTTTTCTGTAAAATGAAATGTGTGTGTTTGAAGTAAGCAAGTTTTTCTCTTTAAGTCTTGAAGCTAAAATTTCCGCAGCCTTTTTTGGCAAATTTAGATCCCTTACAAGATCATTCAACTCGGCCTGGTTAAACTTTTGCGGATCGTTTTGACTTTCAAATACGCTGGGGTCAAAATCGGTGTCTGACTCCTCAAAGTGCATAACAATATTTTCAGGAACATCTTCAACTAATTCTTGAGTTGGCAGACCCTTAAATTTTGGAATGGGGATCTCATTTGAATGTAGCACAGGTCGTATCGCGGTGTCGAAATTTGGGTACTCGATACAATGTTTATTTTTCTTAGTGAAGCCCGAAGTCTTGACAAAGCAAAGGTAGCAATCGGTCTCGTGGTTAGTAGGCTCTCGCCACACCTGATATGGAAAAAAAATTGTAAAGCGTTAACAAAAGCGACGAGAGACTTGTTTTTATGAATTTTATCAAAAGTTATCACCCAAACATTTAACATTTCTATGTGTTTCAACCTTATGCAATATTTGAGATTCTATAAACATTTTCTGTAAATTTTTGTTTATGTACCTAAGTTACAATTACATTTAGGTAAGTTACAGTATACTAGTGATTAAATTACGTAGTTTTATGAAATCATAAACTTACCATCGGAACTCCAAAAGGTATTTTTGAATCCGAACCCTTCGTCCAATGTCGCAGTCTTTCAATGCATATAGTGCAGGCTTTATGTGGAGCCCACGATTTATCTTGGTCCCCCAGTATTGGTATTTTTATTGTAACCTTCTTTAAATACAGGATTTCTAGTTATTCTTTCACCAAAGACAAAGAGAATCAAACGTTTTGACTCTAGAAAAAGCTACATAACGCTGTCCATGTGTAAAAACAGGCTTACGAATATAAATACAAAACATTTGCGGTCAAATTAGTATCTTTATCAAGGAATCCGGAGAGCAATGCAGCAAAATTATGAAGATGTCCTGGCAATTGAGAAAATTTAGGGAGCCGGATCTATTTATTACATTTATTTGCAATCCAAAATGAATTTAAATCGCTGAAAGCATTGAGGGTTATCAAAGACCAGAACATAAGCCAGATACTGTTGCAAGTTTTTCACATGAAACTAAAAGAGCTGCTTCATGATTTAACAACAAATCATATACGCGGGAAGCCACGTGCATTTTTTTATGTCGTTCATGTACCTTCAAATTTCAGGGTTGAAGTTTCCTCCATGCTCCACACACACACCCCACACACACCTCCGCCTAACCAGATCAAAAGGAGCATTTTTTCTTCTATGAATTTTTTCTTTATCTGGCTTCGTTTAAAATTTGCGCGTGGGTGTCTGCGTACCTTTGTGCTAATGAAAAAATATATGCCCTTAGGATCCTCCCACCTAGGATCCTTACACCTTTCCAATGGTGTAAGGATAACCCCTACGTTGAGCGGTTTCCGAGAAAAACAGACAGAAGCCCAGATAGGACAGAAACTGTGAATTATTATTACAGATAATAAAAAAACAAACTATTTATCAAATAAGTACAATACATGTAAAGGAAAAGAACTCGCCAGATTACCTGTGCAGTCGGTCTTGGAACGATCAAGTGTTTGAAATGTTGCTGGCACTTTATTTTATAAAGAAATAAAAACGGGCCATTAATAAACATCACTTAGTCTTAGTGTTTCAAGTGGTCGGAATAAAGGACAGTCGGTTGTATAAGCCCTGGGCAATGTGGCGGTCTAGAGCCGAAATATGGGAGCATTGGAATACCGCGGGTTCGGGATTCAGATTACCGGAGACTTATTGTATATATACAGGGTGTTTCACAACCGGTCTGCCATACTTTCAGGGTGAAGGATGTTCCGTCTCGCCTTTAATTTGGGAGTACGACACATTCTTCCTTTTCTACTTTCCACCGTTGTTTAGGGAGTTACAGGGTTCAGAGGAAGATTAGGGGCTAGTTTCTCCATTATTTTCCAAGTTTAAATGATGGTGTATCTCTCTTCTCCTTTCCAGTGAATATAGGTTTAGTTCGCGTAACTTTCCCAGTAATTTAGTTCTTTGTACCCCTTGATCTTGGCTGTAAAGCTTCTCTGAATCCCTTCTAGTTGTCTAGTGTCTTCTTTTTTATATGGGCATGTTAGGACTGAGCAGTATTCCAATTTGGGTATGATCAGTGTTTTCAGTAGAGGATTCATTCCTATCCCTTCGTTTAAAGATTCTCAGCATCTGTCCAGTTATTCTCTTTGCTCTGTTTACTGCTATTATTTTGTGTTTGAAATTTCGCATCATCATTCATTACAAGCACTAAATCTTTTGCTTTAGAATTTCTCTGAATTTCCTGTCCATTTGGGGTATAATATTCCATGGATTTTTGGTCTTCTTTTTCCGTACCTTAACAGCTGAAATTTCTCAGTGTTAAACTTCATATTGTTGTCTTCCGTCCACTTGTAGATTCTCTTCATATCTGTTTGTAGAAATCCTATATCTTCTAGGTTTCTTATTTTTCTACTAATCTTTGTGCCATAGGCAAAGGATGCTACTGTGCTGTCTCTGGTAACGTCCTCATCTATGTCAGTTAGCAAGATTATGAAGAGTAGTGGAGCTAATACTGTTCCTTGTGGTACTGAGCTGAGGACCTCACCTCTGATTCTGATGAAGATAGTCCTTGTACTGTAACGACTTGATGTTGCTCACTAAGGAAATTATATATCCATTTCCCTACTTTTCCTGTTATTCCCATATATTTCAGTTTATGTGTTATGATTCCATGGTCGCACTTGTCGAACGCTTTGGCAAATTCTGTGTATATTATCATAGTTTTCATTACTTTCAAGTGCATCAATAATGTTGTAGTGTTCCATTAGTTGTGATAGGCATGATCTGCCTGAGCAAAACCCATGTTGGTTATCATTTAATTTTTTCTGAGTTTCCAAAAAGTCATGGATTTTTTGTCTGACTATTCTTTCAGATATTTTGGTGAGATGAGATGTATATATATATATATATATTATATATATATTATATATATATATTTGTGGTGGACCGGACGTCAGTTTTCATCATCTGCGGATGCAGATATTTAGTTAATCTATCAATATAATATAGAATTATAAATATATGACAATTTTCAAATTTCGTGATATTACTATTATGGCAGGCAATGCATAAGAATTAAAATTAATATTAATGTTTTCATTATGATAAAAATAATACTTTCTGAAGAGTTTCAGCCACAGAAAATTCAATGAAACAAGTTTCATTCAATTTTCTGTGTTACCAGGTATTTATATTTTGAGGTTTATATATCTGTTTATTCAATAATAATTAATACTTTACATGAAATGTGCATGACTGGGCCTTATAAGCTACTTCATAAGCTAATTTAATTGTAAATTGCATAATTTATTAGAGGTAATATCCGCATAACATCCGCAGTCAAAAGTGCGGATGCGGATGCTGATTTAAAAAATGATGCGGATATCTGCGGAGGCGGATATCCGGTCCACCACTAATATATATATATATATATATTATATATACACATTCTGAAATAATAATATTAGTACAGTAAAAATCTATATACACGTTTAATATATGTACGCGCATCTACCCACTTATATATAAGCATCAAAAATAATAATAGTACAAGTGAAATCTATATACACATTTAATATATGACGCGTTCGGTGGAGAAGGGGCGAACGCCACAAAATTCGAAAAATGAGTTTTTTGTCGTATAATTATCTTTTAAAACCTTTGCTTTACCTATGCAAAAAATTAGATGTTAGTCTGCACTCTTTCACGGTAAAATTTAGGTTTTAATGTATCTCAGAGAAATTCACTCCGCATCATTGCTTCACATTGAACACATCTATCTACTTTCTGGTCACTCGACAATGCCCTGTGATGCTCAATTTGGCCAAATTGAACAAAATATAAAAAATAATTACAGCAATATTATTTACACCAAAAAAGATTATGTTACGGCCATAACTACAGCCGTTTCGCAGCGCTTCCTAGTTGTAGAAATGAAACAGGCTGATTTTCTCGATTTTGACGTCCAAAAACCGTGCATTGTCATTAGGAAATCAACAACTACTAAATTTACAGATGCAAGAAAGTTAATATTTGACTTTCAACACAAAGAAGGCTACGTAATATCTACTGCATACCGCACAACCCCAGATAATAGCCATCCCGTCAGACTGCAGAAAGGGAAAAAATCCTACAGTGTCAGTTTATTCAATCTAGCCCAGCAGACACTGCAACCAAAGTATTTCCAATTGCTGCCAATAACTAAGGAAAAAATAAAAGATCTCAAAGAATTATCAGACCTAATGCCTGCAACTGCAATGAACTATTATACAAGATTGTTAAAGGAACTGGAAGAAACCGAAACAGTTGAAGCAGGTAATACAACATTCGACGAAGAGGACCAAATAATGGATTACACCAGTTAACATCAGAAGCTATCAATAAATAATATTGTAAAATTACTTGGCGTTTTATTATATCGACATATTACACAACAATATTTTACTCAAATATGTGTTCAAATTCATACAACATTTCAATAAACCGGAAAAATACAAAGGTTTAAAGTTTACAAACTTTAACTGCATTTTGTGGCATAATTCGAAAATGTTGCGTTCGCCCCTTCTCCACCGAACGCGTCATATGTACGAGCAAATACACTCTTATATAAATTTCAAAATAATAGTTCAAAAGAATTCCAATACATAGGTAATATATATACACAGGGTGTTTCCTAACATGTGGGACGCACTTTCAGGATGGATTCAGTACCTGAAAACAATGAAAAAGTTTATATACACATGTCCGAAATCGCTTTGTTTCCGAGTTACAGCCCGTTGTGTGTTTCAGGAAGTATCTGCCTTACTTTTAAAGGAAGTGCTCAAAATGACCGCCTTGCACTTGAATACACACCTGAACACGCCTCGTCATAGACTGCCTGACGCGTTCAAACATTCCAGGTATTGCTCGGATTTTCTGGCATCGTTGTTCTACACGTTGGCAAAGCATTTCAATGTTTTCAATGGGTATCACGTAAACGATGGATTTCAGATGACCCTATAGGCAAAAATCGAGTGGATTTAGGTCTGGGGAGCGAGTAGGCCACGCAATGGGTCCTCCACGGCCTATCCATTTATCAGGGAAATGTTCATCCAAAGAGTCTCTGGCTACTCAACTAAGATGAGGCGTAGCGCCGTCATGCATAAACCACATACGACGTCGGAAACCAAGAGGAACTTCATCTAGTAAATCGCTTAAATCATTCCTTAAAAATTTGGAATAGGATTCTCCTGTTAATCTTCCAGGCAAAACAAAAGGACCGATTAAGTTGTCGGCAATAAGTCCTGCACATACATTGATACTAAATTGTTGTTGGTGCCTTGACTGGATGATAGGATGCGGATTCTCTTCGGTCCAGTGATGAGTGTTGCGAAAATTGATCACGCCATTTCTTGTGAAGGCAGCCTCATGAGAAAACAACACGGAGGATAGAAAAAGAGGATCGCGAGCACACTGTTCAAGGAACCAAGTACTAAAAGCCTCTCGTGGTCCTCCAACTCAACAGTTCTGGCGCTGATTGGTCTACCACCATCTGAATCTCGCTTGTTGAATGATCCTGTATCACCAGGACGCTCGTTTATTCTCTGAAAGGTCTTCGGAAACCTTTCCGCATACAGACGTCTTGCTGCGGTCGCATTACACTCGGCAAGTCCATACATGAGATGCATATCTACCATTTCTATGTTTGAATAAGCTTTAATTCTCACTTCAAATGCACACTATCACTGAATAGCACAAAAACCTTTTAGGTTTTTTTTCAGTGGACCACTTATTCACGGCAAGAAGTAACGAATATGAACAGTGAAACACCGCGCTGCACCTCTGACTAACTGATGGCTCTACACTCAACGATATTGGAACATGTCGTAGAGTATACGAAACATTAGAATCGGCAAGGCCATACATGAAATAAGTCTCGTACACACTCACAAACATTGTCGGCAAGCAGTGTTTGTAAACAGTTTGCGGAAAGAATTGCTGATACACAAAACGGGTTGTAACTCGGAAACAAAACGATTTCGGGCATATGTTTATATGAACTTTTTTCATTGTTTTCAGGTCCTGAATCCATCCTGAAAGTGCGTCCCATATATTACGAAATACCCTTTGTATATACATCAAAATACACGCGCTTTATGAACTACTGCGCTTAATTAAAATGATAAACTCGCATGTGATCGAGTCTACAGTTACATCCTCGTTGCTTTGAATTATGCAATAAATACGATTTAACATTATTTCATTATTTCGGGTGTCTATACTCAATGTAAAGGGCTTTCAATTCGTTTAACACTATTTTTGTGTCCACTTTACAATTGGTTGGCACATTATCACTCTTTAAACACGGATAGAATACAATCAAAAGTTAATGAAAAATACGCACAAAGAGGGCATCGTTTGCCAAAACATCATTATTAAATTCAAATTTATAAACACTCCTTTCCAAACGAGGGTTTATTCTTTCCAATTCGAGCTTTTCAACCGTGAACTCTTCTTCACAACGGATATCGGCAGTTGAAATAATCTAGGTCGTGCCGGGAGCTGCTCGTTATATAAAGAAATAGCTCTTCAGGGTGAACAGTGTAGGTGAGCTCTGCCCTGTACCGCTCAAGTCATTTGTACCAAAGTTCAAGATATTTCGAAGAGTCTCTATCTTTTAAATACGCATCCAGTTCCAGACCATTCTTGTTTAGTCCTACACTCGGTAAACCCTCGAGCAGAGCGGTGTATGCGTATTCAAGAACCGTGTCAAAATAAAGTATATCGGTAACAAGTGCGTCTAATATAGGCTTTAGCTTGCAGAAACCGACGATTTCAAACATTCTGTCGAGGGTGAAACGGTTTCGCGTGGGGACAAGGACGTTATTATCAGACGCATTCTTCCACATCAGCCGTATATCAATGCATGGCTGCTCGTGATTTATACACAACGTACAAATAATGGCATATGAGGCTGTATCACTTATCTGCTCGCTTCTTGTGCTTACACCTGCAGGTATTTTATAACGATTCTCGCCCTACTTCTCAACTGTCATGAAGATTCTATTCATCTCCTCAACACTTCTACAGATCTACAGAAGCTAACAGCGTCGGTTTTATGCCTGAACACACGCAGTGACTTTGTCACGGACACATCGTACACGGCAATGAGGATGCTGCTCAACGGAAGCTCCATCGTTTTCTATTGTAAGGAGTGTACGTCTAGTCGGGTCAAGCTCTGAGGTGACTATGAGCAGCCGGTGCGCGGTTTGGCTCGGTGGGAGGTGTTGGGGGCGAGTCACATGAGCGCGTCATACCAAGCGTTAGTGATTCGTGCACGGGCTTGCTCCAACATGAAAGAGTCGTGTGAATACTTGTATCTACAGTGCCCGCGAAAAGTATCCGATCACTCAAGAAAATACAATATTTTCCCTTGATATTCAGAGACACGTAATTCACTTTCTATTTGTTCTAGCGACATCTGGTAACTTTGAGGTTGCTCGCTGATATGAGAGCTATCCAACGCATTCTCAAATTAGTGTTCTGGTAGCCTTCGTTGCGGGTGGCTGTGTCTCAAATTTGTCAGATTTCACTGTTTGTGTAAATTTCTTGATATTTTTTTTTTTTTACAGAAAGTGGTGTAAATAAAATTTATATGTAATGTGTGCTAAAAAACAACTTAAGAGTGATTGTCGAGGTGCTATTGTTGCTTTGCATGCATGTGGGAAATCACAGAGACAGATAGCTAAGGAATTAAACATATCCCAAAGTACCGTTAATTTATGGGTTTCACGGGCTAAGAACAATGGTGGCCTAACCACGCCAGTCCCTAAAAAACGATCTGGCAGACCGAGAAAAACAAATTCGCGAACAGACAAACTTATGAAACGTTTAGTATTGAAAAACCCAACAATAACTGCGAAAGAAAAAAATTTAATATGAATAATTTGTTATCTGGTGTTTCTGAACGAACTATCCAGGAGCGGCTCCAAAAAAACTCGGATTACCATCTCGCCATGCTGCTAAGAAACCGTTCATTAATGAAAAAATGCGTAAAAAACGTGTCGCATTTTGTAAAAAATACATTCATTGGACTGTTGATGACTGGAAGAAGGTTTTATTTAGCGATGAGTCGACATTTTTGACATTCAGAAGTTGTCCAAAAAAGGTTCGCCGGCCTATTGGCTCAAATAGGATGGACCCTAAATACACCCTAAAGACAATGAAACACCCTCCAAGTGTGATGGTTTGGGTTGTTTCGGTTACTATGGGCGTGGAAACTTATATTTTCTTCCGAAGAACACAACTATGAATGGTGCACGGTATTTAGCAATGCTACAGGATAAACTTCCAATGGCAATGGCAATCCAAAGGACAAAAACATACATGCATGATGGTGCACCATGTCACAGGGCCAAAATAGTGACAAAATGGATTACTGACAATAAATTTGATATTTTGGATTGGCCTGGTAATAGTCCAGATCTCAATCCGATAGAAAATCTGTGGCTAATAATAAAAAATAAGGTTGAATGCCACGACACTGGCTCAGTCGAAAAATTACAAGAGGCCATCAAAAAGGTATGGTGCAAGGAAATATCAGTGGAAGTTTGTCAAAACTTGATTAAATCCATGCCAAAACGTCTAGAACAAGTCATCCAAACCAAAGGACAGATGACAAAATACTAATATAAGGTTAGTATACATTTAAACATTGTTTTTTATGTAAAAAATACAAATTTCAAGGGTGATCGGATACTTTTCGCGGGCACTGTATTATACTGAGTAGATGTTTAGAGAATTTTCCGATACAGGAAGTAATAACGGCTTTAATATTTTATCGGAACTATACATCTTCATTCATTTTCTCCACACATTAACACTTCGCCGCTCCATTTGAGAGAAACATGTGTCTATGTCTGTCCTTTTTGCTTAGCAAGCGATACTCATCCCTAAACTCTCTTAAAAACTCACACAAGCCTTTAGCCACTACTTTACTGCGAACCTCATCATGATCTATATGAACGTAATGATAAAAATATTTCAGGCTGTCCATGATAACAAGATTTATATTCTTAGCCGCAGGGTATGCGTACTCGGTGTGATGTAACATGAAATAATACCGCTTGTCACACCATTCGTCAACAAGGCTTACTACCCATACCCGTTGCTTTCGTTTCTGCACGTGATGTTTCTTTCACTTCGCAGTGTATGTGCGCCTTTACACAGTTTAGCCCTATGACGTAGTCCATTACATCGTTTGAGCCACGAAACCCCGGAATGCTCTCGCCATAATATCCGTAAAGTATTTGGATCTTCTGCTCCTCACGCTTGTCCGGATCAATATGGCCTTAAAAGCCTCAAAGGAGGGAGGACTAGGGATTCTTTGAGTGTTCACCACATCTGTAGACTTTATCGAATACCACTTCATGAATGTCGAGCACGCAATATCAAAGGTAGCCATTACTTTTTCCGTCTATGCGAGAATTCTTCAAAATACACGTTTGTAAAAATGAACAATGAATAATTCCTATATTCTTATATTCATTCGTATAATTCTTATATAATTCGTATATTTATATAAATCCTTATATTAATATAATCCTTATGTTTACATAATCCTTGTATTTATATAATCCTTATCTTTATATAATCCTTATATTCATTATATTCATATAATACTTATATTTGTATACATTTATATTCATACACTATATTAATTTTTATATAAAGACCAAAATCGTATAACGCGAGTTTGGATAAATTTTTGATTTGCTTTCTATTATATTTCTGCAAATAATTGGTAAATTGTTTCTTTTTAAATGACTTAATCATTTTTTTTAGATTGGCTGAATAATGAAACCTGATTAAATTCTGCAATGTTCATTTTCTGTATACATTCTCTCTTCGTTATAAAAGATGAACTCATGTCTTGCTTAAACGTTTAATTTTGAATCTTAAGCCTTTAATTTTTGCTCATATGTATGTTTAAGTGTAATTTATAATAAAATGCATATTTCAATTTCCATTTTTAGTTAACTCGGCAGATCGTGATAACATCAGATCTGTAAATATGTGGTTTAAGATAAAAATATGGCTTCATCTTCAAATCTCTTGTTTATCTGTTTGGACGTTGCCACAGCTAAAAAATTTACCTTATCTTCAAATATTGTGCAAAAATAATACAGCCTATTGAGAATAAAAACCAAACAAGTCAACATTAAATAATAATGATATCCACAAAATTTGGGTATATAAACCCCTATAATTTCTCAAATTTGTTATTCTGATTTGGCTGATCTAACTTAGAGGCATTACTTGTAACATTTTAGCAGTAAACTAAGTAAGAGAAAGTCTTCATCTTCTCTTTCGAGCTTTGCTCTCTTCAGAGAACTTAGTCTTAAGTAGAGAAACCATAATTTCCTGATACGTTAAAAGAAGAATCGGGGAACCTTCAGAGAATTTAATCAACTTCACAGAATCCTCCGATCAACTACAAGAAGAAATCGGAGAGTAGTATAAGAGAGACTATTGCGATTCCCTATACGGTACCAGCTACTCCAGAGTAACAAATCCGTTGCTGCCACCTAACCAGAACCCCCGTCAACTTCGAACCGACCACGGCCATAGACAGAGGGGTTAACACGTTTGAGATCCAGGGCTTATTGAGGTCAACTGCGCACGCATGGCAGAGATATAATAAACTAGTGGCAGAAGTCACTTGATCCCTTTGATCTGTCATACAGTGGGCGGTGCTTAGCCTTTTCCTGTACACACACACACACACGGAGAAAATGAAACGCTAATTAAAACAATTTCTTTTAAATAAATAAACATATCATCAACAAATAATTAGTCTCTAATTCATGGAATATATTCAAATAGTGTAATATATAAATAAACAGATCGTTAACAAATAAAAGACATATATATATATATATATATATATATATATATATATATATATAAACAAAACATTCAAGGCCTATGGTACCTAAAGGGTATGGTATCGTAGGTGCCAGGCACCTGGTAACGTTTTCGATATGTGTTACGACACACTTTCGTCCCCCTAAGTTCCTTCACGCCTCCCAGTTTCTGTGCCCGTAAATTGTGTGTTCCTACAGTCAGTTGGGGTGGTTAGTCACCCTCATCTTCTACGCTCTCTAGCTCCTTCAGCGAATCAAAGTTAACGATCCGTCGGTTCGCCTGGTTAAGCGTGATGTCATTCGCCTTAACGATATATCTCACTTTCTCCACCACCCTCACCCGTACCCCATAAGTTTTTAGACCTGGTGATACAAAAGAATCACCGTAGGTACTATCACCATACTCATTCTTGATCTCATCAGTCAATTCTCCGAGGAATTCTCCAATAGGCGACATGTATTCACCCTCCCTCTCTATGAATATCAAACTATCTGTGTCTGCGCACAGAACCCTCTGCACAAGAGAATGCAGTAGACCCCAAAGTTTGATGCGAGCGTATGCTGTTGTGAAGCTGGCTACAGGTATGTTTGTAACACGATGTATCTGTAGCCAATTCGGTACTGTTGTACTTTATTACGTACGTATCACCCACATTCACGATCTCCATGAACTCTTTATCGGGAGCGTCGGCAAAATCTCAAACCTTGTTATAACTTCGTCAGCCAGACTCCTTATTGAGCGGACGCATTCCCTGGACTCTCTGATATTGTTTCTACTTTTGAATATTGCCGATTAATTTACTTTTGGAAAGTTCTGAATTTTATATACTTGCGTTTATTTTCACATTGTTATAGTTAAGTAACTGAATATTAGTGGTTTTTAGCGATTTAGAAGTTTTCATTGCGTGCCGGCTTAATTTAACTTAAACTTGTGACGGTCATAAATGTTAACTAATTTAACTTGCGCGATGCCGTCGCAGAAAGCGTCGTGTGCTAGGTGTGGGGTTAATCGGTGGTATACGGATTTAAGAATTACAACGGCGGTCCTATGGCGATTACCGAGAGATCGGTTTGTTTCTTTTGTGATTTAAGGGAAGAAATAGTTGATATAAAACGTAGTGTACGCGAGGTGACGGAAAGACTTGCAACGCTTGATGAGGGCAGGGGTAGATTACAGTTGACGAATGCCGAACTTATACTAACATTAAAGACGTTAGTAATTTGAAGGGTGAGGTGAGGAACCTAGTTTCTAGTATAGGGAGCTTATCGGGAAGGTTAGACAGAGTTGAGGAAGGGGATAAGATTGGTCCTAGATTAGTAGACGGGGAGGGATTTAGAGAAGTTAATGGTGGCGCTAGACCACGTACGTTAGGTGATAGGAATCCCCCCCTATCGAGGACTCGAACCCTTTAGCCCAGTTGGATAGGGATGTGAACGAGGGGAAAACTATTTTAATTGAGGACTCCTTAGTGCACCATATGGATAAAGAGTTCGTTGAACGGAATCCAACCAAGAGGAGGAGGGTCTGTCTACCAGGGGCTAGGGTTGACAGAATTAGAGATGAAGTAGATAGGATTGATGTTACCTCCCGTCACTCGATGATGGTGACGATGGTAGGGGGCAACGACTCGTATTGGCCCGATACGAGAGTGCCTGACCTTTTGGAGAGATATAGGGGGTTAATTAGGTCCTTGACGGCAAGATCAGATAGGACTTTAGTTCTAGGTATTACCCCTAGGCACGCTTTGGGTCTTAGGATTACGTCAAAAACAATATTTTTGAGTACTAAACTAGAAGAGACTAGCAAAAGATCGGCGCTACGCGCCGATTTTGCTAGATCTGCGGTGCTTGGACCTTCGACCCAAACCGAATTGTGGGCCTACGGCGTATTTTATTTTGAACATCAATAGCCCTTCATCTGGATATCGTTCCCATTCCTCTCACCTTGGGCCTCAGTAATTGGGGTGTCTGTGGCCCTCCAATTACTGGCGAACCAATTATTCGTTCAATAAAACTACAGAAAAGAACTCAGCCATGAAAATCTAAAACTTCACAAATCTTGATACGATGAACTCGGATGTGAAGCTCAAGATTTTCATGACTGCGTTCTTTTCTATAGTTTTATTGACCAAATAATTGAACAATTATTTGGTCAATAAAACTATAGTCATGAAAATCTTAAGCTTCACAAATATTGACACAATGTGAAGCTCAAGATTTTCATTGCTGCGTTCTTTTCTATAGTTTTATCGCGGTGCTGGGGGCCCTCGGGCACAGTAATTGGTGGGGGGGGGGGCTGGTCACACATATATTTTCGTTCATTACTCATCACCCCCTTCCACCATACGAAGTTTGGTCGAAATCGGTTCAGAAACGTAAAAGTTTTTTCTGCGGACAGACAGGCAGACACATTTTTGCTAAATTATAATAGTAATGATGCCCGATTAGGTTAATTAAATGACCGGTTAGGTCAACTGAATGCCCGATTAGATTAATTGAATGCCCGGGTACGTTAATTGAATGCCCGGTTAGGTTAATTGTACACCCTTGACGATTGGTTAGGTTAAGTCATGATATTTTCGTTAAAGCCAACGAAAATATCACGACTTAACCTAACCAATCGTCAAGGGCGTACAGATGACCTCACCTGGCATTCAATAACCTAACCGGGTATTCAATAATAGCGGAGCGACCCGGCGTTGCCGGGGTGGATGTTGAACGCTATATATATATACATATATATGTATATGTTAAACAGACCGTGCATGGAACAAGGAACTCTTCTGGGAAAATTAAATCCACTATAGTCCGAATAAGTAATGGTAAATGACAAATACCATAGTTTTTCTTTTTCATGATGCTAGCCCGACGTGGGCAACGGGTCTCTCGCGAGAGGTCCCATAAATATAGCTTCCCTCACCAGCTATCTGCAAAGCAGACAGGATCCAGCTTTGGGACATGGATCTAGGGTTTAAAGCAAGCCTAGTCCCACTACATTTAGAACCTCTATATAAGTAAAAAACTCGTTGCATTCACGTCGGATTGAATAAATCAAAGAAAAAGGGGTAACTATTGTATTTTTAGCCAAAATACAATACTTACCCCTTTTTCTTTGATTTATTCAATCCGACGTGAATGCAACGAGTCTTTTACCTATATAGTGGGACTAGGCTTGCTTGTGGGACTAGGCTTGCTTTAAACCCTAGATCAATGTCCCAATGCTGGATCCTGTCTGCTTTGCAGATAGCTGGTGAGGGAAGCTATATTTATGGGACCTCTTTACGAGAGACCCGTTGCCCACGTCGGGCTAGCATCATGAAAAAGAAAAACTATGGTATTTGTCATTTACCATTACTTATTCGGACTATAGTGGATTTAATTTTCCCAGAAGAGTTCCTTGTTCCATGCACGGTCTGTGTTTAACATATAAGTTTCTCAGGGGACCATTCTGAGTTTGTGTGTATATATATATGCCCGGTTAGGTAAACTGAATGCCCGGTTAGGTTAATTGCATGCCCAGTTAGGTCAGCTGAATGCCCGATTAAGTTAATTAAATGGCCGGTAAGGTGACTAAATGCCCGATTAGATTAATTGAATACCCGGTAGTTATTGAATGCCCGGTTAGGTTAATTGTACACCCTTGACGAATGGTTAGGTTAAGTCATGATATTTTCGTTAAAGCCAACGAAAATATCACGACTTAACCTAACCAATCGTCAAGGGCGTACAGATGACCTAAGCTGGCATTCAATGAACCTAACCGGGTATTCAATAATTTTATCATAGGTTTCGTAATGATCTTGATGACGTCATTTAATGTTTTCAAATTAATTATTTAATTGCTATTTTCTTACTTACAGCGACAGGCAAATGATATTAGATACCTAATAGAAATTTTGTAATATTTTAAAGTGGGGAAAATAAATAATTTTCTAAAAATGATCTTCAACTATAAGAGCGCATCTAATCAGATAACTTAATTAACGTATTTCTATGACAACTAAAAAATAGAATGATAAATCAATATCCTATCAAATTGTTTGTGTATACGTAAAATTATTTGTACAAAAGCCACAGTAATAAAACGCACAAAAGTCACGGTAAATAATTTCGAGTGTGGCTCGTTTAACTTTAAACTCGTGTTTATTTAAATTGCCCGTTTTAATTATGTAATTTTTTGTATTGAATCGATAAAGAAATCTTTTGTGAATCGAAAAATGTTAAAATTATAACAAATATCAAAATATTTTGTATAAAAATCATTGAATTTTAAAAATGCATGTTTGTTTTTAGTTTTTCACAAAAAGTTCTTTATGAATTTTAAAAATATATACTTTTTTTAAATTGAATCGATAAGTAAATCTTTTGTGAATCGAATGATATTAAATGTTTAGTAAATATTGACTTATTTTGTGCCAAAATTATGATTAAAAATGAAAAATTAAAAAAATGCGTGTACAGGCATGGGAAGAACTGTACCCCTAAAAGGGGTGAAGGAATTATGTTAGGGAATTTTTTTTTTAGCATCGGCACTGCACAATAAAAAGACGCATCGAATGGTGAAAACCGCATTGTTCTATACCAATTGTAGCGACCTGTAGGTGTGCGCAAAAAAAACTTACGTATATATATATATATCTATACCATATGTCCCACAAAAAAGTACACCCAACTTTAGATTGTGCTAACTCCTCCAAAAATTGAGATATTTTGGATCTGTTTGTTTGATTTAATATAGCAAATTATTCTTTGTTAACGTTCAAATTTATTCATGTTTAAACGATTTAGTGTTTAAGCATCTGCTTTTAACTGAAGGGTACAGCAAAATGGGTTGCGCGGAATGATCATTTCTCCCAGCCAGATAGCTCCTCTTGCTTTAACCAATGTGCTACTTTTTACGTCGAAGGATATTGCAAATATTTTTTTAAATAATTCGAACTTTTGTATCTAAGATACGAGTCATACATATAAATGAAGAATCTGAATTACTAAATTTATAAATAAATTTGAAACCCTTATCATGCAGTTTACACGAAAGCAGCGCGTTCTCATGGTCACAACTTATCTGCAAACTAAAAGCTTAAAACAAGTTCAGAATACCTTCGAACTGCAATTTCCCGATAGAGCTTCTCCAACTAAACATACAATTTTGAAGAATGTTCGGAAATACAAAGAAGAAGGAACGGTCCTCAATTTGAACAAAGGACGTTCAGGCCATCCGAAGACGGCAAGAACAGACGAGAACATTCAGCATGTTCGGCATTTATTAGAGAGACATCCAAAAGTGTCACCAGGCGAAATGGTACAGAACTCTCACGCATGTCATTTCATCGAATAGTTCGTGAGGATTTGAATTTGTACCCATACAGAATGGAAATTCGACATCAACTCATTGAAGGAGATCTACCTCGCCGCCTAAGATTTGCCCAGTGGTTTCTTGAAAAACCAGAAAGATTCACGGAACAATTAGTGGTTGGAGATGAGGCGGCCTTTTTTATGAATGGTCTAGTGAACAGACAAATCTGCCGTCAGTATGCACCAAAAAATCATCCACCTGACAATCATATCTACGAAAAGAATAACTCTAGATAAAAACTGTCTCTCTGGGTAGGACTGTACGGTAATGGAGCGGTAATTGGCCCGGTCTTTTACGATGGTAATCTAAATGGTGAAGCTTACCTAGAAATGATAGACCGAGAAATCCTTCCACAAATACGTATTACTTATGGAAACCGATTTAATCGTATTTGGTCGGTGCAAGACGGAGCTCCTGCTCACAGGAGAGTTATTGTGAAGGAACGCTTGCAGGAAGTCTTCCATCAAAGAGTAATTGCTACAGGCCATGACATTGAATGGCCTCCCAGAAGCCGCCCTGACTTGACCCCGTGTGATTACTTTTTATGGGGTCATTTGAAAAATAGAGTATTTGCATCGCAACCTATCAATTTAGATGATTTGAGGACTCGCATCACAGCTGAAATCAACTTGTTAAAAGACACTCCAGATCTTATCAAAAGAGTGATGGGGAAGATCAGAGCTCGACTCCAGATTTGTATCGATAGGAATGCCGGTCATGTTGAAAGAAAACGAAACTAAACATAACTCTTGCAATAAGGAATAAAGAAAAATCTGCTTTGTATCTTATTAAAATTATGTTAAAGTATCTATTATTATGTATTTGTCTTTTCATTACATCGATAGCACACACATTATTTTTTCATTGACCAATTTTGTGCAATCCATTTTGTCGTACCCTTCAGTTAAAAGCAGATGCTTAAACACAATCGTTTAAACATGAATAAATTTGAACGTTAACCCTTTCGCTGCGTCCCATTCTGATACGCCCTGTGCGTGTCACGCTAATACCCCAGAACGAAAGCTGCGCGTATAAATGCGCCAGAAAATAAATTTCAATTATTTTTTTGCTTCGTCTTTTGTTTGCCTTTAAAATAAGTTTTCTATCAATAATATTTTCAATTTTTTCATGGGTAACAAAAAAATAAAGGTTAAAATGAAATAAAAGAGAGATATCTTTATTTAGTTAACTAAAAGTTAAATGCTGAGTGATAAATTTTGAAACATGGTTCGGCGCATAACCCTGGGGTATCGGGGCATGTCTCGCATTGAAAACGTACTCGTTTTTCTATCCCATGGGCATAACATACCCTGCATCTCTTTGTTGGTCTTGGGGTACGTTCAGAATTTGATGTAATTTTCTTGGTAAAATGTTTTCCAACTAGTCTTGGAACTACTGATTTCTTCAAGTTAGGTTCATCTGCAGATGTCAGTCCTTTTATAATCTCATGGCAAAAGTCTAGAAAGGGAACTTTTCCCTTTTTTATGAGATTATAAATTCCACAAGCATCTAGTACTTGGACCTGAATCAAATGCATTGCCAGCTTCTTATACCATTTTAGAGACTTTCTTGGGACAGAGTAATAATGCAGTATTTGGTCTGTTCGGTCTACATATCCCATATGTTTGTTGTATTCATGTACGCAAGCTGGAATGGTTTTTTCGACTCTACCTTCCTTTGATCTACGTGTTACTGTCACATCACTGTTCGAATGGTAATTGGAGAGCATGCAAACTCTTCTCTTGTCATGAAACACAAGGGAAAGCAGTTCAGGAGTCTCAAAGGCAAGTTTCTTTCCTTTTGCCACATTCATAGTTTTCATAGCATGGCATAAGCCCTTACGATTACTTCTAACAGTCCCTGCGGCACCAGTTTTATTATCACTAAGGTATTTGTATAGTTTTGGTGATGTATAGAAGTTATCAGTGAAGACGTTGTGACCTTTTCCTAAATATTTTTCCATCATACTTACTACAATACTTTCAGTCTTAGAAAAATCAGCAACAGTTTCCATGGTCCCGGTATATATTTTATATTTCAAAGTAACACAATTTTCATCCACAAGTTTGAAATTTTTTATCCCAAAACGTGATCTTTTCGTTTTTATGTATTGCCGGAAACTGAGTCTGCCCTTCCACAGCAACAAAGATTCATCCAAACTTAGATTCTGAGAAGTTGAATATTTTGATTCAAGAGCAGATGTCATCAACTCAATAAAGTCATGCAATTTCACCATCTTCCCCCCTCTTTCCTTCAACGTCTCATCTGCATTGTCAGCAAAATGCAATAAAGAAAGAATGTTGGTAAATCTGTCTCTTTTCATGATTGCTGTAAATACTGGAGTAGCATAAAAACTGTCGGTTGACCAATACATACCTATCTTGGGTTTTTGTATAATACCCATGAGAAGTAAAAGCCCTATAAATTGCTTCATTTCTGTAAACGTAGTTGGGACCCATGCACTATACCGAGATGTTGATTTCAGATTAGGTGTAGCAGCCAGAAATTGAGTTGCATATTTGTTTGTTTCTGTAACCATTAGTTCAATTACTTCTTTGGGAAAAACTTCACAAAAAATCATACATCGTATGAGTTTGATCATTGAAGAGCACTTTATTTTCACCAGTAAACTGCCACCCACCTCTGGTACAGCCTATATTTTCACCAATTTCCTGCCATTCAAAATTTTCGCTCGATTTTGTTGCTTTAGGCAGATCTCTTTCCAAAAGTACCACATTTTCTTCATCATCGTCACTACTTGATCGGTTTTGTATAATATCCCGTACATTATCTTGCACCCAGTCATCCTCACTTTCACATTCTATATCACTTTCAGAACACATTGAGAGATATTCGTTTATCTCATTCTCATCTAGAGAGGATTTTTTACGCTTATTACTGCTTGTGGATGCCATGCTGAACTGATTGGGGGAATCTATTTCACTCCCCCCTCTGGTGAGCTGAGAGTCAGAAAATAAAAAAAGATGCCAAATACCACCATATTGATGTCTAATATTAGTCAGGGAACTAACTACGTTGTTCTAATAGGAACGAGGGGGTTCATAGACTGTTTATTAAACGTGGAAAACAATGTTTACCATGCGTCCTGAGAGAAGATTTTTAATGGTAAACATAGTTTACCATGCGTCCTGAGTCGGGCTTTTTTATGGTAAACATAGTTTACCACACGCACTGAAAGGGATCAAAAGAGTGATGGGGAAGATCAGAGCTCGACTCCAGATTTGTATCGATAGGAATGCCGGTCATGTTGAAAGAAAACGAAACTAAACATAACTCTTGCAATAAGGAATAAAGAAAAATCTGCTTTGTATCTTATTAAAATTATGTTAAAGTATCTAATATTATGTATTTGTCTTTTCATTACATCGATAGCACACACATTATTTTTTCATTGACCAATTTTGTGCAATCCATTTTGTCGTACCCTTCAGTTAAAAGCAGATGCTTAAACACAATCGTTTAAACATGAATAAATTTGAACGTTAACAAAGAATAATTTGCTATATTAAATCAAACAAACAGATCCAAAATATCTCAATTTTTGGAGGAGTTAGTACAATCTAAAGTTGGTTGTACTTTTTTGTGGGACATATGGTATATATAAGGCTTCATTTCTGAAATAGTATATTAGATTTGTGCTCAGGAAAATGTACCCTTCGTAAAGCTGTGGTCAGAATTTAGTGACCCTTGCGTTTTTATAAAAGATGGGGGTGCATTTCAATGAAATAGGGAATGCTAGGTTAGGTAGCTTAAAAAATGAGAACGATCGAAAGTTGTATAGGTCGAAGCCTTCTTTAAATACTGTGGTTCCTGGAAACGCCGGCTCGACGTGAAAAAGAGTTTAAAACGCCGATCCGTGGTAAAAAATAATTTAAACGTCTTTTATTGTAACGCGTTTAGTATTAGAAATACAGTGAACGAATTTAAGGCGATAATTTATTTCGGCAACTACGATATAGTTACTATAATCGAAACATAGTTAAATACCGTGACTCAGGACTCGTTGGGGGAACTTGATATAGCGGGTTTTAATCTTTTTACTAATGATAGGTTACATATGATTGGTGGCGGCGTTTTGCTGTACATTCTTAATTCCCTTAGGGCTATCGAGGTTAAGATAGATTTTCCGGCAGCAATTAATGCGATGTGCGTTGAAGTTAGGGCGAGTCGTATTCGCTACAATTTTGTTGTTGTTTACAAACCTCCCGTTCAACCCCTCGATACCGATACTAGATTTTACACACTTCTTGGTAACTTTGTTAATAATCGGGATAGTATAATTGTCGGAGACTTTAACTGCCCAAACGTTAATTACGAGACTTTTACTGGTAATGATGAGGGTTTGAGATTGATTGAGTTCATGGAAGATAATTTTTTTCAACAGATGGTTACTGAACCAACGCGCGGTGACAATATTTTAGACGTGGTGATGACGAACGGCGAAAATATAGTCTAAGATTTAGAAGTAGGTGAGAGTTTGGGATGTAGCAATCACCAAATTATTAGTTTTGCGGACAGGATGAGAGTTGTGGACTGGGATAACTTATTTATTGGAAATGACGCAAATTTTCATTGGGAGGCGTTTAAAGAAAGTGTTTTGAATATCGAAAGGGAGTTTATTCCTCGTAGGTCAAAGCGCGCTAGAAATCATGGTAGGCCCAAGAGGTGGACTAGGGAAATAGGCGCGTTCATAAACGAGCGTAACAGAGCGGATAGTTTTTACCTTAGAAAACGTAAATAATGTCCCCGATGTGGACGATATCGTTCTATTTAATAGCGAGACTATTTTGAATGAAATAACTGTTTACGAGGGTGAGATTGCGCATTATATCGATAAGCTAAATGTTAGCAAGGCTCCAGGCCCTGACGCGCTTTATCATAGACATCTGAAAGATTTGAAAGACGTTATCGTTGGCCCCTTAACGAAGATTTTTAGTCATTCACTGGAAGCGGGGATTATTCCTGAAGACTTCAAATTAGCAAATGTTAGGCCCATTTTTAAAAAAGGCGACCGCACAGTACCTAGCAATTATAGGCTTATCAGCTTAACGTCAATTGTCGGTAAACTTTTGGAATCCGTAGTTGGGGATCCTATCATCGATCACTTGGAAAGTCGAGATTTGATTAATAGTAGTCAGCATGGGTTTCGACGCCATAGATCTTGTTTAACTAATTTGTTAGAATTTTATAACGAAATACTGCGCGAATACGATAGGCATAGAGCAGCTGATGTTATTTATTTAGACTTTAAAAAAGCGTTCGATACAGTTCCGCGTAGAAGATTAATTTCGAAGGTTAAAGCGCACGGTATACGCGGTCAGGTAGCTAACTGGTTAGAGGAATGGCTTCGTGCTAGTAAACAGAGGGTCGTTGTTAATGGTGGTGAATCGGGGTGGTAACGTGTCAAAATTCGCGGACGATACTAAAATAGGCGGTAAAGTTGTTAACGTGGACGATAGAAATAGGCTCCAAGACGATGTAAATAGGATTATGGAGTGGGCGGATAAGTGGCAGGTGCAATTTAATGGAGACAAATGTAAAGTTTTGCATATAGATTCTCATAACAACAAATACACGTACGCTATGGATGCTTGACAGTTAGCGAATGTTGACGAGGAAGTAGATTTAGGCGTACGCGTATCTAAAGATTTAAAAGTTAGGAACCAGTGCCTGGAGTCTTGCGCAAAAGCTAATAGGATGTTAGGCTTCATAGCGTGTAATTTCGAATTTAAATCAGAGAATATTATGTGGCTCCTTTACAAGTACCTAGTCAGGCCTCATTTAGAATATGCCGTTCAGTTTTGGTGCACGTATTTGCGTGAGGATATTGATAGGTTGGAAAGGGTTCAGCTTCACGCCACGAAACTAATTCCGTCATTGCGCAACAAGTGTTACGAAGATAGGATTAGAGAGTTAGACTTGTATTCACTCGAAACTAGGAGATTAAGGGGGGAGCTTACTGAAGTTTTCAAAATCGTTAATAAAATCGATAACGTAAATTTTGACAAACTCTTCACTTTCGATAATAGCAATACTAGTAATAATGGATTTAAGTTGCATGGCAGTCGTTTCATTACTAATATCGCCAAAAACTTTTTTACGTTTAAAGTAATTGATAAATGGAATAATCTTCCCGCGTCCGTCCTGAACTGTACCAGCGTTAATATGTTTAAAAACCGTTTAGATAGGCATTTTAAAAATATTAACGTTGTTTAAAATATAAAAAATAATTAGCAACAGGAGCTCTCGGGGTAAAGGTCGAGGATGAGTCTATTGACGATTAATGCCAGCTTGTGACATGCCAGCGTTTGATATGCCAGCAATAAAAAAAAAATTAGACTAACACAACGTAGCCGTAGCTCGTAGCGTAAACTAACCCACTTTTTGTTATACTCTTTATACTTTTTTTTTTCTTATCCTCTCCTTACTTGCATGTCTGTAGTTTGCATGGTCTGATAGTGTTTGAGTTAAGACTGTGTTTGCATGGTTTGTAAACGTTCTTATTTTACTTCTGTTCATCTTTCACCCCTTTCCTATTCTCTTCGTCTATTTTTCCGACTTGTTGGCAGTGGCCGGCTGATTATGATGGTTAGTCTTTCTCTCTTTTTCTGGATGAATTTAAACCCACGAATGATAGGTTTTGCTACTTGCTTAACCCCTTATTCTCTTCTTTTAACCCCCTACTTCCTTCTTTCTCTCGGGCTAACCTTAGAATGGATCTTAGGGTCTTTGTTGCCTTAGCTTCTGTAAATCTGTAGATGGACGTTCCCCTTGCCTGTATTCTGTGCAAATTTCCACAGAGACTATTTAGGCACAACTTTGCACTAAAGCACTTGCCCTGGTTCTTTACAATTTGGAACGGGTCAAGTTGTACCCCTTTACGATCACTGTAGCGCTGAATATACGCCGATTTTTCATTTTCGGTCCCAACTCCTCGCGGATACCTTGATGCTTCTACCTTATTCTTCAGAAAAGTGTTCATATATGGCGTGAAAAGGTTGGGTAGCTTCTGAAACCTCCACACTCATATATCTTCAATATTCTGTAACCGTGACGAACTGCTAGGGATAGCTTGTGGGAATTATTTCCCACAGTATTTAAATTTATATTGTGTAAAATTAGATATACTGTATATACTATTTCTAATCCAAGAGAACGCTCCCTTGAGGAATGACGTGTAACATTTGTAGGCTCCGCCCATCATGCGCCATCTTGAATCTGGGAGTTCGTAGTTGTAAGAAATTATGGTCACTAGTTCCTCAGTTTTGCTGCAGTAAGGTTGTGCTCTGCTTAGATTGCAATTGATTCTCTTTGAAATCTTAAACGTTTAACTTAGTTTAAATCTCTTTTGAAAGGAGTGTTCATAACCTTGTTTTGGCTACTATTGCCACTAGCTCTCATAGTTTAATCTTGAGTTGTTTGTCCTATTTCGGACCTAGGAGCCATTTTGCTCCTTGTGTATATATTGCAAATATTTTAAATTGGGCTATAAACAATTCTTTAGATGAGCGGTAATATTTCTATAAAATTTAAGTTAAGTTTAGATCGCTGACGGTAATTTACATTAAATATTACTGTGGGACTTAAACTGATCGTTAGGTATTGGGTTACGTAATCCCCCCCTCTTGTCTGCTCTGTGGATTTGAGGAGTCCTTGGAATTAATAATTTTGATTCCCCATATCCCCGGAGTGGATTTAAGAGTAAATATAGTAGTGGTTAACTTGCCATTATTTACTCGATCAGTCATTCAGACTCAGTCGAGTTTAACTTGGGTACGGCTTGGGTCGAGGTGGTGATTGGCCTCAAGAACTTCGTTACTCGAAGAGCTTTCACCCTTCGATTCTGTGGCTGTTCATCCGAGGTTTGGTTCAGGGAGTTCTACCCAGGCCCTAAGTCGCTCATTTTTTGTGGGACCTCCAAACTGCTCCGAACCGCAGTTGAGGTCAGAGCGCATCTCGAGTGAAGGCTGATTAATCCTGGTAATTGAGTCAGGGTGGGCAGCCCCTCGAGTCTCCATACCACTCAGGAATTGTATATACACACCTCTGATCTTCCGTTGGCTGGGTGTGTGATTACAGGCCCCATTGTTCTGCTCTGCGCACTTCACGCACAGGGAAAACATGAGCGTGTGGTCTATAACGACGGGTAAGATCGGCATCCACAAGTCGGTCGCGATGGGGGAGCACATCTACGAAAGAAAGACCGAAACAGTTCTCGTTCAAATTTGCTGAGAACTCTTTGATGGTGGGCAGGGCGGGTCCCACGAGTTTTTCAGTTGCTCCTACGGGGTACGGATTGTTCTTCATCACGTAGGGGTATAAAGAACAGAAGTCGTAGTAATGGAGTTTCACGCCCTCCGCAGGTGAAAAGTATAGCTTGAAGGGATTTGTACGTCCACCGAACAAGCTATCGCCGCATCTGGTAGGATCCAACACCATTGAACGTTTGATGGTGTTTATTTCTTCGCGGTACTACCCATCTGTTTCCATCCCTGCATCATACTCATGCTCCCACAAGACCTTGTGAGTGAACTGGGAACGTATAAGCTTATCGCGGGTGCGGGGCCATGCAAGATTGTCGGCAGGAGATCTACCATGGATATCTTCTATGATTCAACACTCAGGAAGTGGGCATCCATGCCACCAGCACCCGTTGAAGGAGTAAGCAGTCTTCTCACCAGTAACACGGTCTTCGCTCAGACCATCAACCTAAAAAACACGACCATTGACCTTGATGGGGACTTTCTCCGTGTTGCGGGCATGTTTTATGTATACACCGGTCTGTTGGTGTAGGTGTATGAGTCAGTAAATAGCCTTATACCCATAACTGCGAGGGTTGTTTCTGTGAATGACGGCTAGTGTGTGTTTAGGCATGAAATTGTTCTTGAACACCGTAAAACACAATGATGCGATCGTGGTTGCGGCTTGCAGCGGATCGCAGTTGGAAACATACTCTTCACTTATGTTGGCGTAGTTAAAGTAATGTTTGATGGGAGGTAGGCCTACGTAATTTAAAATATCGCTAGTGAGGAAAGTGTATGGGAAATATTCTTTTGAAATATCGGCGGCTACGCCCATCATCTTGGGTAGCTTGGCTAATTTACAAGGTGTGAATAATAAAGTGTCTTTAAACTGAACATTACCTCTTATTTGCATCTGTATAAGTTTGTTTCCTTTTTTCAAGGGATCGCCTTGAAAAGTAAATATCGCCGATGACGTGTTCAAGCAGCAACTTATAAAGGAACTGTGTGTCAAATTTTGCGCCGTTATGGGCAAGAATAAGCAGTCATTTTTTTTAACTTGTCCGCAAATTTGACAATATATGACACAAAGAGTTTCACTGGGTTGTCGTGTGCGATCGATTTAAAAATGTTTGTTCGTTTACCACATATGTGACACTCGCAGATAGTCTGGCTTACAAGTAGATGTGGGATATCCTCTTTGGTTTCAGCATCAGTATAAGTTTCTATATCGTTGTATATAGTTATACAAGGTTATTTTCAGGCTTAGCATCTTTTATATAACATACATGCTTTATACCATCTGCCTTATATTTCTCGTGGCATGTAGAACAGTGAATTTCATTGCATTTGTGCTCAAACTTTCCCCAATTATCCATCATATGAAACATACCACATTCATAGAGTCTCATTTTCCTGCAAGTACCAATTGACTTATGGAGCCCAAAGCGTTTATTACTGAAAAATGTGAGTCTACACACATTACAGTCCCTCTTCTCAGCTTCACCTATACGACTTTCACATATGGAGCTTTTACACTGCTCACATACCATGTGGCACTCCTTACAATGTTTCACTATGTTGTCCGCAAACTCGAGACATCCCTTACACAAATCATGATGCTTTCCATATTTTCGACTTTTATCATAACTCGTGTAAAGGTCCCTTATATTACGGATGGAGACACACGTTGTCCCTGACAGCCCCAAAATAAGTAGGGGTCTTGTACAGTCTCTCACACTGCTTTTAAAACATACACAGTCCTACGACGATCATCCATTCCAAATACAACTATACTAACATTCATTTACTGCTCTACCCTTCTCAGCTCTTCAGGACCCATATTACAGTCAAACTCAAGCTTGCAATCTGAAGCCAGTTTACGAGCACGCTGTACAACCGTAGGCAACCAAAGTTTTTGGGTCCATGTATTTAGCACAGTAAACATATGAACTAAGTCTACCGCTATAAAGCCACAACCACGATCAGTGTTTATATGCCCTCTGTAAATAGCCTGAAAATTGAAGTTAAGAGTATAAGGTGTGGCCGTATGTCCCGCAAAACGGAATACCCGGTCAATATCTATCGTGAAGTTGTCAGTGTTGAAGGGTGTACTACTTTGAGAGGCTTGCAATATACAGCCCAAAATATAATCTATGTCCATAGCAGCCAAGCGTCTGTATGGTATTACTACCCAAAAATCATCTACATCCCAGTCATTTGACCCGAACCCAAAGGACAGCTTCGTTCTGACTTCACGACCGTCGCCGTTCTGAAGGGCAAACTCCACAATATATTCAACTACGCACCATATTCCGTATTCAACACCATTACTATACATGGTTCGTGGGTCAACCCTGACTACGTACCGGTTTGTAGTCATGGATGGGATGGGGGTGGGCTGCGCACCAGTACAAATGTTATACTAACTTCGCGAGCGGGGAAGGAGCCTGTAGCTACAACTACACTCCCATCGGAATCAGCTATAATATCGATGATGGGGACATGTTGCTGGTGCAGTACCTCATCCTCATTCACGGTTCTGAGGAAGAAGACTGTAGACTGTACAAGACTGTAGAATAAAGGAACATCACTTAAAATTTTATTATATTTTGTAAATATTCCACTTAGGAGTGTGACGTGTTAGAGATGGACTCTGTAGAAAAATTCAGTTCACGAGCCCGTCCGCATGTATTATATCTGGCCCTACAGGATGTGATAAAACTGTGTTTATTCTTAAAATAATTAAAGATAAGGCGGAGATGTTCTCAAGATTTGTGCATAAAGTCATATGGTGCGATTCGACATACCAGTCAGTATTCAACAAGTACCAAGATGATATTTTGTTCCACAAAGGTGTATATGACGTTAATTGACTAAAGGGAAATGAACATAGTCATTGTAATTGATGATCTCTTGTTGGAAATGGATAAAATGTTTGGCGAGACATTTACAGTGTTCTCCCACGATCTTAACATAAGCGTATTCTTCATCAACCAGAATCTATTTTTCAGAAATGGATACATGGCGATGTGTCGTTAAATACACAATATCTAGTCTTATTAGCACAACGTAGAGATGTCATAAATTGGGGTATTAGCCAATCCAATATTCCCAAATCGGCGTAAGGAGTTTTTGGAAGTTTATAAAGAAACTACAAGTCAACGTTACGGATATTTACTTTGTGACCTTCACCCACGAAACACGTTTAGGGTGCTTCTGAGAACGAATATATTCCAAAACGAGCCTGAAAGGGTGTATATTGCAGAATGACAGAGGATAAAGAAATACCATGAATTAATAAAAATCTATCATCGACTGCCTCGGGCACTGCAGAGCTGTTTTTAAAAATATTGACTCCGACTTTTTAAAATGCATCTGTGAAATGTGTCTTAACGTTATAAAATATAATGTACCAATGAAACCCCCTCAGAAGGCTTGCCTACGCCGTTACAAGAACATAACACGCACACTAGCTCGTAAAAGTCAAACTGTGGGGAAGAAAAAACGAATTATTGTACAAAGAGGGGGTTCATTCCTTCCCATCTTATTTTCAGTTTTGGGGCCTTTACTGACTAGTTTAATTAATAAAGAAAGTAGTCGTGATTCCACACGAGGTGTATGCTTCATTGCAAAGCTCAGAGTCCAGATACGGTTCTAGAACCTCGTAAAAGCAGGCTTAAAACTTAAAAAATGGAAGGCAAATTGTTGGACCTATTATACAGTGAGGAGAAAAGATTCTTATACCAAGAAGCTCTGCAGAAATTTCTTCATGAGTCCGAAAATTATAAGAATCCGACAGAGGTCCCCGTGATTGTTAGGCACAGCGCAAACGACGCTGAGCATGAAGGCATAGGACCTGGGGTCGCTGCTACAGACGACCAGTCGAAGAATAACGGATCGACCCCACAACATATCGAGCATGTATTGAAAAGTAGTCTCCACATACATCGAGGAATAAAGGTTTAAGTCTTTATAATCTATTGAGTGAGAATCCCATTATACAGTGGACCGATACAGGCGAGGTCATTGTTGAAGTAACAAAGGTACAGGGCTCGAAAATCGTTGACATCGTCCATGCCCTGGTGAGAAAGTGGAATAGGCCATCACCATCAGGATGGAAGCACATTAAAGCAAGACTACAACAAATAAATGTCCCCCAAACATTGATAGGAAATCTGAACAGGTTAAAAGACTTGGAGAAAGCCTCGCATGTGCCACAACTGAGCACGCCATCACCCCCAGCGGTAGCATCTCTGAAGAGGAGAAAGAAGAGACCAAACCACAACGGTCAACCCTCCCCGGGTGCCTCTAAAATACGCAAATGGCTAACATATTAAGAAAACGTTATGATGACATTTCAAGCCCAACCTCCTACAGCGGCATTGATAGACTGTACACAGGCGTTTATAATGAGGGAGAAGGGAAAAAAAGGTGTTGAGAGGTTTTTGCGGGAGCAGGATACTTATACACTTCACAAGCCGGTGAGCAAAAGGTTTAAAACAGCCAAGACAACAGCAGCCTCGATTGATTCGCTTTGGTAAGCGGATTTAACAGACATGTAGAGATATTGAATGTATAATGGTGGCTACCGCTACATCTTATTTATAATAGATGTATTCTCTAGATATTTGTGGTTAATTCCACTGAAAAATAAATCTCCTGAAACAGTTGCTAAAGCTACCAAAACGCTGATGTTGAAAGAAAACAGGATTTCTGGCTATTTTTGTACGGACATGAGGAAAGAATTTATAGGCCGAGCTTTTCAGAGCATGTTAACAGAGTTTAATATCAGTTATTACACTAGCAATTCTATACATAAGACATCTTTAGCTGAAAGCGTTCAACGTACCATAATGGAACGCATGCATCGCTTTTTCACACATAAAAACACACAGATACATAAACATTCTGGATTCGCTGGCCTCATCCTACAACCGTTCACACCACCGTGCGATTGGGACAACACCTAATGAAATTTTAGAAAGAGGTACGCACACAGATCTTGAGATGAGAAAAGACACTCGTAGAGTGCCACCAGTCTCTGCGCTTTTCAAAATCGATGATTATGTAAGGCTGTCGCGTTCGGTTAATAAATTCGCGAAGGGATTTGAGCAAGGGTGGACACGTGAGATTTTTAAAGTTACGGCTATGAGACCTAAAGATGAGATAATGCTGTACTACGTTGAAGATTTGAATGGGGAAGAAATTGCAGGAGGCTTTTACAGCGACGAGCTGCAGAAAGTGACATTTAATTTAGGAAAAAACGTAATTAAAATTGAAAAAAATTTAGGTAGCAAAGGATCAAGAAAGAGAAATGTACCTGGTGAAATGGTTACGGTACCCAGAAAAGCTGCTGCAATAATGAAGTTTAAATAGTATGCAACATGGCGCCTAACCACTTCTACGTCACACTCCCGTCCTCTTCTTCTCTGTCTGTACATCCTGGCAACACCCTGGCCAACTTTGTAACAGAACTCCACGGTCCCATCGAATTGGCTCGTGATTCGTATAAGGTTGGAATATGCGAGATTAAATTGTCTACCAAATTTTTAAATATTGAAAATAAAGAATCCGATTTTACGGTTCTTAGAGACCGTGATGAATGTGAAAAGGCAGGTGTAACTCGGGACGAGACCATGCGTGCCACCCGGAGTGGGGACACAGTATTACACTACAGCAGTAACACTAGGCCCGGGTCATTATGGCGCGGCCGAGGGTGTTGTGAGAGACTTAAATAGTAGTTTGAAAAGCTCAAATCTTACGGATGATTTAGTATATGAAATCGTAAGGAAAGCTACCCCTGCACATACTCTGACCCTAAAATCAGAGGCTAACAAACATTAAAGACAAAGGACTGTTGAAAATTATAACCTAGAGCCGATATGGAGCAGCTCTCCAAAGAGATACCTTTCACGAAACACAACATGACTTGTGCAGCTTACTGTATCAGTTGAAATTGGAGAAACTGAACGATGGCTATCCTCTCCCGAGATATTTGCAATATTTACAGTAATATCGTGTCGCATCAGTTTGTTGGTGATACCCAGGCGCGCCTGCTGCGTATCGCTCACATTCCCAATCAAAGAGGAAGGAGCTTGAGCATTACATATGACAAGCCCCATTGTCATTGTCGCAACTAATTTATTAACCAATATCTCAATATATATATAAGAACGATTGAGGAAAAAAGTTTTCCATTCGGTGACGCGAGCTTAATAGTGAAGCCGCACTTTCGTCGCACTGTGCTATAATGACCCGAAGGCCTTTCACAGTCTATCGAGGGTTGAGACACCAGCGCAGGAGTGGGATTGGATCCATTTTTTCAACCATACTGCGTACGGCTGTCCCCTTGTTGAAGATTGGTGCCAGATATCTCGGGAGGAAAGCATTGCAATCGGGTTTCAACACGCTATAAGACATAATGGCTGGGACTAAGTCCAAAGAAGCAATAAAAAGGACTTAAAGCGTACACAGGACGAAATCATCAAAGATGCAAAGAGAAAAATGCGTGGTGATGTGAAAAAGAAGAAGAGTCCTGTCCGGAAGAAGAAGAAGGGGTTACCAGCACCTGGCGTTAAACGTAAAAGGACATCAAAAGAGAAGTGTTCTGAGCGACTGAAACCCATGGCTGATAATTTTTTTAACTGATATAAGCAAAGGCAATTGCTCTCATGATCATAGGCTGTTTACCACTTGTCGAGAGAGGTGCCACTATTTCTTTCTGGCTCGCCATGGCGCGTTTCATCCATCCGTGTAGTTCACAATGTTGTAAATCGGAGCTGTCCCTCTTTGACATGCCCCCAACTCAAGTTTCTATTGAGCACAGTTATTTTATTACAATTAATCCGCTAACACCATTACTCACCGAGTGCTCCTATAGAGTTCGTGATCCCTAGCTCAGGCCCTTACTTTTTTTATCCAAGCTGTGTGCATATGTACGCTAAACTACGAATAGCACATTCAGATGGAACGGATTGCGAAGACAAATACGTTGTATTTCCAGAAACAAACTTTCTACACTCCATATTCAGTCAGTGTGACATGTATTTAAATCAGGCCAACATCTCGGCAGGAATGGGTTACTATCACCTACGAGCCTATCTGGAAAATGTACTCAACTTTTCAACAAAATCGAAGGACACCTTTTTACTGCCGAGGCCTATTATCAAGCTAAAGATGAAAGCATTATAAAGAAAATTTAAAAATTCTAAAACGAAGATATATGAATGCTTCGGACGCCTGCATACAGATTTCACATTCCAGGAGAAGCTGCTTGTGAATTGGGTCGATAGGAAAATAAAGCTCATTCGTACGAATCCTGAGATCTGTTTCAATCTGGGGGCTGACCAAGAAGAGAGCGCAAAGCCCTTCATTATTCATGTTATGGAACAAATGTTCGTGTGCGCCGAGTGAAATTAAGCTCTGCTAAGCAACTAGAAATTGAAAAAATGTACTACACGTCACACTAAAATACCTAATTAACAGAGTACAAATGAAATTATACAGGGTGCCATCAGGCTGGCATCGAAGCAGATAGAAAACGTCGCCCTTGGATTTCTACCTAAAAGGTTATTAATTGGAATGCAGGACACGTTTCTGTGAATGGAAAATATAAAAAGAACGCCTTTAATTTCGAAAATTTCGGCCTTAAAAATATAACCCTATAAGTCAATGGAGTCGTCTTAAGGGAGACATTAGAAAAGGATTTTTCAACAGAAGCCGTGTTCCCGCTTTGGTCGAAGCTTATAGTAATCTTGCACATATTGCCGTTACTTGCAACGAATTAGGAATCGGCGTAACACAGAAGGAATTCATCGAACAGGTTAACCTTTACTCGTTTGACATCACCTGACTTATTTACTAGTATAAACACGCACTTGAGTCCACAGCAAAGTGGAAACATCTCAGTCAGATTGGAATTCGCCAAGCCGCTAGACGCCCTATTAGTGTACTAGTATACCTCGAATCACAAGACCTAATAGAGATCGATAGGTTTAGAGGCATAGTCACAGACTTTAAAAATGGACGCAAATGCACTCCTGAGATTAATGAATAGTGACCGAATCACACGCTCCAAATTTATCGGTGTGTTTGCGAAGAACGAAACGCTGAAGCTTCCAGCCACGAGACACTGCTGCGCACTTATTCTAAATACGGATGTTAGCGGAGGTGAAGGGATTCATTGGCTAGCCGTTTATTTAAAAATAGGGAGCAAATGTACTATTTTAACTCACTGGAGTCCATCATTGAAATGATGCTAGTATTTAAAATTTCTCGAGCAATTGCACAGTCCTCAAACTGTCTGGAATTTTTATCAATTACAGAGGTACTACAGCAATACTTGCAGGATGTACTGCCTTTCATTTCTCTTGCATTGGCCCGTGGGAACGAATTTACAATTTTTAAAATTTATTCGATTTGTGCGACACTGAGCGAAATATGTTCTGGTATGCAACCAGATAAAAAGTCGGTTCTCGTTTGTACGGACTTGGTGTATTGTGTGAAGTTTTAAGCATATATATATATATATATATATATATATATATATATTATATATATATATATATATATTATATATATATTATATATATATATATAACTAAATTAATTGCAACAATGTGTAAAATATAAAATGTCTCCATTAATATTAGTTTGTTAAGGACGGTCTTATGCTCTGTAGCTTATTTAAAATGTAATACATGGTAATACTGTAACTAATTTAAGTTGGATATAAATACATAATGTATGAAAAAATTGATACCAATGTCACTCCTATATGTGTGAGAAACATTGAAGGACATATTACATAAAATTGTGTTGTATACAGTGAATGCTATTATGTACTATTTTATAAAACATTCCTCATGGCTCTATCATTTAATAAAATGTTGAAGGTACAAGGCTTTTTCTTCCGCGACACACGCGCGCGCGCACACACACACACACACACACAACACACAAAAAGAAAAACTCGCATCACTTCGTCGATGATACGACATTCGCTGGACTGAGTTTGCAGTAAAACTTGTACCTCCGTGTCCAAATCCCCGTCCACGATTTGAGTTTCTTCAAAACTATTACGAAAGTTTCTATAAACACGATCGTGTTCCGCATCGGTCCTTTAAGAAAAGGACACGGTTGTAGACAGAAATTTTAAAATTACTTTTGGCCACTTCATACATTTTTCTGAAGAAAGTCTGTAGGCCTATGTATTATGATATAATTAATATGTAAAAGTAGAAATTTTAATTCCCTTTAAGAGAAAATGCCGAATAACTTTGCACTTTAAATGAGACACTGCGGCGTACTTATTCTAAATACGGTTGTTAGTGGTGGAGAAGGGCATCATTGGATATCTGATTATTTAAAAAATAGGGCCCGATGGCGTTTGTTCTGAGAGAGAGAGAGAGAAGAGAGAGAGAGAGAGAGAGAGAGAGCAAATAATAAACAGTAAGCAATTAGCCTAAACGGGCCATTCACATATACTTTGATACACACTTTGTATGGTAAAAGCTGCTTAAACGAGATCTATGAGGAAAATACTGAATACCTGGTGAGACTAGTTGAATGCCCGGATAGGTTAATTGATTGTACGGTTAGCTCAATTGTACGCGTTTGACGAAGGGCTATGTTAAAGCAACGATAAAATCCCTCCCTTTAAAGTTTGCAGTAATTCATTCTTGGTACGAGTCAAAGTATGGTTAAATTATGGATCTTTATAAAAAAAAATTAACACTTGCAAACGATTCTTGATTAATATAATGTAGGCCCGTATTAACCCTTTCATACCTGATTTTCGTTTACTTTTCATGCCACAAAAAAACACTTATGTTATATCTCCAGAATGACTAAAATCTCAAAATTTGATGGTCTCATTTTCGCCCATACGGCATGAAAGGGTTAATCACTGAGCTGAATGACACAAGGTGTGTGTGTATATTTATATACAATACCAGTAAAAAGTTTAAGTACACCCTGAAATATTCATAAATTTCAAATTTTGTTTAAAGTTTTTTATTTATTAACTAAGTTATCATGACACAAATTCATAAGTACAAACATAGGAACTTAAATAACAACAAATCAGGACAATTTACAAAAAGCAAAGTCTAAATTTTAGATTCATCAAAATAGCCTCCTCTAGCAGCAATTACAGCAGAACAAATTCGAGGCAAGCGCTCAACAAGAGAAAGAAGATAGTCTGGTGAAAGCTGCTGCCAGCACTCTTGTAAGAGTTCCCAGAGCTTCTGAACACTGGATGGCTGCTTGGCTTTCATTCGTCGGTCCAGTTCATCCCACATTAGCTCGATGGGGTTCAGATCCGGGGACTGTGCTGGCCATTCCATAACTGTGAGGTGACGTTGCCGTTCTTTCTGCTTCAGGTAATTTTGACACAGCTTGGAAGTGTGTTTAGGATCGTTGTCTTGCTGCATTATGAACTGTTGGCCAACTAGTCGCAGTCCAGATAGGATGGCATGGCGCTGTAGAATGTGTGATAGCCACGTTGGTTCAGTATTCCAGTGAGTTTGTGGAGGTCTCCAACTTGCTCCCCTGCAAAACATCCCTAGATTATCACTTTCTCCACTGTGCTTCACTGTTGACAAAACACACTGCTGTGTCTTTCACCCGCTCTTCGCCGCATAATTACTCTGCGCGTTTGGATCCAAAAACTTCGAACTTTGATTCGTCAGTCCAAAGGACAAATTTCCACTGCTCAATAGTCCATTTTTGGTGTTTTTTAGCCCAGGCTAGCTAGCTTTTCTTTTGTTCTGGAGTCTCAGCATTGGTTTTTTTGCTGCAGTTCGTCATTTTAATCCTGCATCTTAGTCTTCTCTGAAGAGTTGATGTTGAAACTGTTAATAACTGAACACATGTATTAACACTCCTGAAGAAAACACTACCCCAGTAAAGACTTTTAAACTGTTTTAGGACCTTTGTGCAGATTAATGGCATTAATTTTAGGTTGCATGCTAGACCTAAATTAACACTTGAAATTTATGTCATGAGCTAAGCAGCAAAACATTTGAAATTAGTAGGTGTACTTAAACTTTTGACTGGTAGTGTATATATATATATATATCTATATATATATATATATATCTATATATATATATATATATATATATACACAGAGCGGTAATCAAATTCAATCACATTTCACAAATTAGTAAGATTATGTAATAAATCATAACGCGTACACGTTAAAATGCCTAATTTATGCTAATTAGCTATGAACCCCTTTCTTTATTGTGTGGAAGGATGACTAGCTGGGCATACTACACATCGCCCGCCGTCACCAGGTCTCGAACCCATGGATAGATAATAAACAATTAGCCTAGCCGGGTCATTCACATATACTTTGATCAACTCATGGTATGGTAAAGTTGCATAAAAGTGATCTATGGAGAAAATTACTGAATGCACGGTTAGGCTAATTGACGGCCCATCAAGTAAAATAGCTGCCATATTAGCATATATATATATATATATATATATATATATATATATTATATATTATATATATATATATATATATTATATATATATATATATATATATAATTGCAATTGTTTTTTCATCAAAAATACACACAGAGGACCATATATATACATTCATAAATAATAACTTGCAAAGAGAGATTCAATTCGTAATTCTAAAGCCTACCCGGTCAGATAATAAACAATTAACCTAGCTGGGTCATTCACATATACTTTGATTGGGTAACTTGCAAGAGAGACGCAATTAGTATTTCTAAAGGTCTGACTGCAGAACGTTCTATAAATTTAGATTTTTTAATTATTAGGTACATAATTATTAATTATTTGATAAACAAAATAATTTGAAAATTCGCTCTCTAAATACTTAATACAGTACAGTTACTTTAATTTACAGAGTTGGAAGTACTTTTATCCAATACTTACATCTCAAGTGTATCCCCTTCCGCTGTATCTATCTGTTCGGCTTCACAAATGTTTGCTACGTCCTGCGACGCAAATAAATCGCTCCGGTCGGAAGCGGCAAAAAGATGCAGAGTTGCAACAGCCCTGTAGGAAGGCAGGATAAAGTCGCTGTTTCGTGTGTATATATATATATATATATATATATATATATATATATATATATGTTAACCCCTCCGTCTATGGCCCTGGGGTGGTTTGGAGTCGACGTGAGTTCTGGTTAGGAGGCAGCAACGGATATTTCTTCTATAACTCTATAACATTCTAATTCTTTTCGGTCGCCAGACTGTTTGACCCAATATCTTCTATGGTGCTTGGGTTGTCTCTTTCTCTCGCTTTATGGGGTCGACAGTTGTTAATTCTTCTCTTTCTATAATACTCTGATACTTTCTCTGAGACTAAAATTATCGACTTTTCTTTTATAACTTATCGACTTTACTGACTAAGTTCTTCTGAAGATAGCCCAACTCGAGGGGGAAAATAAAGTTTCTCTTACTGTAATTTACTTCTTAAAAATTTACAGGTAGTGGTCTGAATTTTACAGGGGTAGAGGTTCGACCTCTTTCGACCATGGCTCAGGCCGGAATCTAAAAAGTTAAGGAGGCAAGGGGCCTCTGCCCCCTCCCCGCAGCGAGGCTGCTAACAAGGGAGGCTCGTAACAGTGACCCAAGCAGAGTCCCGTAATCAAGTGTAGTTCATTTTACAAATACATGTATAATATAAGCCTAAATGTTGGCGGAAGGCAGTTGAAGGTTAAGTTTCCCCCTTTTAAACACATGATCAGATGTTTGAAAGATTCCAAATAAAAAAAATAAATAAAAAAAAATCGTATTTTTTTGCCGAGTCTTCATTTCTGAAGGCGATATCATTTCATAGTAGTACATAAGTACAATTTAAGTACACGACTGAGTACATTTTCGTTTGGGTTTATTACAATTATGATTGCAATTATGGATTACTTCACATTCGCTTATGATTGTCCATTACAGTTCTATTAAAGTACATTCTTACATTATATATGAAGTCATTACATTCAATTACAGTTTCATTGAAGTACATTACGTCGTTTACCATTCTTACAGTGTTTTTTATATATTTATATATGGTTATAATATATGGTTATAATATATGGTTATAATATATGGTTATTATATATGGTTATTATATATGGTTATTGTATATGTTTATTAGTACAACACAAGTACATGAGCACATACAAGATAATTTATATACAACATAATATGTTATATTATGTTATAATATGTTATAAATTTGAATCAGAGCGAGAGGAGATAGTTATCTTAGAAGCGTTCGATTTTGCAATGATTAGCGAATTCGATAACTTACCTAAGCAGTTATGAATATCTTGTGAGGGGTGAACGCACTTAAAAGAAAAAATAAAATAAAATACATGTGGACGTATTTTACATGTACGTAACACAATAGGTTGTGTGCGTAATATAGACACGCGTAAAATATGGACTGATAGGTTGATAGGCTAGGCATCAGTAGACAATAGGTAGGACACAATATAAATAATGATGTATAGAGAATGAAGTTTTTGCTATTAAAGAATTTACCATATATTGAACATGAAAGATATCCACATACCAAATGGGTGATTCAGTATTGGCGGTATGGAAACGAAGAGAATTAAGTTACTTTATGACGTCATAGTTATTCACATTATTTCATACGTACAGTGTAACTGTTAAGTCATTATTTGGGAGGACCTAAAAGAAACGAATTAAAGACAAAGAGTGGGTATGAAGGACTAAGAAGTACAACTACGGGTTCCAATCCTGTTATGCAATGTGTATGCATAATCTAGGGTCGAGGGTGAGATGCAAGACAATCATAATTAATTATAATAACTTCTATAACAAATGGAAAATGGATACGACTAAACCATAGAAATGGTAGATCGTAGGGTTGTGACACAAACAAAAAATAGAAAGCTACAAATAATTTTTTTTTATCCAAACTCGCGTTAAGCGATTTTGGTTCTTATGTAAAAATGAATATTGATTATTCATTGTTCATTTTTACATATATATATATATATATATATATATGTGTGTGTGTGTGTGTGTGTGTGTGTGTGTGTGTGTGTGTGTGTGTCTTACGTAAGATTTCCAACTTCAAATGAGTCTGGTGAACCCCCTTATATGGGGCACGTTCATCCAACTCGATGGCTTTTTGATTGGCTGATGAATGATCTTGGGGAATACTATGTGATATTATGTGGGTTTTTGAACCAATTAAAATGCCGTCGGCTTCATCTCATGCCCCATTCGTTAGCTACAGAATTTCTGATTGGCCGATGCTGTTTCTGAGGGCGCGTCTTTATCAAAATTGGCCGTCAGATTTTCAAATGCTTTCAGAGAGGTCAAAATTATGTAAATATTAAATGAATGGTTGATTAATTATTTAGCGTGTATTTAAAAAAAAATTTAAACGTAAACTCATTGTTAATAAATTTTCATTGAATAAACTTAATAGTTTTAACTAAGTTGAATTGTATTAAGGGAAGACTTTTCTAACACTTTAAATTGTTTTAAAAGTAATCTGAAAGTCTCTTGAATATTTTTATTAAAATCGCGAGGTTTTAAAGCCTTTTGAAGGAATCAACTCATTTTAAGTCTAAAAAGTTTAAAATCTTAGTTTTTTTAATGGAAAAATCTTTAATATATATATATATATATATATATATATATATATATATATATATATATATATATATCTTTAATATATATATATATATATATATATATATATATATATATATATATATATATATATATATATTTATATATATATTATATATAATATATATATATAATATATATATATATATATATCTTTAATATATATATATATATATATATATATATATAATATATATATCTATCTATTAGGGTGGTCCATAACTATATATAGGGAAATGTTTTTTTAATATTTCCTAGCTCCCACATACTGAGGTTGTGAGGTTCTGTGAGGAAATGTTGGCAGTAAATTTTCGTTTCGATCAGTTCATATTTAGGGGTCGCTCACGAGTTTCAAAATATATCCTTCTACAACTGTAATAAGTATTATATGGTATGCACCGGGAGCGACAAAAGGGACTGCACATGGTTTTCATCGACCTAGAGAAAGCATATGATAGAGTGCCACGCCAGGAGGTTTGGAGGTGTATGAGATAGAAAGGTGTGCCGGAGAAGTACGTTAGGTTGGTGCAAAGTATGTATGAAGGAGCAAGGACCCAGGTTAGGAGTAGTGTAGGTGTAACGGAATGGTTCCCCGTGAGGGTTGGTCTACATCAGGGATCTCTTTGAGCCCGTACCTTTTTGTTTTGATTATGGATGTGTTGGCCCAGGGGATAAAAGATCAATCCCCTTGGTGTATGCTCTTTGCAGACGATATTGTTCTGTGCAGCAACAAGAGGGAAGTAGTAGAAAGAAAATTGGAGGAATGGAGGAGGGCTTTTGAAGACAGAGGGTTGAAAATCAGCAGAAAGAAAACGGAGTACCTGAGGTTCTACGAAAATCAACTCAGAAATTAGTTTAGAGGGAGCGAGGTTAAAGAGAGTAAGTAAGTTTACGTACTTGGGATCGACAGTGGCTGAGGACGGTGAGCTGGACACAGAAATAACACACAGAGTGCAATCTGGTTGGAAAAATTGGAAGAAAGTTTCAGGGGTGTTGTGTGACCGAAGAATAGGTGCAAGGGTTAAGGGAAGAGTGTATAAGACTGTGGTAAGACCGGCTATGATGTATGGGGCTGAGTCTTGGGCTATAAAGAAAGATCATGATAAAAGACTAGATGTAACGGAGATGAGAATGCTGAGATGGATGTGCGGAGTGACAAGGTTGGATAGAGTAAGGAATGAAAGGATAAGGGGCACAACAAAGGTTGGAGAAATCTCGAGGAAGATACAAGAAAGTAGACTGAAATGGTATGGACATGTGATGAGAGGGGACGAAGATTATGTGGGTAAGAGAACGATGAATATGGAGGTGTATGGCAGGAGAAAGAGAGGCAGACCGAAGCGAAGGTGGATGGAGAAGGTGAGGGACGATTTGAGGGAGAAGGGTTTGTCGGAGGAAGAAGCCCAGGACCGGGCTGTGTGGAGGAGGCTGGTCAGAAACGCCGACCCCGCATAGAGGCGGGAACGGGCGAAGAGAAAGAAGAAGAAGATGGTATGCACTACAGCTCCACCGCCTCTTGGTCTACTCCTCATCCACGAGCTGATGGATGAATACTATCCGTTCTACGATGGAGGTGTCATGGTTATCAACCACTCATTGTCGCCCAGTCAGAGAGCTTTTTCTGGCATCCGGAAACTTCCGGCGATGCTCCGACACTACTTGCAGCAGATACTGCAGCTGCTCCTCGTCTTTGGTGTTGCGACTGCTGTACTGTTGGACGAGGGCCACAGCTCGCTCGGCGTGGTCATTCACCACCCTGAGGTTCTCCACAACTCTAAGCGCCACCTGAAACACCTCCATTTGTTTCCCATTCATCCGATCCTTGCAGTCGTTCAAAGAACCTCATCGAATTCTTCGTCAGAAGGCTCTCCAAAGACGAACTGAGAGGCGGGTTGACACGCTTTGGAATCTGCTCTCCACCCTCTTTCTTGTATAAGGCTGCGACCATCCGACGTTTCGTTGCAGACAGAACATCGGCATCGAAGAAGGCCAATGGAATCATTTCCTCAGAGAGGTACCAAAGCTGTCCTGCCAGCTTGACTGACTGACTGCTTTGAAGATCTGCTGTGGATACGACCTCAATGATTCCAAGAGGCAAACGTCCTGGGCTGGAGCGGAAGCGGCCATCAGAGCAGTGAACCATGCCTTCAGGTAGACTGTCACAGCGAAGATGCTTATGTCTTGCGAGCATGTTCTCTCTTTCGGTGTGATATGTTGCAATTGCTCTCAAAAAACATCCACATCTTGATAGAATACAGGACATTGGACAATAGGGCGGAGTGAAAAACTCATTTTTCGAATTTTCAAATTGGCTAGTGTGGAAAATGTGTGGAGTAGTGAGGAAATAAGCTGGTATAAATTTAAAATCATAACATTAATATCTTCAGGTGCCACAATGACCTTCAATATTGAAAAAATTGAAAAAAGCAGATTTTAACCAATAATTACAGAAGAGTCCACGATGCACAATAGACAAGAATTTATTCACACTTGTATAAAAATAGCTCAGTCAACCTTTAAAAAAGTTTCTATTCTCTAAAAACAGTTTTCTATAGTCAGCTCACTCAGCTGTCACGTGAGTACCTCGGTTCAGTGTAGCTGTCGCTCTCGTAGCAGGTGGGTGTTCTGTTGTTGGCGTTACTCAGATAGTCTAAACTATATTTCTTATATATTTTGCATTTCTGTATTGTGTTGCCCTAAGTTTGCCATGTACTATTAACTGAAATTAACGTATAATTGATATTAGCTTTCTTTTTCAGATTTGTATACTTTCAAAATGTCTCGAGTTTGTGCAAAATCAACCAGGGCCTCAACCTGTGCCCCATGTTTGGTATGGGGGAAGATTTGTGGCACAGGAATCTTCCTACATACGAAGGAGTTTTTAAATATTACTTGTTTGTAAGAAACGATTTGAAACAGAATACTAATAAAGATCCTTCAATATCTCAAATATTAGAACAAGTTGTTGATAAATTGAAAACAATTTGGGAAAGTGCTTCCGTCCCAATTCTGTCAGACAGGCGAATTGAAACAATGTTCAGAAGCTACCACGAAAAGTATCGTGTCATTATGAAGCCATACCAAAGCAGAAAAAATTCTGAAGCTTACAAAGCAAAGATTGATATGTTCAAAAAGAAGCACACACGAAACTTTTTGACATTGCAGCGTGCAAGTGCAAAGTACTAACACAATGTTCTTGTCCCAAAGAAAAACGGTTCCAAAGGAAGAAGTGACGTTCCTCTTAGATCAAAGGAGTGAAAGAAAACTGTTTATTGATAGAGTAGATATTACACTCTCAAAGAAAAAAGCATCTACGTTGCTAAGAAAGCAAAAAGAAGCTGTGAGGCTCACCAAAGAATCTTCACAGGAGAAATGCAGGATACAAATGTTGAATTATCATCATCGACATCAAATAGTGAAAGTGAATCTGGCGAAATATCAGACGATACATTTCCAGAGGCAGTTAGCTCGAAGAGAAAGCTCGAACAACCTGAAGAACAATTATTCAAGAAAAGGAAAACTACAAATCTACCTTCAGTGGCTACTGCTTGTGACAGGACTGCAGTTTCAGATCGAGCTGCAGCATTCATTGTTAGTGCAGTATTGCAAGATATTGGAGAAGTTTCTATTGACAATACATCTGAAGTAGTGGATAGGAGTAAAATCAGAAGAGAAAGACAAAAGAAGAGATCAGAAATTATGAAGATCAAAATCAGGTCCCAATCAGAGGAATCTATTTTGATGGTCGAAAAGATTCTACACTCTTCCAAGAAAAAAAAGAGTCCAAAGTATATCAGAAGGTAACAGAAGAACATATCACTTTAGTGAGAGAACCTGGTTCAGATTATTTGGGCCATTATTCTGTGAATTCTGGATCAGCTGAAGAAATATGTAAAGGAATGTTTGAGTATATTGGAAATAATGACATGAACCTGGAAAACCTTGTTGCCATTGGATGCGATGGTGCAGCAGTCAACACTGGAGAAAAGGGAGGCGTTATAAGGCTTATAGAATTGAAGCTGAAGAAGCCAGTTCAACATTTAGTGTGCCAGCTCCATGCCAATGAATTGCCATTACGCCATTTAGTTGCAAAGCTGGATGGAAAAACATCTGGCCCCACGGATTCACCGGTCCTATTGGCAGGGAATTAGAGAACTGTGAGAGTCTTCCTATTGTCGAGTTTGAAAGGATTGATGCTGAGGAACCAACTGTAGACTGTGAAGATCTTAGCACCGACCAAAAATATCTAATTGATATTCATCAGGCCATAACAAAGGGATATTGCTCTCCAGATCTTGCTCATCGTAGTCCAGGCAAAATGGCACATTCACGATGGCTGACTACAGCAAATCGTTTGCTTCGTCTATACGTTTCAACTGTAAGTCCATCTGAGAACCTCATGAACATTGCTTCTTTTATAATGAAGGTCTACATCCCAATGTGGTTTTCTATTAAGCAAAGTACGTCTTTTGTCAATGGCTCAAAACATGTTTTCAAAACTATTGAACTAACAAGAACACTGAATGACGAAGTAAAGGATATTGTAAACCCTGTCATACAAAGAAATGCATTTTTTGCAAATCCAGAAAATATTCTAGCATCAATGATTCATGATGACCGCAGCGCCATAAGAGAATTAGCGTGGAGGCGAATAAAGAAAGCAAGGCAAACAAACAAGGAAAAAGTTGTGAGGCGTTTCACAGTACCTGTTATTCAATTTGAAGCTACTGATTATACTGATTTAATTAATTGGCAAAAATGCATTGTCACTGAACCACCTGTGACAAGACACCTGACAGAAAATGAGATTGAAGAATTCATAGAAAACAAGATTACCCCTCCATTCGAGAAATTCCCTTGTCATACACAAGTAGTAGAAAGAATGGTAAAATTAGTGACTGAAGCATCATCAAAAGTATTTGGATTGAACGCGCGAGATGGCTTCATAAGATCAACACTTCAGTCACGTAAAAAAATGCCATCATTCGAAAGTAAAGCTGAATATAAAGTTTAAATAAAACGTTAATAGAAAAAAACATGCGCAAGGATGGGTGGTTGGGGGGCATGGGTGGAGCTCGACACGCAGCCACCTCCTCGTGGTGAGTTCTGGATTATTTAGATCATTAATCAAAAGAACATTGATCTAAATAAACTAAGAGCTGCGTAATTCAGTAACTATTTTGGTAATTGGAACACTTAATATATAATAATAACAAGTAAGTTTCAGTTATTGTACTGATGCAGAATATAAGGAAAATCATTATATTTCACTTTTTTCGACGGCTTTGTGGCACCTGAAGATATAATTTCGCAGGACTTATATTTATGCATAGTCATTATCTATAGCGCCCACATATTTTCCGCACTAGCCATATTTGAATTTCAAACAAAAGTTTAAAAACCTCATTTTCGATCCGCCCTATTGGACAACCAGCGAGCGTGATGCATCGCACCTGGGCGCTTGAATCGAATCGGCGATTCAAGATTTCCACCAAGAAAGACAATGGCGAGCTCCAAAAATTCCTTGTAATCGTCTCGATACGTTTCGGGCTGGATTTAGTCTTTGGCGAGCTTCAGAAGTTCTTCTCTGACTAGTACTTGGGATGGACCAACAGTGGGGTCGTCCACACCTGTTTGGAACTTGCTTTTGTCGATGTAGTTCCACTGTTGCTGGAATCTCTTGAATAACAGAACTTTAGGACCAGAAATTACATATATATCGTTTGCTTTCTGGTTCATAGTGATGGATCCAGGTTTCATCTCCAGTGATACTGCGCTCCAAAAAGTTTTCACCTTCATTATGATACCGCGTCAAAAGACGAGAGCAGACGTCCATATGATTACGCATGTGCTCTTCTGTCAACTGTTTGGGCACCCATCTTGCACAAACCTTGTGAAAACCAAGAATGCCATGAACTATCGAATAGGTTGACCCTTGACTGGTGTCTAATGAAGATGCAATTTCTTTTATTGTTAATCTTCTGTCATCGAAAATCATGGCTCTGGCTTCCTCCTGCTTGTCACCACTGGTTGATGTTGACGGTCGTCCTGAGCGCTGAGCATCTGTCACACATGTCCAACCTTCCTTGAACATTTGAATCCACTTGTACACACTTCGCCGTGGTAACGCATTATTCCCATACTGAGCACAAACACGTGTGAATTTCAGCTCTTTTCACACCTTCTGCTCACAAAAAACGAACCACGGATCTCTGTTCTTCCAGAGTACAAATTGAAAGCGGCGCAGCCATGCTCACTACTCCTACGATATGTGACAGCTACGAGTAGCCTAAATAAGCCTATACTGTTGCTAGTCTAAATAAACCTATACTGTTGCTACCCTAAATAAGCCTATAGATGTCAATTATTACGAGTATATATTATGTATACTATATTATCATTAAAATAAAAAGTGCGGATACTTATTGAAGTACCCTCGTATTTTCGAATAAATGAAATTATTTCTATGTTAAATAATTCGACTAAATAAACAGAATGATATAGCTGTGTTTTATTATTCTATTGGAGAAAATATAATAGTAATAATAAAAATAATAGTCGTAATAATATCAAATATTAATTGAAGCATCAACTACTGGGTGTCGGTTTGTGGTGATGAATGGTGTATTAATCTATTTATTTTTAAATATAATTATGATAATAATTCTTAACAATGATATTGTATATACACAGCAATATAAATTTAATTATTTATTTTTAAATATAATAATAATGATAATGATAATTCTTAATGATACTGTATATACAACAATATAAAAATTAATTTTTTGCACTAACTGGCATATTATTAAGTGGACTGCCTTCGATATATATATAGCCTTCTAAGCCAATTGATGCTGTCAAGAACTAGAACATCTCCATTAATATATACATTAATTAAATAAATAGCGCAATCTGGCACTACTAAATTTATTATATATATATATATATATATATATATATATATATATATATATATATATATATATATATATATATATATACACTCCTTTCTAAACAAGCCACTTACGCCTTCTAAGCCAAATTAAGCTAACTGGCTGATTAAGACTTCTACGCTAACTGCGGACGTCAAGAGCGTTCATTATGCGCCTGGATTTGCAGGCGAAAAATGTTCTCTCTCCTCTCCTCCTCTCTCTTACCCCCCTAGGTTAGGCTAGGGGAGTAAAACCCCACTCCCCCTTGTTTGCATACCTTCTCCCCCATCGGTGCCAACCCCCTCCCCCTCATGGGTGCCAACTCCCCCGGTTATGAACCGTTTTCCCCTTTTGCAACAATTGATAAATATTGTATTGCAATTGCTGTCTCCCATTTTGCGGGCATACTACTGGCGTCTCCGTACATGTGGCAGCGCCGCATTGATAGTCAAGTTACCCCAACTGTGGGAAGGTGGGGTGGAGGGGGGACAACCGAGTCCAACAACATATACACATATATACTGTATATTTAAAAGGACAATTGAATGTGCAGTCATGGACATACAGGTAATTATAATGCAATGTCTGTGTTCATAAAGTTAAACAATTAATATGATCGTGAACAGCGTTGAACTCCCTGTAGTTTATTAGTCTTATACAGTAATAAGGTTCCATTATGATTACTGCAAGTCTATATACAGAGCCGTATTTAGACTACTTGAGGCCGAGGCGCAAAGGTAGACTGAGGGCCCTTAGGCTGTAGCCATGAAAGAAAATTGTAAAAAAAAAAAATAGAAGCACCCGATTTATAATTCATTTCACACCATACAAGTACGATAAAAATAGTAAATTACTATAATTGAAAAATTGCTCAAAATGAATATTATACATACAGTATATATATATAACTAAAACTAAATTTTTTTTTTCTTGTTTTTGATTTCGCGAAAGAATGAATAACACAATTTATGGATTTTGTTATATCTGATTCAATAAATAAGAGGGATAGATTCGACATTTTTGTTTGCAATAAACTATTTCTGAAGTAATACTTAATTCTTTTTAGAACTGAAAAGGACCGTTCACCACTTGCGTTTGTTACAGGTATTGTTAAAAAAAATTTAAGAATGGTTTCTACATTTGGAAACGTCGATTTTAGGCCATTAAGAATATTATACATATCAATTGAATTTATCGATTTTTCTTCTTTCATATATTTTGGAAAGTGCAGTACTTCGTCTTTAAATTGATCAACATCAATGTCCTCTTTCTAAACACCCGAAAGTTTACCAATACATATGCTTACTAGGGTGGAGTCAAAAAACGTTTTTCAGAATTCAGTTTTGTACGGGCGCCCAAAAGTTGGTCTGTGGTACCAATAAGAAATCTGTAAAATATTAGCTACCTGCGACATCAACTTCACTGGCCCCAAGGAGGTCAAAGATTTTGCCTTTCAGGTGCCCCCCAAAATTAATGAAAAATTCAAAGATTTAAGTGTATCTTCCGTTATGTTTATGCTAGGAAGATTATGTTTGTTTCATTTGATTTGTCTATTTACGTTCTTTAACTTTACTCTTATACACTTTTTCCCATTCCTCACAGAAAGTTGTAAAATGTGGTATTTCATGAAAAATACTAACAAAAAATAGGAGTTTTTATTGCTTTCGTTGATTGGTTGATGCTAGGCGTCATTCAGTGATTCAGTTTTCTTTTAGAAGCTCATAAAATAGTTGCATGGCTTTAAATATACTGTATTGGTTTATTGGAGCAGCTCTCCGCTAATTTAAGCTAGATACGAAATATGTCTATCTTGGCTTAAATTACCCAGACCTCACCACGTGGAGGTAGCTGCTCTTTGAGTTCCACCCTAACCCACCCACCACAATAATTTAGAAAACTTCTTTTTCTGTTTTGTAGTCTCTCTTGGTTTCAAATTATTTCATTATTGTTTGAGATGCAATTTAGTTTTAACGTAGCCATCTCTCCTCTCACTTCCATAAACTGCTCTTGCCGCTTCTGTTACAAGTTTGATACTACTTTCTACTGCTTGTGTATGACAAGGGAATTGAAAGAGCCAATGCTGTCAACTCCTCTTTGGTTAAGTATTTTGTCAATGGTGGCTCAAGCCTGATGGGACTATCTGTCAAAAATATAATAACAGTGTAGTCAAGTGCATGGAAATTTAGCTTCGGTACACTGAACTTTTCATTTTTTCAGCTTGAGATCTTGCTACTTCGATCCTTCGTATTGCCAATTTTCGAATGTTTGGCCGGTTATCAGTAATCATTGCAAGAAGGTTCTCATTCTCATTCTCATTTGTGAAGGTCTGGGATTAATTACTGGCTTTGTCGTGAGTTTTAACGGCTCACTGCTTTCGTCTGTTTCGCTGGAACTTCACGAAACAGTTGCAGCAGTATCAAATTCTTTCATTCCTTTCGAGATCCGTGCTGTATATTCCTCACACTTTGTGTGCCTTTTTCTTTTTGTTCATCTTTTTGGTGACCACTTCATCTACGGATCCAATCATCATTTTTCGAGACGTTGGTTGGTCATTAAGAAATCTCTTTCCAGAACAGGAACTTTTCGGTCTTTCTCACATCATGTCAGGAAGTCTTCACATTTACAAGAAGCTATATCAAAGAGCTTCAGTGAGTGAAGTTTAAATTTGTGAAGTAATGCTTGAGAGGATGCTTGGTCTTTCCGCTCTTTGAATTGTTTTAAGACATTTTGATATTTTTCGTACAAACCTTGGATGCGCTGCGTTATGGTCTTATGATGGCTAGTTGGAATAAAAGCACGATCTCATAAAGTCTTTTTCTATCTGGGCAACGACTGCAGCAACATCATAAATTTTTGGATTAGCTTCTCCTGACTTAATTCTTTACTGGTTAACATAAAGGAAACACTGACGTATATCTTCGGACGAAGGCAAATAAATCGGTGAGAGATCCTTTGGTGGTCCAAAGATTGGATTCAGCTGTTGAGTATTCCTCGTCTTCCTTTTTGCTGATTCATTCGAGGTCATGGAAGTCATGCCTAATTTTGCTTTGTGCGTCGGAATAGAATTAGACTATAATAGTGACTGTAAATGTTTTTAGCGAATCAGCTTCAATATAAAAATTTATCAAAGCAATCAAATAATCTGAAAAAGAGATATAAATTATAATGTAATATATTATAAATAACAAACTCTAAATAATATATTTATGACAATTTAAATCTGTGAAAATCTAAACAAATGAAAACATTAAAATGGTGCTAAAACATCTACTAAAGTTGAGAAACTCAACGAAAGAAATAGAAATTCTTATGTTTTGCTAGTATTTTTCATGAAATACCAAATTTTACAAATTTCTATGTGGAATGGGCGAAAAGTGTATAATGGAAAAGTTAAACAACATAAATAGACAAAACAAATGAAACCAAATTGATCTTCCTAGCATAAACACAATGGAGATACGCTTAAATCTTTGAATTTTTCCTTAATTTTTGTGGGCACCTGAAAGGCAAAATCTTTGACCTCCTTGGGGCCAGAGTGAAGTTGATGTCGCAGGTAGCTAATATTTTACAGATTTCTTATTGGTACCACAGACCAATTTTTGGATGCCCGTACAAAACTGAATGCTAAAAGAAGTTTTTTTTCACTCCACCCTAATATTTACTTCATTTGAATTCATATTATTTTTAAAAACACGTTAAACATATGTAATATGTCGTTGTACACGATTGTTCGTCGGTTTATCTCCGCATCAAGCGTATCGCAAATTACATTAAATGTATTAACGATAAATAAATCCCTGCCATGCAAAATGACATCATTTTCGCGTATTTCGTCAGGCATAATGTTTCGTTTTTTAATTCGGCATTGCTCAGCTGTGTACTACGTTTCATTAGTTAGAAGTTTAGCTTCCTCTTCGATACCGTAGATTGTTTCTGATTTCTGCAATAAATTCTGTCAGTGATTTTAAGAGATTAACAGCTTTTAACGTATTTATCGTTGGCTCCTGCAACAATTTACTAGTTGAATTAAATCTTTGTAAATTTCTGCCTCAGATTACGGTTAATAAAGCTGTCATATTTCTAAAAAATTTTTGATAAATTTCTGGCCTCTAAACGACAGACAGGCTTTTCGTGTCCACACAGAGATAGGTTAATTAAAGCACTGATATTTCTGTATCTTTTTCTTAACGCTGATACGGCGCCATATTTCGCGCATGCGCAAAACAAAGCACAATGTATAATTCAGTTATCCACTTGCCAAGTTGCTAGGGCTACTAACTTTGACGTTTTAGGGATGAATTATTTTATGTTTTGGGTCTTTTCGGTTTTAGGTCCGGCATTTGATTTTTTCCATGTTTATGTCATAGACGTAGATTTTTACGCTAATTCCATTTCTGCAATCCGTTTCTTGGAGAAATAAACACGAAAAAGTTATGTCCCAAAACTTGTATTCAAATATCCACCTATACTTAACATAACCTAACCTACCCTACCCTAATCTACCCTACCCAAACCTACCCAAACCTAACCTAACCTACCCTACCCTAACCTACCCTAACCTACCTTGCGTATGAACGCATCGAACAGCTCGAAGGGTACAGCTACAGTCACAAAACAGTGAACCACAGCGAAAACTTCGTGGACCCTTCAACTGGAGCATACACGCAACGGATTGAGTCGACGTGGAACCAACTCAAACGCGGTAACAAGCAAGCGCCGGTGAGGTAAGCACCGTTCCATGATCGACTCGTATCTCTGCAAGTTTCTCTGGCGTCGCCGGCACGCAGGCAAAGATCTAGTGCGCCAAATGCTGAACGATATTGCGCAGTCTGGCAAGAGGCAAACTTTGGTTTGTGTTCGGTTCTGTGTTCTGGAAACCTGTAAACGTAATAAACTTGCACACAACTTTTTTTCGTGTTTATTTCTCCAAGAAATGGATTGCGGAAATGGAATCAGCGTAAAAATCTACTTATATACCAAAAATATGAAAAAAAACCAATGCTGGACCTGAAACCGAAAAGATCCATGTTTTTTTTCCAGGCCCATGAGGCCCCCAGCTAGTACCTCATGCGCCTGTGCATAAATCCGGCTCTGTCTACTGTATATGTATTGTTACATAATGATTTAATATACAAGAGACTGGTGGGTGGGGAAGGGGAATGAGGGAGTGTGGAGGTTGGTTGTGTAATGTCTATTTTTGGTTCAAATTCACTAGTATATAAAAGTTGTATGTGGTAACTGTTCATATAGACTTGCAGTAATCATAATGGAACCTTATTACTATCTAAGACTAGTAAACATGGAGTTCAAAGCTGTTCACGATCATATTAATTGTTTATCTTTATGAACAGAGATATTACATTATAATTACCTGTATGTCAATGTTATATGTTATTGGACTCGGACCCCCTCCACCCCATCTTCCCCCAGTTGGAGTACTTTGACTATCACTGCGGCGGTGCCACATGTACGGAGTCGCCTGTGGGGCGAGGAACATTACATATGTGGGCAACTGTACTTATACGTTACATCTCAGATTCAGTACGGGAATCTAGATTTGTAAACATCCGAACAGCATATCTTATAGAGCACAATTACTGGAAGCGGAAACTGAGCTAATTGAGATAGTATATCTTCTGTGCTGACATGAATATCTCGGTGGATGTTGAGTATTGCTTAGCTCATAAAGGGATAATACAAGGGCCACTCAATATATTTTGCCCCACCTTTATTTTTCTTTCAAAGTTTCCTTGTAAGTTCCAGAAATCTTTTACACAAGTAGTTACATACCTTTTTTACAAGTTTTTATTTTTCCACATAGTCTCCATCTTTTTCTACGGCTTTCCTCCACCTCGAAAAAGGGCCTTTATTCCATGCTGGTAAAAGTCCGCTGGGTTTCGCTGGAGCCACCTCTTAACCTCCTCAACAACCTTATCGTCACTCTCAAACTTTCTTCCACGAATAGCATCCTTCATTGGCCCAAACAAATGGAAGTCTGAAGGTACCAGATCCAGGCTGTATGGAGGGTGGGGTAAGACAGTCAAGCACATTTTTGTGATGGCCTCTCTTGTTTGCAAACTGTTGTGTGATCTTGTGTTATTGTGCAAAAGAAGGACGTGTTCCAGTTTTCTCTCCGGTCGAACTCGTTTTATACGTCTCTGGAGTCTCTGTAGGGCAGCAATATATGCCTCTGAATTGATTTTGTCCTTTCTTCATAATGGCCACCAGAATCACCCCTTTCATGTCCCAGAAGATGGTGGCCATAACCTTTTCTGCAGAGGGAGCCATTTTGAACTTTTTCTTGCATGAGGAGTCTGCGTGATGCCACTCCATGTATTGGCGTTTTGTTTCAGGTTCAAAATGGTGTACCCAAGTCTCATTCCCAGTCACAGTTCGTGAAAGGAAGTCATCCTCTTCTGTCTCGTATCGAACCAACGACTTAAAAGCAATTTCTTTTCTTTGGGCTTTGTGGTCTTCAGTCAGTTCGCGAGGAACAAACCGTGAACACACTTTTGAGTATTCCAGTTGCTGAATTATCGTATTCACACTTCCTTCACTAATTCGTAGCTCCAGTGATAGCTCCTTGTATGTGACACGCCGATTTGATCGAATGATGCTGTTAGCACGTGCACAGTGTGAGATGTCACAGCCGATGCCGGGCGACCGCTGCGTGGCTCATCATCGAGGCTATCTCCCTCTCTCTCCGATGATCTCACACGTTCAGACCAGCGTCCAACTGTGCTTCGATCAACAAACGCATCTCCGTAAACGTTTTGTAGGCGTTTGTGAATATTTCCAACTGTTTCCTTCTCTGCGGTTAAGAACTCAATAACAGCTCTCTGTTTACGACGCACATCACTCTCAGACGCCATTTCCGAAACTGCGCTAACCATCGGTTTTATACAAGGGCGTTTAAAAGCGGCTTTATACAAGGAGGGGAGGTTCAAACTGGAAAAATCTGGTTATGCGAAGCGCAGAAAATTTATCCTTCCTGCCCAAAAGACATTTCAGCCCTATGGCGTATTATTTAGCTAAGAAAAAAGGGTGGGGCAAAATATATTGAGTGCCCCTAGTACAATGTTTTCAACGTTAACTAAGTAGTATTTGCTATATTCTGTATTTATACGTGGTAAGCAAACTAGCGTCTTCAAAGTTCACCATGTAAATATCAAGCGCAAAACACGTGCATACAAACTGAGCGCATTTCTGAATTTATATCGTTTCGTCTAGTTTCTAATTAAGTAATTCAAACTTGATTTTAAAAGTAATTTATCGTCATCGTAATGGACCGTGAATAAATGCTTGCTATTATTTTGTTATACTCCTAGGGTCCTTGGAGCGATTTCTAACCCCCAAACCCCCGTGGCTACGCCAGTATATATATATATATATTATATATATATATATATATATATGTGTGTGTGTATATATATATATATATATATGCGGTGGGACAGGGAGCCATGAAAACGAGGATAGAAAATACCCTCAGAATACGAGGCTCAAAGCTTTTTAATGTCCTGCCAAAAGAAGTAAGGAACCTCCAGCACACCGACCTGAATAATTTCAAGAACCAGCTGGACAGATTCCTGTGCAAAGTCCCTGATCAGCCACGCGTGGCTGGGCTGCGAGGGCAAGATGAGATTGGAAAGCAATTCCGACCTTCACCAAATCTCGCAAATGAGATCCTCAACCGTCGTTGAAACCCTCATAATATATCATAAACTAATATATATATATATATATATATATATATATATACACTATATATTTGTGCTTTTCTGTGTACAGTTTGTTTTGAATTAATTGTTAAAAATATACATAAAATGGTGTAGTTTTTTAAACTGCATAGCTAAATCTGTTAATTCATTTTCCTTTTTGATTTGCTGTTTTAGCATATTCTTTTAAAATGTAAAATAGCGACCGTTGGATATACAAACACATTGAATACAGAAATTTAATATTCCCCTTTTAAAGTTAGCAGCATGAGTCTGGCAAGAATAAACAACATCTTATCGTTTAACAGAGTTCTATACTCTTTGTTTACACGCGCTCTCAGCACCAGATTTTAGCGTTGGGAAGAGACTGTGCTTTGTTTGTAATTATTTGAAATTTGTATTCACGTATTTATTGCGTTTTACGGTCGGTCCCCTTATATGTACTTTCGCT